>OX579641.1:17090044-17398643 GCA_951230915.1 Antitrichia curtipendula
ATTTTTGCACTTAGCCCATGCAAATATGCACTTGCCAATGGTAAACATGCAAATCTCAAATTTTCAAAAACTTGGAGAGGTCTACTTAGGACCTTGTTTTATTTTGTAGGTCAACATTTGCAATAATGCAAAAATTTCAGGAGATTTTGACTTGTTTTTCACTTTTAATTTGTTTGCATGTGAATTACGAGTCCCATCATATTCTTCAAAAGGATTCTAACTCCTTGTTTGTAATAGTTGTAATTGAAATTAACAACATTTTAACCCCTAAAGGTTTTTGACTATGTTTTCACAAAAAACGCTCCCAAACTGCCATTTCTAGTACAAGTACCAAATTTTGGAAAAAAACCCATTTGTGGACACATGTAACCGTAGGATCTTGTAGTAAACTAGTTTGAGAAGATGTGGAAAAAATTTCAGAAATTTCCACCGTGTAGATTGCAAGAAATTAGCATTTGAAGTGACAAAAACCCTTTTTTTGTCCCTGCAAAAAATCGGGCAGCTGCACTTCACATGGTCACATTTGTATGAAAAACTGTCCAAAATGGTGGTAACTCTTTGGATTCATTCTTCAAAGCAAGTTAGCTACATGCTTGAAAAATTTCAGATCATTTGGAATTGTACAACATATAGGAAAAAAATAGTAAGTAGAAAGAAGTAGAAAATGATTCAAAACACTAAATTGTTAAGGATTTAATTATGGAATTGAAAAATGCCAATCCAAACAATTGTAATAATGTAATAAACAATCTACACCTTGTGTTTATATTTTTTTCCAAAAATATTGAAAATTGAGTTAAATAAAGGACTTCAAAGTTTATTTTCGAGTAGAGATTCCCGAACTACCCGCAAACTATCCACAACTAAAATTCCTCATAACTTTCATCTCATAAATCAAAGTGGAATGATTCAAAGCTTTCCTTGTGCACATAAATCTAGAGAACCAATTTCAAATTTTTATTTCTCTAGAAAATGATTTTTAAAGAAGTTTTTTTTGCTGCCCGGGCTGCCCGCCGAACAATGAAAACTACATATCATACCATAACTTTTTAACCATGTGGTCAAAAATTATGAAAATTGTTGAACCCTAAAGCTACTCCTTGGACACATCTTGTGTGAAAATTTCAAAGAAAAAAAATAAAAATTCCATTTGTGGTGAGCTGCCCAAAAACGCTATGTTGTAAAAAAACGGTGTTTGGTCCTTTAGGGGTTAATAGTTGAAATCTATATAGAAAGCAATTCATTTGGAATTCATTTAGAAAATTTAAATTAGAAAGAAATTAAATCAAAATTTCAAATCAATATTTAAGAAAATGCAATAGCTCCATTAACAAAAAAAACTAAAATGCAATTGATTAGAAAGATATTGCAAAACAAATCCACAATAATTACTAATACTACCTCTATAAAACTTTGAACTACATAAGTTAAGTTAATTAAAAAACATAGGAATTGAATTAAATTAATTAAAACTCAAACATGTAAAAAAAGAATCCAATTTCAATCTCTCCAGTTTTGCCTCACCTAACTTGATGGCCCCCAACCAAGCCCCCAACTCCATATTCGCATCATTTTCATCATTTATGCTTGGATTGATGGTGATATATCCTTTAAGATCCCTAACTCATCATTTTCATATGACACTATTCCAAGAATGCACCTCTTCACCCTTCCACTTTTTCACCCTCTAACCTTTAAATGACCTTCAAATGTGTTGGTTCTTTTAACGTTTTGAATTATTTATATAAAATTTGGAGATAGATGAAATGTTTTCTTTTATAATTTTGAGACAAATCAATATAAATATATATATATAATTTTATTAGAATTCATTTCAAAATATGTATTAAAATTATCAATTAAATATCAAGTGCTTCATGTGCACATTATACAATTAAAGTAGAGTCCAAATAATAAAGTCATTATTGGAATATCGACAGTTTGAAAATAGCTAAAAATGGTTTTTTGAAGAATAGTTAAGTAATTTTCTAAAATTTTAAGTTCAATGAATGAAAAATAGCCTTCTCAATTGAATTTTACAATATTTCATCAAACTATTGATAATAAAAAATACTTACCCAATTCAACAAAAAAAAATTATTACTTCAAACATACACTTTAACTTTCAAATTTTTTTTAAGAAAAAAAATATTTAAACCTACGATTTATTGTTGCATTTGAAATTTTGATCATTTGATCATTTATAAATTTTTTTCATTCAATTAAATATTTGATAATTTGAAGTTGACAGAATTGAAACAACATTTATTTTGATTTTTAAAACTTATAATTATTTTATTAAACTATCATGGTAGTTTAGTTTTTCTTCTATGCGACAATGTTCTAAGATCAACAGTATAGGGGTTCCTAAAGAGGGAAGGTTAAATAGTTTATTGTTATCTAAAGTCACTTTTCAAGTAAAATTAGATTTTAGAATTACACATATTTGATTTTGAATTTTATTACTTTTGTTTCTAGAATTCACTTGCTTTTAGTTCATTATTGATGCTATTGACTAGATGAATGCCGTTCTATCTTGGTCCAGGAAAATTATTTCAAGCAACGAGGTAGGAGGTCCATGAATTGTCCATTTAAAAGTTAAAATTGAATTTTAGAAAGGTGAAGCTTCTTAAAAGAAATTCAGTAAATATTTTTTGAAAGATAAATGGAAACATCATCTAATTCAAGTTTGTCAGGATTCGAGCACCGAAACTGAAATCTTGATGATGCTTCCCAGCGAACCACCAATCCTGGTTACCGAAACCCATGTGGATCCGCCGCTAACTTTGAAAGATGTAGGGAATCAGTCCCATGACGAGATTACTAATGCAGTCTATGGTTGAACAGCCTAATTCTCATGTGTGCAGTTGCTCAGTCATTGCGTGACTACTAACGGATGCTCGACGAGCAATTGATCATTTATACAGACTATGGAACAATGAAATTGGGGAGTTTGGAATCTGAACCTTGCATTGTATTGAAAGTATGTCGAGTGAGGGACATTGCCCCCCTCACTGGGCTATAAGCTAATCTCTCGTAACTGCTGCAGAGTAACTGCTTTCTATAACTCCCTTCTCCTGGTTCGTTAGCTTCCACGGTGGAATCTCGTCCAGCTGGAGCGATGCAATCGTGACATTATCCCCCCCTTCAAAGGCATGAATTTCATGTGTTCTGGAATCTGGTCCCGGTGCGTTGGGATGCAACCTATGAACTTCTTCCACCGCATCTGGAGCGTTCTACAAGTTCTTCGTTGGTTCCCAGGAATTCTCCTCGGGGTTGTATCCCTCCCAGGCCACCAAGTAATGCAACTTTCTCCATCTTCCAGTCAACCGAAAATCCAAGACTTTATTGACTTCCCACTCCAACTCCCCTTCCGGCGTTACAATAGGTGGAAGTGCTTGATGTTTGCGCCCCGAGATAGTGTCAGGGCGATATTTCTCCAACAAGGATATATGGAACACATTATGTATACGGAGAGTCTTGGGCAGCTTTATTTGATAGAGTAAATCAGATAGCTTAGAAATAATGGGAAATGGTCCAAGGAATTTTGATGCTAGCTTTTTAGTTGGTACTGTTGTAGAAATATTAACGTGGCGAAGTAACACTTTGTCCCCTATTTGAAAACAAGGTTGTAGTTGCATACCGCGGTCATAGTTACGCTTGGCTTGGTCTCCGGCTAACTTTATCATGGTCTTGACTTCTTCGTGTATTTCCTTTAGAAATTGTACCATGTCTTCTACTGCTGGAACACTTGAATTTGAGGTGCCGTGAATGATAGTGTTGGGTGGTACCTATAAGTAGCGTAAAATGGCGAAAAACCCGTGGCCGAATGAAGTGAATTATTATAGGCGAACTCCGCTACCAAAAGAAGGTCTGACCAATTGTCTTGTCGGCTTGTTGTAAATATGCATAGAAATTGCTCTAGCACTTGATTCACCCGCTTCGTCTGGCCGTCTGATTGTGGATGGAATGCCGTCGTGGGAGATGATTGGATGCGAAGACTTCAGGTCATTGAGCCATTTCATAAATTTAGAAATAAATACTGGCCCTTGATCAGATATAATCTTGATGGGAGTCCCGTGATGTTTCCAGACGTGATGGAGGTATAACGTGGCCGTTGCAAAAGAGTCAATGGTTTCATTTGTTGGAATGAAATGTCCCAGCTTGGTGTTTTTGTCCACGACCACCAAGATGGAATCAAAGCCATTGCTACTTGGTAATTTAACCACAAAATCAATTGTTACTCGCTTCCATGGTACCTCTGCCGCGGGAATTGGTTGTAGCAATCCATAGCGGGCATGATGCGTTGGTTTCGACCATTGACATATGTCGCAGCCATCTACATAGCAATGAACATATTTGCGAAGAGTTGGCCAATAAAAAGTTCTTGCCACCAAATCCACTGTTTTCGTTCGACCCTGATGTCCTGCAGTTGGAGAGTCGTGTCTTGAGCGCAGTATTTGTCGATGTAGCTCCTCATCATCTAGTATAAAAATTGCATTTTGATAATAGAGGACTCCCTTACTGATTTTATAATCTTGGAATCGGCGACGAATGTCCATCGGTGCTAGGTCAGGGCCATTCATGAAAAAAGCCAATATCAGCTTGAGAGTGGTATCATCATTCATGACAACCCTTATGCGGTCAATTATTTGAGCATCGGTCCATACCGATGTAACCGCTTCCAAGGCCGTCAATCATAATAATGGCTTAGACTCATTTTTAGGGTCTTGTATGATGTCAGGGCGCCTTGAGAGCATGTCTGCACGGCCATTCAATGTCCCTGGTCGATGATGGATTACAAAATCAAATGCTGAGAGTTGCTCGAACCATCGCACTTGGCGTCGATTGAGCTGTTTGGTTGCCATGAAATGCTCAAGATTTTTGTGGTTTGAGATGACACGAACTTGATGTGGTGAACCTTCGAGGTAGACCCGCCATTCTTGAAATGCCAATACTATGCTAAGCAATTCTTTGACATATATATTATAGTTTTGCTCGGCTGGTTGCATTTTAGAACTCCTGTAAGCACATGGATGTAAGTGACCATCGTTGCCGCGTTGTGATAAAATAGCACCTGTAGCATAATCAGAGGCGTCAGTCTCTACAATAAAGGGTTTTGCAAAATCTGGATGAATTAAAACCGGCGCTTGAGTGAAACGAGATTTGAGCTCTTTAAAAGCTTTGTCTACAAGAGTTGTCCATTCGAATTGTTAATTTTTCCTGGTAAGGCCGTGAGAGGGACCGTGATCCTTGAATAATCATTAATGAACCGACGATAAAAATTGGCAAATCCTAGGAAGGCTTGAACCTCCTTCACCGTTTTTGGTGCTAGCCATTCTTGGATGGCTTGGACCTTGTCTTGACACATCTCTAGTCCCTTTTCTGAGACAACCATACCCAAAAATTCCACGGAGTCTTTATGAAATTGACATTTGGAAATTTTGACATAAAGGCCATGCTGATACAAGCATTGAAGAACTTCTCGCACAATCAACCGATGTTCTTCCAAATCTTTTGAAAAAATCAAAATATCATCCAAGTAAATTACCACGGATATATCCAAGAGATTATAGAAAATATATTGCATGTAGGCTTGAAACTGGGCGGGAGCGTTCGTCAAGCGGAATGGCATTACTAAATATTCAAATAATCCATAACGGGTTTTAAACGCTGTTTTAAATTCATGGCCAACTGCCATTCTTACTCGGTGATATGCATGTCTTATGTCCAATTTCGTAAATAGTTTTGCTTTCGCCAATTGATCAGTTAAATCCGGAATCAATGGAAGAGAATATCGGTTTTTAATTGTCACCTTATTCAAGTTTCTATAATCAACACAAACCCGAATGGACCCATCCTTCTTTCTGGCAGAGACGATGGGGGCTGAAATTGGAGACTTTGAGCGGCGAATCCAACCTTTGCCTAAGTTTTCCTTGAGGTATTTTCGGAGTTCTTCCAACTCCACCGGGGACATGGACCGCAATCCAATGTTGCGAGGCTTCTGTCCTTCCTTGAACTCTATTTTCATGTCGGATGCATTCACTAGAAGAAAACCCCATTTTTGCTGTCGTTGGACCAAAACGTGCCATGTTTGCTGAGATGTCACGCGTTAAGCAGTGAACGGGTGCAAAAGAGTGAATTTGATTTGATGTTGCAAAAAACGTGTGAGATTAAGTTGGAAAACAAGTAGATGTCACCGTAGACAAAGATGTTTTTAACGATGTTTAAAAAAACGAGCTCATGTTCTGTTGTGACATCTCAAAAAACATAGACTGCCACGTCAGCATGAAGTCCATTTTCATTATGGATAAATTACTAAAAATTACGACGGTCAACGGAAAAATATTGACCTTATATAAAGAATTTAGGAAAAAGGCAGTGACGTGGCATGCTTTCCAAAAAAAAGAAAAATGGATGGATGAAAATGGATGTGTTCCATGGATGAAAACAGATAGTCTTTATACAGGTGGGGAGGTGGAAGAGAGACAATTGATATGGGATATATCAAAAAAAAATTGTGTTCAAAGTGAAATGTCCACAAAAACGTTGAGATGTCTAAAACAACATCTCTATGTTTAAAAAAACATATACACGTCAAAAACAACATCATGTAAACAAGTGAAATAACCATATTCTACTTATCCCATATTGTTTGTCTTTCCATGGGCAGAGTATGGATATAAATACAATGTCCTTATCCTTCATTTTTATTAACTTTCAATGAAGTAATTCCTTCATTTGGCCATTAAAAATTCCCTTAATGGTTGATGGTAAGTTTTCTTCAATTTTTGTTGAATTCAGAATTTTTTTTTGTTCATTTCATTTTTTTAATTTATATTAAATTTTTGTTGATATTGCCTTGTAGGTAGGGTATGTAGCAATTAATATTTGAAAAAATGTGTAATTTGACGTTGCAAAAAATGTCTAATTTGACATCTCAAAAAACACCATTAAATTATTCAAATGACACAAAAATGAGCTGACGTGGCTTCCACGTCAGTGACCACGTCACAGTTTCCTGACTCCACGTTAGTGACCACGTCACAATTTCCCGCCTCCATGTCAAAGACCACATCAGCAATGGCATGGATGGAAAAAAAAGATGACGTGGCAATGGTCGAGCATGTGGCGCTGACATGGCGCTTACGTGGCCTCCACATGTCGACCTCTGCAGACTTTTGTTCACCTTGTCATGTGTGACATCAAGAAAAAACAAGCTTGGAAACGACGCGTTTTTTGTGATTTTTGCACGTTTTTTGCCCATCAATTCAATCGGATTTTAGGAGACGTCTACGCCGATTACTTCTGCGTCAAATAAGACGCCGTCTCATGTTTTCTGCAAAATTAAAAAAAAAACTGTTTTCTTCTAGTGATTGTTAGATGGTAGCTCACTGGAAGCTTTTTCACTAAAAACTTCTCATAAATCTTGATACTCCATTGGAATTTGAATATCAAGTGATTCCTCGACTTTGCTTTTGTCAGCCAATTCAAACACTTCCAACATGTACAACTCTGCGTCCTTTGCTGATAGGCGGAAGGCTGCCGCGGATACAACAGCATGCCTTGGAGTTCTCAATCGGGACCGAACTTGGTGTATTGGTTGGTGTGGTTTGTTCGATCCACTGGTAGAACGGGCCTGCTGAGCTGAATCCGCCACTCCGAGGAATTCCATCCTTGGCTTGTCAGAGCAGGCAGCTCGTGGTGTTAAACTTATCGGAACTACAGTGGAGTCTCCCTCCATGGACTGTACTGCCGAAAACAAGCCAATTAACAACCTTGGGACAATTGGGTCCCGTTCCAATCTTGGCAGCATGGGATCATCCCTAGTTTTTGTCAATTGATCCATCGTGGGTTCTAGACTTGACTACATGCAATGCTAATGGCAATAACCTAAATAAAAAATCACTTGATTTCGAGCCCAACGAATGGTCGGGTCATGTCGAACGAGCCATGGCGTTTCCAAAACATAGGGATAGCAACCGGTATTGGTAATATCAACCACCAAGACTTTGCTATGATCCTCCACCGTTAACTCAATTGTTGTTTCATGGGTGATAAGCCCGGAATTAATGATCCTGCCATCGATGACTCGTACCTCTTGTGGAGTCAACTTAGGCCGCACTTGTGCTCCACAATCTCGAACAAAATCATGGTGCATAAATATCCCAGTGGCACCAAAGTCAATTAAGGTGATTGCTGCCAAGGAATTAATCCGAGCATTAACCGTGAGATGTGCTCCTGGCTCGGTGGTTGCACGTAAATAATGTAGAGTGATGACTCCATTTGACTGCCGCGGTTGAGATGCGGTGACTTCATCAACCAGGTCCCACTTTGAAATCGTACTTGCTACCGTTTGAAGCGCGCCTGGGTATCGAATTAACGGTTTTAGTCCTGGGCTTGACCTTTTCCCGACTCACATATCTTGGTTGCGTCTTCTTCTATAGCCGCTAGGGAGAATGGTTTAGAAGGATTTGTAGGGCACCTTACTTGCACATGTCCAGGTAACTCGCAGCCCCAACATCTTCCTTGTTTCTGATACTCCAAGTGATCTGCAGCTGTTCTTGCCATGGTGGTCATGGTAGAAGCAACGTCAATCTCCACAGGCACTGGGCCTGAGACCCTGGGACTAGCTTGAGGTCGCACATGCGGATCTTGTGGATATACCGCTGAACTCGAGGGACGTCGATTTTGACGCCTGGACCATAATCTTTCATCAATCCGTGACGCCATTGACATCCACTCATGCAACCAGCGCGGTTGGTTCTCAGCGGTAGCCACTGAACTGAGATAGTCCTCTTTTAATCCTGCACAAAATCATGCCACCAAACTGGACTCATTCCAGTCCACTTGAACGGCATATTTGTTGAATGTTGAAATATAGGTTGCAACCAACCCGGTCTGTCAGATTCGCCCAAGTTGGTCTTCCGCCGTACTTTTGCGATCGATGTCTCTATAAACAGTGATAACAGCTTCCCGAAAAGCATTGTAATTCGCTAATAAGTCATGAGGCCGCCCCTCGGCCAACGCCTGCTGGATTGACATCGTCCAATTTTGGATGGCACCACCCATATATGAAAGTGCATAAGCAACTTTATCTTCCTCATATTGATCGGCACGTGGCTTACCTCAGAACACTAATTGGAGTTGGGCGAACCACTTGTAAACTTCCCCGCCCTTCCTGCCCATAAATTTGTTAGGTGTGGCTACCTTTGAATCTCAACTCTTGTAATCTCCACCGTAGTGCCCTTCATCCTTGGTAGGTGCAGGATTGCCCATTCCTTGGTTGCTGAGGGGGAAGCTTGGATCGGCCCGGTTACAGTACGCTCCGAAATCTGCTGCACCATGTTTGAAAAACCGCTTGCACCTGTTGTTGGATAAAGTTCACCCACTCCGACCCGATACCCTTCGGCACTGGCTGTCCAGCTTCCTCGGTAGATCTTCCTTGATCCATTACCCGATCGTGCTGGTGCGCCCTCAACGGCCCTTGAAAATCGGAAGGAGCTTATACTGACCACGCCCAATCATGATATTGTCAAGCCCTTGAAAATCGGAAGGAGTGACAATTGATCACGCCCAGTCATGCCGCCGTCAGCATCAAGCTTGGAGTACTGCTCCCGAATACTCCCTAATACTGACCATGCATGGATTCCTGAATCTTGGCCGAATTTCCAATTACTGGCCTTGTATATTGACTGGATTCAATTACTGGCCAAGACCGACCCTGTTTCTCTCACCCCGAAAGCATGGACAATCATGACTCAACATAATGTCAGGGTCCGAGCACCGAAACTGAAATCCTGTCGATGCTTCCCAGCAAACCACCAATCCTAGTTACCGAAACCCATGTGGATCCGCCGCTAACTTTGAAAGATGTAGGGAATCAGTCCCATGACGAGATTACTAATGCAGTCTATGGTCGAACAACCTAATTCTCATGTGTGCAGTTGCTCAGTCATTGCGTGACTACCAACGGATGCTCGACGAGCAATTGATCATTCATACAGACTGTAGAACAATGAAATTGGGGAGTTTGGAATCTGAACCTTGCATTGTATTGAAAGTATGTCGAGTGAGGGACATTGCCCCCCTCACTGGGCTATAAGCTAATCTCTTGTAACTGCTGCAGAGTAACTACTTTCTATAACTCCCTTTTCCTGGTTCGTTAGCTTCCACGGTGGAATCTCGTCTAGCTAAAGCAACGCAGTCGTGACAAAGTTGTTTTGTATTTTTTGCGCTTTTAGAACCTCCTACCTTAGTTTAAGTTTGGTCCATTTGTCATGTAGATGTCTCTACTCTTTTTAAATAATATACACATATAGTTCTTTAATTATTGTCTTTATATGTTGAATTTAATTTTACCTGGTTTTTATTCCTTTTTTAAAATCTATTTGCATTGCACTTAATGCACAATGCCTAAGAATTCTCTATCTTTGTCAATTATTCCTATTGTACAAAAGTATAATGTAAATATTGCCTATTCAACAAAATACCAAGACAATAGATTTAGGGGTTAAATCTCATGGGAAAGGTCACTTGTTTGGTATTTTGGATATTTATCTATATTGTTTTAAGGTTTGTTTTGTGAAATAAATCCATGAAGTATTCCTATGTCAATTTGTCACCATCCTGTTCCAAATGCTATATATATTAGACTCAATGTATGAAGTCATTGTCCTATCTAGTGTGTGGCTCAATGTCAACTCATCAGGGGATTATCAATTTGTTTGTGTAGATGTATGCTCTAGCCACTTAATAATTTTATGTATTTTTACAAAATATAATAAGATTTTTAATATATTAGGTGAATCCACTTTTTTTTCTCTCCCACTAGCGTTACTAGCCTAATTATAATTTTTATTACACAAAAGATAACCATATTCCTAACTCAATACACCATCTACTTTGTCATAAAAAAAAATTGGTTCTTTCCTAGTACTTGAGCTATTCTTTTCATTAGCCAATTTGTTCCATCTTGACAAAGTCAATTTGTCTTATCTTTTGTCAAAATGAAGATGGTCCAATTGGCTTAGTTGATGTCCAAGACCATACCGCAACAAAACCAAGCTCTAAAATTGTGCAAACTCAACACTTAAAATCCAAAATTGTGTTGGAAACTTTAGAGACAACTCAATTGGACTATCTTTATTGGCTGTCCTATTGCCGAATTGTCACAAGTTGCAATCCGTCAATTAGACTAGGCGATTATTATAACAAATAAAATTGTTTTGATATCAAAGTGTTTGTCACAAAAATAACCAATTTAATTTATAAAAAAGAAAACACACACGATCATTTATGGTTTAAGACTAGTCTTGGAATTTTGAATGCATGCTGCATTTAGATATTTGGTAAAGGCAGGTATGGCAAATTAACTCCTATTTCTATCAAATTCCTAGCAGAATAACTTCATTCTAATTTCTTGTGCTGGCTTGATCTAAATGGATATCTTAAGTTCAACCATGTGATTGAGTGCTTCAACAGAATTTACCTTAAAACCACGAGTTTGAATTCAATAATGTTCACTCACTCACATTTCTCAAGGAATTTCTTACATGTATTATCATTTGCTATTCTTACAACATTGAAGTATACAATCAATTAACTTGCCCTCTAATCATACCACACCTTATCACCATAATCTATATGATATTCTCCCAAGGAGATATTCTTAGAGAAACACTTCCTACCAACTATACATCTCATTGTCTTTTTTTCATCTTGCAAATTGATTGAGAAAGAAGTCTCATTTGAGCTTTACCTTTAACTGCTAATTAATCTTGACTTCACAACAAGTTTACTAAGCAATCACCGTAAAAGGCATAATTGATTCACAATTCTCTTCTAATCACTTAGACTTTGCCAAATGATGTGTTCTCAGCAGTACAACACAGCAACCTCAAGATGACCAATGTATTAAATCAATTAACAGTTTGCCAATATTTATACATTCCATAGTGCAACTCATTACAATTTGATCTCACAACTAGCCAAAATCAATGCAACAATTCAAATTCATTTGCAACATTGATTACTTATCTCAGGCTTTTAAAGCACAATCTCGTTGAGTCAACTTGTCCAAATTCCAAAAATTCACTTGTTCGCTCGCTTAATGTTGGTGCTCCAAATTACAAATTCACCAATTGGAGATTTCACATTTAAAAAATATAATTATAGATAGCCAATTTGACCAATGCCACTCTAACAGTTTTAGATTACCATTTCAAATAGATGGCGGTCAATTCAACCAATTCGATTTCAACCAAGTTGTAGTGCTCAAGTTACCAGTAATGCACACACCAATCTATCCGATCTAAACCAGCTTCACAACTTCTACACTACCAAATTAATAAAATCCCATACGCTGTATCTCACACCGTAACACACAATCAACTAGACAACATTCTTAGTCTACACACTCAAACTGTAACACTTAGTCAAATAGCCAGTAACTTCACACACCGCAAAGGCCATCTCCCACAGCCAATCAGTCACAATACATAATTCAACATAGCAAGCTTGAACAAACAATATCAAATAAACAATTTGCAATTTAAAAGCTATAGAATATATTCACAAAAGTGCACAAGAGTTTCACAATGAGTCATACACTTGTATAAACTGGAAAAAAAACAAATTAACCTTTGCACGTAGAGTCCCAAATTTTTTGAAGACAACTCTTCATTAGGAAAGCTACCACACCAACGTGACCCTTTTCAAATCCTATCACATTGACCATTTCATATACTACAATTTCAATTTGACTTTAATTGGCTATATACAACTCAATCTCATTTGCCAATGGGACAAGTCAAATTGTCAATCCTATTTACATAAAAACAGCCAAATAGACAAAGAAAATTGACATAATTGGTATAATATAGCTCTCCACATAGCCGGATTGATGCCCTCATCAATCATAACATCTTTGCTTGTTGTGATTATTCTCTTTTGGGTTGTGTAACTTCTTCTTTGCTTTGATACTCTCCTTTTTTACTACATTGTCGCGCTCCAATAGCTCCAAATTATGAGTCCGCTGAACTTCAACTACTTGATGAAGGCAAAGAATCTCGTTGTATTGAACTCATTCATCAGAAAAAGATGCAATCTATTTAGAAAATAAGTTATTGCTGTCACTTCCACCATTCTCTACCATTGTGAACAATAGTATTGGATTTTAACAAGAATGTGAAACTTTGGCCTTTGAATATTGAATTGATTAAAATTATTTACCACCTTGTGGTTGATGCATACAAAATGCAGAAAGTTGCAAAAGACCACTATGCAAAAACAAATAGGATTTGTGTAGATAATATAAATTTCATAAAATGTCTGGTAAGAATTAGTGCCTTCTAAATAAGTATTGAATCAACCATCAATTTTTGGCATGTTATACTCAATGGAATCTATCACTACCGTAGATTTCTATAGGAACCTCCTCAAGCAATTGCAAAACTGTCCATTTGTCGAAACTGCCAATGGAGGCTCTAGAGTTCAATTGACCAATTCTCCCAAATATCCCAAATATCCCAAATATCCCAAATATCAAGGACAATCCTTGATGACTAAATTGTTGTAGTCTTCAACCAACCAGTGGAGAGCCTTCCATAACGGAGCATGTTGTTATTTAGCAAATCTTGGTATATCGTGTGATAATGTCCTAAGAAATGTCAAATTAGGAGATTGTCATGCACTAACAACTGTATCTTCACCCATCTTGCCGGTTTGTTAGATGTTGATGGCAAATTGATGAGTGCTCTCTGATTTGTGTAAAGCATAACCAAATTGCCTTGCATCATTGCCTATCTTTTGCAATTGCTTGAAACTGTACTTGATGGCAAAGGCGTAATGACTATTTGTGAACTTGTTGTGTTGTGCAACTGCTTTCATTGCTAGACAACTAGACAACATCGCATGCACATTTGCTACGTTGTCTGAGTTAGACAATTTAATAAAGTCTTGTAGCTTGAGCATTTTTATGTGCCACTTGTCCCATAATTCTTTATTAGCTACCACTTCAACAAGTTGTTGGGAGTGGTTGATCATTCTTATCTGCCTTTGTGGTTCATAACTTAAGTCAACGTGCGACTTACCTCTGTTTCATGTTTACCTCTGCAAAATCAACATTTGGGGGGTAAATTTGGGGGAGAAGGACAATTTGGTAGTATGTGCCCTTGACCATGACAATTTATGCACCAAATATATGCTCAATCAAATGTTATTTGGTTGATTTTTTTTTTCAATAGTCTTAGCTAAATTGACTTGTAATTCATCTAATTACTTAATTAGCTCTAGTAATTGAGCTTCCATATTTGATTTAAAATCCTACGCCACAACTTAAGACTATTGAAGTGGACTTTCTACTTGAGTTGATTTAGGTGTCTTAGAGATGCTACAATATAATTTTTTATATAAGGCATAGGATTAATATATCTCATGGGTGGATAGGCCATTTGCTTTAAACCACAAGATTTTTTCTCCTCACACCAATTAGATTGGAATAAGTTTATTGAATGAAATAGGGAGCCATATATAGAATGGGATGCAAAATACGTTGTTTTTTTAATATTGATTAGATAAATAATTTAGAATTGTAATTTACATTTGTCATATGATAGTATGAAAGACTAATCTATGTGATAGTAAGATTATAATTGAGACAAATTAATGATTATCTCTGCATTGAAGAATTAAAGATGATTGTGCATACATGCAAGATGTATTTGGATATAATGATGTAATAATGATTATTTTTACACTTTTTGTAAAGTAATTGTATAAAAAAATTAGGAATAAAAACATTAGTTATGATTTTGTAGCCTTAAGGATCTTCATTGTGCAATAATAAAAAATTAAAATTTTATTTTTTTAATTAATAAAAAAATAAAAGATATAAAAGATTTAATTAGTTGTAGAATAATAATGATTGCTAAATGTTCATTGTGCTTTACAAGGGTTTTGGGATTGGATAATGTAAATTGGCTTATTAAAGCTTTGTTTATCTTTATTCTCTATAGTTTTGGTTGTTAAAAATAGTTTTTAAAACAATTATTATTTATTTATTACCAATGATAATATAGTAAAATCAAAGAGATTCTATTATTTCATAATAATCTTGACCATGATTTGAGGCCAATTTCAAGAAAATGATATTAAAAAAATTTAGAAGCATTTTGAAACATAGATATTAGTTACTTGATGATTGATGGAAAAATCTATTCATGTATTGACAATTGCCATTGAATGTTGTGCATTGAGTAACATCAATCCAAGTTTGTTGATTGAATGATTTAATTATTGTTCTAATCACTAAATATGTATCAGATTAAAGAAATAATAATTATTTTTATAATTATCTTTGCAATTCTTAGAATTATAATTCAAATAAAATCTAAAGTATATTTTACTTTAAATTTTAAAATTATAACTAATTAATTGATTTGAGAACCTAAATGATATATATAATTTAATAGATTACTTAGTTTCTTAAATTATAGTTATGATTTATGAATGTAATATTTTATAATATTAAAAAAGTTGCATAATATTATATACTAAAAATAATAAATAATAAAATAATTAAAAATTAAAATTTATATACAAAAAATAAAATAATTATTTAGCAATTCTTCTAATTTATTTTATCACACCATGTCCCCATGATATTTTATTTTTGTATTTGACTATGTAAATTATAGACTATATCCATTGTTTATTTTATTTATTACAGATTAAGAATATTATCTTCTTTTTTACATATAATAAAAATTATTATTATTATACAATTATATAATTAATCTAATATAGCATTATAAGATAAAGAATAAAAAAATCATTAGGTTTTTAAATTATTTTTATAACAAAGTTTAAAAAATAGATAGTATTTGTATAGTTTCAAAATAAAAAATGACATAATTTTTCAAAATTGAATATTTAGCAATAAATTGATATTTAAAGTTAACAAAATTTTACAATCATTTTTTGTAAAATGAATTAGCACTAAGTTTAATTTTAATATCAAAACTTCATTGCAACAAAATTGGCAGATTTTGTTATGTAAAAATTATTATTGAATAAAATAAATAATATATTATATTATATTTATTTCAAATTAAATTAGATTTTTTACAGGATTAATTTGAAAGTCAATTGATTATATAGGCATTTTCAGTGATAAATTAAAATTAAATTTCAATTTTATTTGTTATTCATTTTACAAAATTGATAAAAAATAAATAAAAATAAAATTATTGAGATATATTTTAGCTACATTCTTGTTCTTTGAAAATATAGAGTATAAAAATATGTATTTCATAAAATTTAGACGATAATATTTTATACAATCTTGTTCCTTGAAAATATAGAATACAAAAATATGTATTTCATAAAATTTAGACGATAATATTTTGTACATCATTGCTATACTATAGAGAATATTAAATTATATAAATGACATTTACTAAAAATAAAAATAGTATTTTAGTATATTCTTAATTATTAATATCTATATCTATAATTAAAAATTAAAAACTATAAACTATAATTTTTTTAATAGTTTAATTTTTTAAATAAAAAAAATGTAAATTAGTATATATAGAATATTATATTAATATTTTAATTTAATATTTATAATATTAAAATATATAATTATTTGAGGATTTTTGGAATAATTCAAAATAAAAGTATTGATTGAAAATTATGCCGAAAGTCAAACGCCCCTTTGGAGGCTCCAAATTTTCTCTAATTGGTAGATTATGAATCCATAATTGCATTTCTAGAGTTCTTGGTTAATTGGTGAAGGCTTGAGAAACTATATTTTGTCAACAAAGAATTGAGGATTTAGTTCATTGAAGTCAGCTAGTGCTTCAATGTAAGTAATAGGAGTGTTGCTAATTCTATAAATATTGCGCACATATTCCAAAGGCTATGCATTTTGTGCAATTTTTGGTAGTATTGGGAGTAGTTCAAGCAGCATTTGAAAGAACCCATTAACAAATTGAAGAGTAGCCTAAACTTCAATTCTTTTGGATTCAATAATTAATAGGTCAAACATATCTACTCTCAAGTATTTTATTGTAGGAGTTTGAGGAAAGCACATTTTGAAGTGGATTTGACATCAAATTCTTAAAAAAAAAACTTTGATATCTTATATGAACTAACATCATAAATTGAAGGTCAAAGATGAAAGAAGTTATATTTATAATAATAATATTAATACAAAGACATAAACCATATGTTGTATTAGTTTTTTTCTAGATGGGATAACAACCCAATAGGATCAGATGTTATATAGGGAAGAATGACTTAATCGACAAAGTTGTAACAAGTCAATGTCACAATTTGATACAATTCAACAAAGTCTTATACATCTTCTATCATCTCCAAAGTAGACAATTATTGGTAATCTCCACAATTGGTAATACAGAACATGTAATAATAATACATAAAGGTTTATAGTTTTTTTTTAATCCAATTGAATTCAATTCATTATATATTATATGTCTTCACCATTGAGTTCTTCATAACTCCAATCTAGATTCTAAACTCTATACATACGCAAACACACAGTTCCAATGCCTTCTTGGCCACAACCATTCATAGTCCATTGGAATGCTTACCATCAAATGATATTTTTTTTTCTTTTATAGATTAAAAACTCAAAAGTAATTTCAATCTTTAAAGTACATCCACTCAAATGTCCTATTGGTACATGACTCTTTATATCCTATTTGGTTCATATTTATATTATATGCCTATTTTCTTATTTGGTTGACTATAATAAACTATTTGCAATATCAACTAACAATTGGCTAAATGAACACATAAATATTGTTTTTACAATAAAAAAATTAATTGGAAAAATCCATGGAAATTAATAATTCTATACCATCTTTATATCTAGTGAAGAGCTATTCAGCTACGTGCATGACAATCTAAAGGTTTATGTTGGTTTCTAGAAGAAGTTTGTCTATTCAGTTGACATTATATTTTGTGTTTGTATTGATAAAACTACTATTATTAATATTTCTTATTTTCATTGTTTGCAAAATAAGTATTTTCATAACTTTCATTTCATTAGTCAGTATTGACTATTGAATGGTTCAAAGGATTCAATGTAGGTATCAATTTATACTAAAATATCCAAAATGGTCAAGGTTGATAAAAAATCTAAAATGGGATCTTTAGTCCTTTAGGGATTAAAGACTACAATAGGTTAAATTGGGAACAATGATGTCTCTTTGAAATCGCAATTTGTCAATGTTACAATCCTAAATAGTATAAGAATACTGCAGTTAAAAATTCTAAAAAATATATCCACCAATCATGTCATCAATATATAATTTTTATTTTCCTCAATTTATTATTGATGAATTTTGTCCCATTAAATTAATGTTTCTAGTAAAAAAAGATTAAAGTGGTAACAAATTAACAATCAATAGTAATAATTGAAAAGTTGAGTTGAGTTGAGTAGTATAGTCTATATCTTGACTATCTTGCAAACACCCATGATTAATCATATAGGAGTTCAAGATTTGGGGAATGGTCAAATCATCTATTGTATTATGGTTAAAAACTCTTGTATTATAAAATATTGTAGGATATACATATATATAGCTGATAATTTCACAACTTATACACAAATAATTAAATTTCCATTCTTCTTTTCAGAGACGATAATTTTTTATAGTTACAGTTTGTTACTAATGCTATGGATGCAAGAGTACAATCTTGATCCTGCCTAGTAGAGGTTCATATTCAAGATGGATTGTCAAGGTGAAAACCACAATTTGTCATGCAAATGCACTACAAGACCTCATCTATATGCCAAGGTAGTACTTATATAGATATAAATCTCTCTCTCTCTGTAGATAAATATAACATTATATATAAATTTCTTAATGACTAGTAATATTCTTTATCATTGACAAACTATCTCCATCACTATTACTAGCCTTATTGAAATTTAGAATGCAAATACAAATTGGTCCCAATCCTACAACAATTTGTCATTATCTAATGCAAGGCATGATGTGTAATGCAAGCTCTTGGAGAAGATATTAATTGCATAAGCCATGGCAATTGGTTAGTACTCCCTAATTGCCAACAACCGATCCTAACCAAGAGACAAAGCCCTCAAATTCCAATTAACCATCAACCCAAAATTATTTTGTTCTTAATCATCAAGCGAGCATCACCAATTTGAATGTGGATAGACTTTCTCAAAACCTAGGTCCTTCAGATGAAAATTTCATCAGAACTAGGTAATTTTAGGGACTAAAATAAAAAAGTAGTTATAGGTTAACATGCTTGCTAGAACTACTAGAACAAGGGGGGGTATACAACGTTTTTTTCCACGTTTGTTTTGCTGACATTGAAATAAGGAACGGCTGGCAACAAAGAATGGCCAATTTGGAGAGCTAATTGTCAGATTAACGTTTAATGTCAAAGCTCTAAATTCTAATGTTTCCAATGTCGATCTTCAACTTCAGGTTTTTACATTAGCATCAAATATATGACAAGCAGTGAATTGTAAGTCTTGCAAATGCATGGCAAGAGTTGCCTGTATTATAATAGGATTCTCAGAGTAATGAATAGGGAAAGTAAAGTGGACTGAACACTTTTTACTTCGAAAAAAGCCACATTTGGATTTCCATTTTTCTTAGAAATTTCCTATTCTTTTTATGCAAGTGGGAATAGTGTATATTTTTGATGTGGCTTGTGCAATGTGAATTGTCAAAGAAACTTCCGGTTTGATTTGCATTTAATAAATTACATTAGAAAACCAAAAAAATTAAGTCAAAGACATCCAAAAAATAAAAATATAATAAATTCATAAAATATTAATTAGTATTATACAATCGGATATTCTATTAATATTCTATTAAACAAAACATGAAAAGAAACTTTTCATATAAATAATACTTGTCACATAAATAAAACCTTTCACTTTTCATAACATACAATTAAAAGTTATTAATAAGTTCCAAATTCCAAATTTTAAACTAAATTTGCTTTTGAATTCAAATATGTTTTTGCATATCACTCTTTTATTAAATAAAACATAAATTTTTAGCTTTTCACATCAAATAATAGTTGATTTTTGAAACAAAACTTTTTACATTATAAAAAAAATTATAATTTAAAATTTTTTAGAATAGGAATATGAGATAGAAATCAAATTGTATACATTAGTATTTTTTATTGTGAAATCATAACAAATAATATTATAAAATTATGAATAGTAATGATTCTATTTATTTTGGTTATAATTTTATTATTTTAGGTTTTTTTAAATAAAGTTTTATCTTTGAATTTTGGTATAATTGGCTATAACTACAAGGTTAATGAGATGTTGAAGTACACATTCAAATTTATTTCATTTAAACTATGCATTCTATCATATTCTATCATATTTTTATTTTCATTTTTATTTTTACAAATTACAAACTCAAAATCTTTGTAGCTTTGGTCCATATGATGAACATTTGTGCCTTTAAGAAAATAATAGTTTAGTTTAACAATAAAATATTGAATAAAATATTTTTATAAAAATTCACATTTATTGTTTTTATATTTATGTATAAGAAATACAAATGGTTTTAATGGTACTCAACCATACAGATTAATTTAAGGGATTATACATTACGACTTTCATATTAAAATGAAATTCAAAACATTCATACAAAACACATATTATAATACATTAAATTTTTGGCAAATTTTCTTAGGAATTTAAGGATTAAGGAGGCATTAACATCAATAGCTCTTTATATTTATTCTTGCAAAAAATTATGCTTGTTTAACTAGAATAGCTTTAATTTTTATATATCAATTTGAATATACTAAGAGTCCATTCATTATACAACAAGTTTCATTCATAAAACCATTGCAATTCTAATTATTTAAAGTAGACTACATGCTAATGATTACACATGCAAAACTTCTACTTAGTATTTAGTATTTACAACAAAATGTAAAAAAATAAAGCATACAAAATAACTTGCAAAACTTCTAATTAGTATATAGATATTTTTATTTTAAATTGTAAATTAAGCTTTAATTTGAAATAATTTTGTTGTTCTTAGAGTCCTTTACGTACCACTCATTATTTTTAAATGTTAAAGAATTTCTTTCTTTTAACTGATTATAGAATCTTGTGTGTAACCATGTCTTATTTACCATTGTAATACCTGATTTGAAATCATTTAAAGAAGTGCTATCAAATGGTAATGTACCATGCGTATTAGCATGCGTAATAGTTTTACTTCTTATAAAAATGCTTGCACCATTGTCATGGTCAAATTTGAAACAATGTTGAAATACTCCAAATAATCTTCCCTTAAGAGCCCCTTTAAACTACCACGTGATGAAAGAGACCTCCATGTCTGAAGAGTCAATATGTAATTTAATAAAAGAGTTTTTAGGTACATATAATTGATGCACTTGTGTTTTATATCCCTCTAATCTAATAGGTATATATTTATTGAAAAAAATTGTTTTTGAAAAAAATCTTCTATTCCACTGCTAAATTTTGATAAGTGCTTCCAAATTAATGATGATATACTGTCTTCTATTGCTCTATAATTAATTTGAATATCCTCATTTAAATTACTCTATGAATATGTAAACATGCATTTCTTAGAATCTTGGATGATTGTCCTCCACGTGCACTATAACCATGATAGATTGAAGGATATTGTTCCCTCTTTGGATTTGATTTATTATATAGAGATGTTAGGTAATAATGATTAGCTTTGTTTACAATTGATTTGTATGAAAAATCTTCCCACAATTTTGGATGATAAATCAATAAAATCATTTCACAAGTTAATTTTTTGAAATCCAATATATTATTGTTTATAATCTGACTTCCATTTAATACCAGCACAGGCTCAAATTGTGTTTTAATCAAATCAAATGAATAATAATCTTTCTACACTATAGAATATTTATCATCTTTCCAAAGAAATAATAGTTTATTGAATTGTTTAATTTTAAAATAAATAAATTATAGTTATTATTTTTAAATTATATATATAATTTTATTTATTTTTTAATATTCATTTGGAGCATTAGAAAAAGATTTGAAAATGTGCGTATCTTCTTTAATACCAAATTGTCTTAATGCCTAAGATTTTGTAAATTCTTTAGATATAAATTTGCATTGAAGTACCATGAATGGTGTTGACTTCATTTTTAAATTTATCTCATTTTTGTATTATATGAGATTCAAATTTTTATAAATGTTATGAAATTCTTTGAAATCATGAATATTTAAAGATGTGCATAACCACATATTCATGAGTTCTTTACAATAAGAAAAATCATGTATGTCTTCTTCTTTGAATTCATGGATAGAATTTTCCACATAAAAATTATTCATGTAGCTTAAACAAATTTTATAGCATGCATTTATAAAATATTGTTGTTTTATACTTATTTCTATTTCAGTATCATCAGAAGGTTTGTCATCAATATTGTTTTAAATTATTTACATTTTAAAGTTCTTCAACAAGGAAGAACATACAATTTTTCAAATCAAATATTAATTTGACCTTCACTTCTACATCCAAGTCCTAAACCTTCATCAAGAGTTAATACAATAACATTTTTTGATGTAAAGTACTAAACTTTTTGGACTTGTTGCCTTTGCTTTTTAGGTTTTTTAACTTCCATTTTTGAAGCCAATAAAATATATAGATTGTATATATAGTTTATGGAATTAATGAATACAAATAAATTATTAAAAAAAAAATGTACATGTTAATGTAAAAAAAGAATCAGCGCACTTTTAGAAATACAATTCAGTATGTGAACATCTTCTTTAGAATACAAAAATAATTTAATCTATATCTTAAATTATATTGTTTTGTTTTGTTTTATTTGTTTGATAAGTTGAGACCTCAGAAACCGTGAACCATGAGGCCTCCAACGGTGTTCTTAATACTGTTACAAATCTCTTCACAAGGAGGAGTGAACAAACTTTGTTTCAAAGCATTTTGTAGATGGAAATTTTCTACAGATGAACTATTTGACAAATTCCTATAGTTTTGAATTTGTTCGCAGAGAGGTATGGATGCACTATAGGTAATTCCTAAGGGAAACTAAATTAACCCCAAGTTGTGTACAATTGAAGGAAAACCATGAAATATTTTCAACTTTACAAACACAAGAGATAGACTGTTTTATTATAATTATGGCTAGAATTGGAAACTTATCAATTCACTTGGGAATCCTATAGCTTTATTTTCATTCTCCATTGCTCCATCACTTCTCACCAACCGCTTTGGATACCAGCTTCTATTGATTTCTCCAACAATTTGTTTAGGTACTATTGATTTGACTCACAGTGTAGTATACTTTTTCTAGGACAAAACTAAGGCATTTCCGAAAAGGTTCGTTCGAGGGGGAAAGCTCAAATTAGCTTAGTGTTTTAATTAACTAATGTCACTTTGTAGGTAAATCTCACTTTCTTTAAGATTCAACCGTGTTATTTGTCTCAATGAGTTATATTAGTAGGTGTTGGGATAAAGTGGCTCTTTTTCTACTTTCCTTACACTAGTCGTCCGTCAATTAGCAATTTCTAGGTTTTATCCCACTATGTCTGTTAAACTATCTTCTCAAACAATGTCAAGATAAAAAATAAAAATCAATAGTCAAATTCAATTGTCACTTTTCGATAGTCGCAAAACAATGGCCACAACGTTAGTATTAATTTTCAATTGTCAAATTTTCAATAGGCGTTTTTCAATAATCAATGAATCGATAGTCACTTAACAATTGTCAATTTAACACATACAAAAATAACATAACATTTAAATTTAAAATTATACAACCACATGGAAAATGCACACAAAGGAATGAACAACAACCTAAGGAGAATTAGAAATTGAAAATATACTTGCAATAACTTGACTTAAATGGGAGTGCAAAAACTACACACAAGGAATAACAAACTATTTCATAGTTTTTAATAATAACTTCTAACTCGAAATTCCAAAGTTCAAAGCTAAAGAATTCCAATGTAGGATACTACCACTACATCATTTATAATTTCTAAATTGCCAAAATCCACATTTGGTTGAAACATGGATTCTACTGATAACAAATCTCTTGGCCTTCACTGCAATTTCAACCACACGAGAAAATATTAAACACTAATACTTTAGTAGATTACAAAATCAATAGTCACATGATCAACATGAACTTTTCAATGAGCAATTTAGTAGCATAGCCACTCAATAATCAATAATCGATAATCAATGAACAATGCCCGTTTGCAATTGTCATTACTCTATGCTTCTTGTAGCAATTCGATAGTCAATGAATCAATGAGCAATGTTCAATAATCCCTTAAGTTTAAAATCAAGTTCACAACAATAGTCTTTTGTACCCAGCTCAATTGCCATATCATCAATAATCACTTGTATTTATAAAATTATTCTTCATTTTATTATGAAACCTAAGTCTACCAGTCCTGAAAGACCGGTAAAATTCCTTCACTTCATCTTCACAAGTTGTAATTCAATATTTGTATCAATCTAATGTATATTAATTAATTTATTAATCTCACAAATCCTCTGCAATAATGCTTCAAATTAATTTAATTCCCAATATTCATTCTTAATTGATTCCATATTTAATTTGCCTTACAAATTCTCTCGGAGTGTGCTTCCTTAATAATTATTTATAAAATTAAACTCTCAAAATTAACATACAATACTCCGAGGTTATTCTCTCCAATAAAAAATCAAATCTATATGCGTTCTAAATTGCTCACAAATAAACACTCGGCAATAAGAATCAATTATTATTAATCAATTGGCCAACCGGCTCTTTCTTTAACTCACAAAACACTATAATAACTTAATTAAAAATTCACACTCTTAAATTACTTCCACAACAAAATACAATTTAATTCTCCGCTTAAAAATTATTTGTATAACTCAATTTTATCAACAAAAACTACAAAGGATTACAATAAATGGACTCACAATATAACTTCTTAAAAATGAACAATTAATTCTTTAAGCACATACAAATTCTCTTTACACTTTTAATCAATAACCAACAATTATCTCCCCAATTCCCTCGGCAAAGATAATAAGAATCAATTTGTAAATTAATTCCTCTCAATTAACACTCAACAATAAGGCTTCAATTATAAAAAATTGCATTATCCTTTCACAATGATTGATCAATTTCAATTACTCTCCAAACTTCACTTATATTTATAAAACTATCAATCACACTTAATAAATTAACACATACACAATTGCCCTCACGGCTCACGGCAAAGATATTAAAAATCACACAAGATTAATTAGCATAAGCTCAAGCTATGGATGCTCAAGAATAAATTCACACAATAACACATGAACACAGAAAAATGAGAGAGAGCCAAAATGAGGAAAAGGAAGAACAATTATACCAAAATCAAGATTTGAAAAGACATGAGAGACAACCTTCCAACTCCAACTTCCTTAACCAACTCTAATTTCATTCATTCAAAATAAAATCAACAAACTTAATTCATTTCCATTCATTTTAAATCATCCCTTTAAAATTTAACCACACTCACACAATAAATTAAAAAAAACAAAATAAAAGGGATAAAAGTTCTCACACACAGCTTCTTCTGGCTTGATTGCAATTGTATTCTTCTTCTCATTTTTACTTTCCTCCATTGAAACGTTCTCCATAGATTGGCATTTCACCTTTAGATTATTCAATTGACAGCAATATTTGCATTTTTTTTCTTTCAATTTAAATTGTTCGCTATCCATTGTAATATCACTCTTTCTCACAATTATATTGATTTGCTACTATGGAATCAATTGATATCAATCTTTGATCTCAGTCACTCAATAGAATATTATTAAACTCAAAACAGAAAACACACCACAGCATGACAATCATGAACATCACACCCACCATGCCATCCATCCAAATACTATTGATTCCTTATAGCCTAGCATTCTCATACAATAGAAAATCACAATCTCATTACACACTCATCCACAGTCACACAACAATTGCCAAATTACGGACTCAGTACAAATAACCAACTGAACTCAATTGAACACAACATAATCATAACTCCAATTTCCAATGAATTTCCGCCCCATATTGCATCATGAATTTTACAATTGTTTCTCACTGCTTCACCACTTCACTCTGAATTGACTATCGTCCGACATAGTATAATCTCAGTTACACATTAGAACAATTGAACACTCATTATCTAGCACAAAATCACATAAACTTACAAACTATCGATCACTCACACACCTACTACCGGCCTCAACCGCAAGAGCTCTGGACTTCCTTCAAGACTTCCCTCCAACATCACAAACAATCGAACTTCACCCCAATTCAAGTGATAACTACTTAACTGCCACCAATAGATTCCATCCATTCCCTTATTAACATCCATCTATTGACTAGGTTCTATAGAAAGTCTTTACTACCTAGTAATAATCAAATATTAACAACTTAAGTGCCATAGTACCCTGGAAAATTGGAAAATTAACAAAATTTAAACTAATGCGCACTTTTTCCTATAGATTTTATGACTACAAATTTGGACTGAAGGTGTAAAAGTTATAAATTTCAAAGTTTTTATCAATAAGAGAATTCAATGCTATTATCTTTAATCTTTTGAAAAAACATAAACTTCACATCACATGTTCAAATGCCACAAAACAAAGCATTTGCACTATTTTATGCATAGAGCTTTCTATTCGTGCAAGTTTCGTGGTGTTTGAACCTATGGTGTGAAAATTCTAGATTTTAAAAAATTGAATTAGATTATATTTTATTTTGGAAAACCATACCTTTTACATTGCATGTCCAAATGCCAAAAAACAAAGCCCTTGAATTCTTTCGTGCATCGTGTTTTCTATTCATATCAAGAACACAACCTCTCACACCGCATTAAAGTCTTTTCACTTCGTGCATAAAAGATTATTTATTTGAATATTTAAAATTATAATTAATTTAAGTTAATTAATTAATTTTTACTTTTATTTGATAGAAGCAATGGCACAAAGAAAAGTTTAAATTAAAGTCATAATTTAAAGTAAAAAACTATTAGCAATTTAATCCCTAAAGTCAAATGCCATTTTTTTGTCAACAACCACTTAAATCTTCCAGTTCTGCTACATCCATCCAAGAAAATTAAAACTAAAAAATATTTAATCTAAATTTTTTTTAATGTTGCTTGCAGTTTTAGATGACTTTGAAACCTCAAAAGTTTGGGGCCTAAACTTCTTGACTTTCGAGCCAAAACCTCGACAGTTTGGGACCCAAACTTCTTGACTTTTAGATCAAAACCTTGATAGTTTGGAATCCAAACTTCAAGACTTTGGAATTAAAACCTCAATAGTTTGGGATCCAAACTTCTTGACTTCAAGATCAAAACCTCAACAGTTTGTGTAGTGCTGAATTTTTTTAATTTTTCCGTCAATTTGATTCTTCAAGTTTAAATAGGATTGTCAATTTGCCGCATTTCCATTAGTAAGTCAATTAGAATTATAATTCTTTCATCAGAGTCAAATCAATGTATTTGCTTGGATTTGAAGAAAGGTGAATTGATAAGAATTAAAGAGTCAAATTGAGTAGGTGTAGTTCCTTGTGAAGAGTTATCTTCACAGTTTTAGGACTATGAGTCCAAAGGTCTAATTACTTTTTTCTTTGTTTATACAAGCGTATGTATCATTGTGAAACTTTGCGCTCTTGCTTACGAATGTAATTCTAGCTTTTGTAATTGCAAATTGTCTACTTGATATTGTTTATACAAGTTTGAAGCAAGAAGCTATTGTCTATTGAAGTGTAGGATACGACTTTTTGTGTGTGAAGTTTTGGCAATTTGTCTAAATGTTGTAGCTTGTATTTACATAATGAAGATATTGTCTAATTGATCGTCTGTTACGGTGTAAGTTACTGCATGCAAGTTTTGTCAATTTGGCCGTGGGTTACAGCATGAATGTTTTGTGATCAATTTGACCGGTTGTAAGAATTGTTTAGTTGCTACAGCTTGTGAGTGAGGACTGAGATTATTGCAAATGGATTTTTTGTTACGGTGTAAATTACATCTGTGAAGATTGGTCGATTTGTCTCGGTGAGAATTGTAAATGTGTCAAATTGTCTGTGTTGATGTAAGTGTTGAAATTCGTATGTGTAGTGGGCTTTAGTTTGTGTTTGACGCATATCAGAATTTTGTCAATTTACTTAAAGTAATTATCTATGAACTTTGAGAGTTGTGAATCCAACGGTTTTGCATTGGTCAAATTGTCTAGAAGTGATTTACTTTTTGAGTTGTAAGAGCCCTAGTCCAATCGGTTCTTTCGGTAATTCAAATGGCCAAATGTAAGTATTGTGGAGCATCCTTGCATTGCAAATGAAGGAGCGCATCTGTAATTGATTGGAGTTATTGGAGGTCAATTCAACTGCAATTATTGGGAAATAAACAGTCAATTTGTAGTAGCATGATTGAGTTGTCACAACTATTGTATAATCTAACTGATCAAGTATGTGATTAAGTCTAAACAGCAGTAGTACTATTGAGTTTAGGGTATTGTAGTGAACTGAATCGACTGGCAACATTCATAGCAAATAAATGAGTTAAATAAGTTGACAAAGTTGTGTTTGTAAGCATTAAGTAGCTTAGGCATAACGAGTGTTTCAATTCACAAGTATAATTGTGGTCTATAGCCGGGTGTGTGAGTTTTTTTTATTCACAAATTAAAAATTGATAAATCTAAAAATCACCAAGAAAGAATGCATTATCAACAACGTTATAGATAATCTGATTGTAAGTTTTTGGTTCTGGTACATTTGACAGTACATATTGTAATTTAAATAAGTCGACTTGGTCCTAGTAAGTAGGTAGATTGTAGTCAGCATGATCATAGGTCCAATACACCATCTTCTTGGTCTCAGGTGGTGTCTTTTGGCAAATTGACCCTACTTTTTGCTTTTGATGAGACAAAGGCTAATTGACATAATAAAGAAGAAGTAGAATGGTTGACGCAAAAGAATGAAAAAACAAATACCAAAAAAGAATTAATTCTTCCTTGTGGTTTCATACGAATACATCAAATTAGAAACATAGAATTCAATTGGCAGTATAATAAATATTGTGAATTATCATTATTAGATTGGATGGAATTTATAATTTTATTTATTTTAAATTATATATTTAATTGATTATTGTATTTTATGGAAATAAATAAATAATATTATTAAGTGACTAGAGCATGCAACAAAGAGTCAAAGACAAATTAACAATTCCCTAACAAATTGACTTGAGAATTGACATGAGCCACATAATAGACAAGATTGTGACGTCATACATTGTGTCTATATTATAGCATTGGAATTTGGATTGTGACAAATTGACATTAGGTGTATTTTCTTGGGTTTATTCCTTGAAACAACTTTAAAAATACATGGGTAAGTATCCAAAATACAAACCAAGTGACCTTAGTCACATAAATGTTAGACTTATTGACCTTTGCAAATGATTTACCTCGTATACTAGTTGTCTTGTAGTTTTGTAAAATAGACAAAATTTACATTGCAATTTGGAATCCAAACTTTTTAACTTTATAACTTGTGAGCCTCGTAGTTGTCATTTGGGCTTCAAATTTTTTATTTATTTATTCTTATTTTTATTAATATTTTCATTCAAAAGAGACCTATAAAGAATGTTTGCATTGTGTATAGTAGAAGTTTTTATAAATACAATGTATTATTTTCTAAAAGTTTGGAAGTGCTCTAAGCGCATCCATTTATCATATTCAGTGTCTAATTAGGTATTTAGAATGTCAATTAGGAGTTTGAGATAGGTTTGAGCCCTAATGGTTAAAGTAGTAGAAAATACCAAAATTATATTTTTACCTAATTTATCCTTGAAGTGCATGTGACGGATCACAAGCTAAATGAGTAAGGTAGATAAGCCTATTACCACCCTGATTTGCGATCTGACTATGTTGGAGTCAATTTCAATGGGGTCACCTATTTTTCAAAGGTGTATGCATGTTTCACAAATCAAACCCAAGTGGAATTATAATTTTCTGATGAAAATTGAAATTTCTATGAATTGTTGAAGTTGACTGTCCCGAAATTACAAATCCGCCTATGGATTAATTTATAAAAGTCAGATCAACAACCCATTACCGCTATAGATTGTATCTGTGAGTACTTGGATATCCACCAATCAATGGTAGACACGTTACCCAAGCTGAAATTAATGAACTGATTTTGTCAGAAAAATAGATGGACTTAGATGAGTTTCAGGGTGGTAATGGGGCCAAAAGTAAGATGTTGGAAATAGGAAGCTGACGGGAATAGGATGGTTTACCTTATAGGTTGTCAAAAGTTTTACTGAGTCTTAAACACTTCTACAAAAAGTCCATGTATAGGTCACCATCCAATTCACAAGAATTGGAAAAAAGTCATATTGTGCTTCACAAATAAAAATCTATAGTTCTAAAACATGTGTGATTGGAGATAATTGGAGAGGGATTTTTATAGCTTAAAAATATGCCATGAGCTCAATGTTGAAGTCGATTTGCCCATATTCCCTAGTACGTGGATGATTAATCTCCGGAGGAATTAAATTATAAAGTATGAATTTAGATTCTCCCACTCATATTGCAAGGTGAAAGTGTGAACTTTCACTTAGCCTTTTGAGACTTCTTGGAAGTTGCCCAAAATGTTTCATATTTTTTTGGATTGCAGAAGATGACTCTGTAGGAAGTCAATTATGTTTATTGGCATTGGAAAATTCATAGAAATTACTCAAGTAGCCGTAAAATTCCACTAAAAATCAAAATAGTGTATTTTAGTCTAAATAATCACAAGGACAAATTTCAAGACATATCAACACCAACAAATACCAAAACTAGCAGCGGCAACAACTTTTAACAAAATTATAAGATTTACGATGAATTGACCTTCATATTAGGAGCATACAATGTCCAAATGAAGTCAAATTGGACTCTTTTTCTTAACCATCTTGGACCTCCTAAACAAATTAGGCTAGTCAAAATTTTGAGAAAATAAAAAATTCAAACATTTGGATTTTCTACCTTTGTCACTAGTTTGCAAATCACTAGCTTTTGCTTCCAAATGGGCTTGAGAACAAGGGGAAGGGAACCCCTAGAACACCATATTCATTAAAATGAGAGATTGGAGACCTCTCAAAATAATCACGTTGATCTCAATCTAAAACATCAATTTTCATTCAAATGAGAGTTTTGATCTGAATTGATATAAAACCTTTCAATTTTAGGTCAATATTGAAAGGTTTTCTGTCAATTTAACTCGATTCGAGTTAAATTCACAGAAAACCTTTCAATTTTAGCTGAACTGACATAAAACCTTTAGTTGATTTTTTTAAAAATAACCTCTCATTTCAATGGAAAACTCCCATTTTAATGAATATGGTGTTCTAGACTAATTTGGGTCTTGTGAAGACAATGGTGCAATCCGTTTGGCATTTGAAGCATTTCTCCAAAAGTTAAAACGATCACAACATTAAGGTAGAATTTAGAATAATTAAAGTTACTTTGATTTTTCATAGGTAGTTTAGGTAAAGTGAGAGGGGAAGGAGGCCTTGAAAGACTATAAATGGCCTCTCCTCCTCTCACTTTGCACCCCTCTTTTCTTTTGTTAGGTTTGGTCAAAACATGGCCACGTAGTTGAATTGCATTTGGAGCTTTGCTCCTCATTTGATTGTCTTTGGAGGTCTTTTTATTCATGTTTAAGAGCTCATATTAAAGGATGTTGGGGTTCCTTTGGAAAGTCTTACTATGTGTTTTGGAAGTGCTACTAATAAAATTGTGTTGTTTTTGTGGTCTTTTAAGTCTTTGTCTACTAACCATTACAAGCAAGCTTATTGTGAGGGATTTTTCATCTCTTGGATTTTTCATCTCTTGTTGCTAATGAGTGCATGTTGTTGTTGTCTTTTAAGTGTGTCTTGTTTTATTAATAAATTCTTAACCGATATTTTTTGGAGAGGGATCTCACACTTTGGATGTTGAAAATCTCCAATGAAGCCTAGATGTTGGAATTTGAAGACCAAATGTTTGTTTTGGTGTCATTTTGGAAGAGTTGGGGTTGGAACCAAGCCTCTAAATGTTCATACTAACTTACCTTCTTGAAATATTGTTTTGAAATTTGGTGCTAACCCACCATACAAAGAAGCTATTGCCTCCAAGCAAATTTTCAAAGTCCTATACTAACCATTATTTTTGTTTACTGTTCAAGTTTGGAGCCAAAACACCCTTTATTGGCAAAGCTTTGCTCCTAATCGCAACTTTTTAGTATTTTATTTGTATCGGTTCTCCCCCCAAAACACCCCAAGTTTGGTTTGATTGCCAAAAAATTGGCAACAACCGCCAAGGAATTGGAACCAAGCCTTAGCCACATAAAAACTCAGAAGCCAGCTAGCTAGGTCGGAAAGACTAGCCAACTAGGTTTCTTAATTGATCTATTGGCATACTGATTTCACATACATCAGTTTGCTAAAAAAACAAATATCAAGATGATACCTAGTTTGGGTCCAAACTTTGATTTTTAAACTTTAAAATCTTATTTTTGGAGATTGAGCCTTGTATCAAGTATTGGACAAGTTCCAAGCCAAAATTTTAGAATTTCAAAAACCCAATGTCAAAGATTGAAACAAGAGCATAGTTTTTGAGAAAGTGAGGCCCTATGGCAAATTATCTCAAAAATTTAGATTGAATTATACATACATAATGGAGTTCATATCTATATCTTGTGTCTTCTTTCCAACATCTCTGGCAACAACTCTTAAGTACTTTCCTATAGCTCATATGTGTGCAAAAAACTTGACTTTCAGATGTAAATCCAGTGCAATATTATATTCACAATCTGGTGGTGGTTGTCCCAAGTCAATTTGACTTTTCATTTGTCCAATGGCCCATTCATCAAAATCTATTTTGTTGTTTGGGACTTTGATAGCATATTGTCTTTTTTAATGTGATATACAAGGGTTGTTCTTCAACACAAAGATTTGAACTTGATCCAAAAAAACTTTACCCTCAATATTTCTATTACGGCGGCACATTTTGTGGGCTTTAGGCAATATCATCTTCAATAAATATGCATCTTCTTTCAGTCTCCACAATTGAGGGACATTTGGTGCCAATTAGGTCGTATACATAATTGTATAGTGCATTGCCTCGGTCAGAATATACCCTTCAGCAATTGAACCCTTTAGATGCATCTTCTATTTAATCCAACTCTTCAAGTCCTTCATATATCATTCTAAAAAGTACACCCAACAAGATGATATTGGTCCACACAATTCCACTTCTTTCACCCGGTACCATATCAAGTGCAATTGAATGTCAAAAAAACTTGGAGGGAGGTTTCTTTCTACATTACATCAACTCAACCGCCATTGTCTTCATCCTTGGAATCTTAGAGTTTTTAATTTTCTTATCACATATTCAACTAAAAAATTCTCCCAACTAATAAACAATGCTCCATAGTTTGTCATTCAAAATGTCTCATATTGCAAATGGCAACAAATCATGTAGTAGATTGTAATAGTCATATGTCTTCATCCCCATTATATTGTTGTCCACAAATTTGTATTCAAAAGATGATTCATAATTTTTGGGAGTCTTTGTAATTTGGAGCACATCAGTTACCTCATTAAATTCATTATTTGTAAAAATTCAAGGTGTTGTCAGGGGTGTAGTCAAAGACTCAACCCACATATCCTTTAAGAGTTTTATATTCTTCATTTCAATTCGTTGCGACTCTGAGTCCGCCTTTGTACCTTTAGCATTTGTGAAGGTCTTGAAAAGAGATTAGTAAACATTTTTTCAATATGCATTGGATCAAGAAGGTGTTTAATCTTTAAGTCCTACATGTAAAACCAAATAAGTTTTAATAATCCGTATCTAGAAAAATATAATTTCATTGCATAGAAAATAATTTTTTATATTTTGGGATTTTAGCCATCATCCGAATTCATTATTCATGATCTAATGACATACTCATGTTTAACCCCTAAAGTTTTTTTGACTATGTTTTCACCAAAAACACTCCAAAACTATCATTTCTAATACAAGTACCTAGTTTTAGAAAAAAATATTTTTGGACAAATGTAACCATAGGATCTTGTAGTACGCTAGTTTGAGAAGATGTGGAAAACATTTCAGAAAACTCCACCGTATAGATTGCAAGATATTAGCGTTTGGAGTGACAAAATTATTTTTTCTGCCCCTGCAAAAAACCGGGCAAGTGCACTTCACAAGGTCAGATCTTTATGAAAAAATTTCCAAAATGGTTGTAATTCTTTAGATTCATTAATGAACAATTTTAGATCATATTGAATTGTACAACATATAGGAAAAAAATAGTAAGTAGAAAGAAGAAGATAATGATTCAAAATACTAAATTGTTAACCATTTATTTATGAAAATGAAAAATGCCAATCCCAATGGTTGTAATGCTGTAATAAAAAATCTAAACCTTATTTTGGTCTTTGTTTTTTCAAAAATATAAAAATAGAGTAAAATAAAGGACTTCAAAATTTATTTTAGAATAAAGATATCATAATTTTTTGTAAACTACCCACAACCAAGACTCCTTATAAATTTCATCTCATTAATCAAAATGGAATGATTCAAAGTTTTTCGGGTATATAGAAATCTAGAGAATCAATTTCAAATTTTTATTTTTCAAAAAAGTGATTTTTAAAGAAGTTTTTTTGTTGCCTGGGCTGCCTGCCAAGCAATGAAAACTACATATCATTCAATAACTTTTTGACAATGTAGTCAAAAGTTATGAAAATTGTTGGACCTTAAACCTACTCCTTGGAACAATGTTGTATATAAATATCAAAGCAAAAAAAATTAAAATTACATTTGTAGTGAGTTGCCCAAAATTTCTATATTGCCAAAAAACGCACTTTGGTCCTTTAGGGGTTAAGTCTTGGGAAGTGTGACAAAAGTTTACCGCCCAATATTTGAGGTTGTACAATTTTGAATAACCCATAATGCCACTCTTTGAAAGCTGTGATGAACCAATGCTTCAACTTGCTCCCATTGTGATAATCAATCCCAGCCGTCCATCCTTAACGGTGGCCTTTAAGTAGGCTCCCACTTTACCACTGAAGGAACTATCAAATTCATTGGACCTTCATGGATAAACCTCTAATAAATACCTCCAATATCCATGGTATATTATTTCTCCTAGCTCCTTTGCAAAGTAGGAATTTACATGCCCAAGTCTACAATTTGGGCATCCAAAAAACTTTGTGTTTGCGGTGAAGAGACCACATTGTATCTAGGATAATTGTGTATAGTCTATAGAATTATGACCTTCATATTGGACGAGTTGTTATTGTTGACATCATATTGTTTGCTTTTCTTGTCGTTTGAATTCACGACCAAAATTGTAGCATTTGGAGCTAGTAGGGCGGAGAGAGATAGGGTTCTACTATGTGTTCGTTTTTGGTGCTGGAGAATGTAAGTTATGAAATTCTTCATTATAAGCTTGTAACATAGTTGCCGCTTTCGTAAAGTTAGTTCAACTTGTGTAGAATTTGTCGTGTAGTGGAATTGGTTTATTGTTTTGTGACAATTGTAGGAAACTAGATGTCGTGATGAATTGGTTAGAACATACTGTATTCACTTTGGTATTGGCACATTGCCTTTTCTAGAATGTAGCTACAATTTATGAATAAGGATTGTCGCTTCATCTGATGACCAATCCCATGCTTCTTTGAGCATTCCAGTGGCAACTTCCTTGATGGCCAAGTGCCTAGACTAAAGTAGGTTTCTATAAAAGTAATCTTTACTTGTCTACATTGTAATGAAGCAAGCAATTCTGTGGTGCTTTGCATTTTATTTGAATGGATACCGTTGTTCCCCATTAGAAACGGGGGCAACCATGCCGTTTTAGTAAAATGAGAAGTATCAGATTTCAAGTCAAAAACAAAAACATGATATTTATCAATCATTTTGGTGTCTTGCATTTTCTAAGGATGGATACCAATGTTTCCCACTGGACATGGGAGCAACCATGCCGTCTTTGGAAAATGAAAATTACTACATTTCATGCAAATTGGACAAATACAATTGGAAATTATTTTTTCTGAAAATAAAAATCATTACATACGACAAACGAAGTTATAACTTATTTTACAATATTTGGCATTTAAAATTTTCTAAAATGCTAACTATGTATATACTTGTTATACATGTCAATTTGCAAATAGCATCTTTTTGAAATTTCTAATTTGATTTCGTTAAATTTATATCATTATAATTGAATTATATTGTTATTAATTTTGTAGGGTCTCATTATGGCAAAGGAAAAGAAAGTAGAAGTCCTACATCTTATAAATGTGATATTTGCTATTGTGAACTCTTTCTCCATAATGCATCAAAGATTGCCCGTCATGAAGAAGGGGAGAAGCATCAATGGTTGGTGGAATTGGTGAAGTTTCAAAGCACTTGGAAGAGTTGGGGCATTATTTTAGTTGTGGGCCAAGACATTTCTCCTCCAAATTTCAAATCATTCTAAGACTCTGTCCAACTTCTGGACATCCAAAGTTTCAGCCTTCAGAAAAGAAGGCCCTTCCTCACTTAGGCAGCAAACCCTTCTTCACTTAGTCACTCACAAATTACTCATACAAATTTCAAATAGAATGAATGATAACTTCATAGAAATCCAACACAATTGTCAATACTCTCTCCAATTTTCATTTCAAACAAAAGACATGTTCGTCTTTTATGGCCAATCAAAGTCTCTGCCCTTTTTCATAGAAGGCAGTAGACCTCCTTCTACTCAAACTAGCACAACTTTTAATTGACAACTCCAAATCGAGTAAGTGAGATCAATTTAGAAACTCCACAACATAATACACAATTTCTTTAATTTTCATTCAAAAAATTCTCAAAATATAACACACTATGGCTCTTCAAACATTCGGGCCTTATCAACAACAACAAGAGAGAAGATGAATAGTGTTCCCTCTTTTTCTCCACCTTATTTTCTACCTAAATCACACAAGTCAAGTGGATTTCAGCCCATGTGGCTCTTCTAACATCCATTGGTCATGAATTTCTTCTTGACTATGTGGCTCCTCTAACATCCATTGGTCATGAATTTTGACCATAACACTAATTCCAAATCTTTAATTAAAAGATAAATCACCTCAAAGTATCTAGAAGATAAACTATTTGAATATTTCCCTCGTATAATTTCATAAATATAAATTTAATTTATAAAAAACACTTTAAATATAGAATAAAGAACTAGAAACTAACATATGTCTAATAGAGATTTAAAAATAGAGACCCAATCAAAATATCACTCCATCTGTAAAAATTTGAGAATGTGTTTGACAGTAGTAGCTACATAATCAGCACGATCCGCCTTAATTAAAGAATTAACTGGCCCTTCCAATCATCATTGATGACCATGACTTCCCTTGATAGGTTTGACCATGCAATAATATTGATTGATGTTTAAACCTTCAAAACAACTTTCAAATGTTACTTCACGGTTGTTGGGCTCAATACATCCAACTTGCAACAAGATCATCAATGCTTGAGCGTCTTGTTGAAGATTTCCATGCCATCGTTTCTCCATACAAGGTTGTTTCAATGGTTGAAATGGTCCAGCTTCATCTTGGGAACACTCATGCGATAATAGAAGACCCAGTGATAATTGAGGTTGATCTGGCAGTTGCGGTAAAAGAAATTCAAACTCATGCTCTGGTTGAGATTCTTCATCTTAAAACTCAGAAAAAATCCTCCAGTTCAACATAATTGTCTTAAATGAAAAACAAAGAATAATAACACCAAATACGATGAAACTCACAAGTGAACTCTTCTCTTTATAGTTTGTTTATCACAATAGTGAGAAGCATCATCTTGAAGTCACTCCAAATGATGTTATTTCCTTTAATATTTTATAAATATCAAAATTCATCTAAAGAACGTAAATATACATATTTTTACATAATGTCTGCATTTGCAGCACGACATCGTATCATTGGACAAACCTTCAGAGTTGCTTAGAGTAACCTACAACTTGTACCAAAAATAGTCCACTGTCACATGTATCAACAAATAATCTGCCGGACACCACCATAAAGCAATTTAGTTAGCAATGCAAGCGTTCCAAACTTAATGGATTGTCTCTCTTTTTCCTGATTTCAAGTCTCAAAGTCCACAACCAAATGGAAGAGTAATATTTTTTGCTATCGATTAGGGTCCTACAAGAAAAGGTTAAAATTGATTTGGAGTTAAGACTGGAGAAACCTGAGTTATGTGAAGATAGGATGTGAGGTACGTAAAGATAGCCCGTTAACTTGACTTTGAAGATACAGAAGCTTATCTCCATTGAAATCCAGGACTTCTTTGAAGGCCGGTTTGCGCACAATACCCCAAATACACACCATCCCAACTATTTTTGCGAGTTCTGGTTCTGGATTTAGTATCGTAGACCAAAATGTGGAGATTAGCCTAAATACCTAGAAAGATGGGGGAATGAATTAGTATTGGTACATTTTTTTTGGTTTGTAGAGGTGTAAACCAAGAATCTTATCAAGATTAACATTCCCTTACAATAGGTGTAGTAGTGGAGAGATAATTATGTTAACAGGAAGTTAAAACTTCCTGCTTTTATCGGGAACCGGAACTGGAAGAGGATCCGGAACAGTATCCGAGAATATCTTGGACTGCCGACATTGGGTGCAGACACGTGCCGAAAGGTGTCGAGGGACCTACCGGAAGCCAGCGGAACGTTCCTAGGATCCAACGGCTCTACCGGGAATTAGGGACGACCGTTTAACAGTTAGATCCTCCCCGGATGTCGGAGGAAACGGAAAACCTAAATGGCTAGGAATCGGGTTAGGAAAGATGACCCAGGGGTTAGGAATTCCACTCTCACTTCTTGATCTGAAGTCTTCAGCAACCTGTGAGTGCTTAGAGGTGTTTAGAAGTTTGCAAGAGTGAGAGCGAGAAACAGTCCTGGTATCCGGATTCGGTTGAAGAGAGAACGTCAACGCAAAGAGGAAGGATTCCATCGTCTTGTAGAACTTGAGGGTCTGTACAAGATTTCGGGAGAGAAACAGATAGGCTGTGAGAGATGGTGAAGGCAGAGGGGAGCGGATCGACCGTGATCAAATCCAAAACGATCTGTCCGGTTATTTCTGCAAATGAGAGAGAGAGGAAACAACTGGAAGAAGATCTGGGGCAGCTCGGATGTGTGGGATTCCTACGACGGCCTTGGAGTTTGAAGGACGAGGACATGATCCAGGAGTTGCTGAAGGAGCAATCCAACGAGTGGGTGAAGACGGCACGCGCTCTTCACGATGAATGGACCCTCGAAACTTGGAAGAGGGTTTACGATTTCCCCCGACCTGGAGAGGGTTTGGCCTCACGGACACACAAGTTTGCGGAGGGTAAGTTTTCGAATCCCCCTCACCACAAGGACGGGTATACAGTAGCGGATTGTAAGAACGCTAGGGAGAGGAGGATGTTAGAGTTCTTGGTCCCGATCCTGTATTCGGAAAGGCCAACCCGGATCACTGTGACTTGGGCCAACACAATATTTGGAGTGCTGAGTAGGGAGAGGAAAGTGTTTTGGGGAGCCATAGTAAGGGGTTTAGTAGGAAAAATGGTTACCGCCCTAGGAAACACTAAGGCAACTCCGATAGGGCCTTTCCTCTTTCACCTGTACGAGTTCCTTGGGACACTTAGAAGTCATGAGAGGACGGCATACAAAGCCGCAGCTACTCTGCTTAAACTAAACATTCCTCCCGTGGTAGAGTCAGAGAAGGGTCATGACGAGGAGTCAGGGAAAGGATCATCAGAGAGGAAAAGAGAGTCGTCTGAGAGGATCCCATCCTCAGGAAAAGGGAAAGGATTTAAGAGTGAGAGGAAGGATAAGTTGGAAAAGATCATAGAGGATCTGAAGAAGGTCCGAGAGGAACAGGAAGTGGTCAGTCACGTATGTGGGTTGTTAGGCGGGATAGAGTTGTCTGAGTTGGGAGAGAAAGTAGAAGGATTGCTCAGAGACAACGATTCCCGGAAGTGGGAAACCCGGATAAGGGAGTTGACTGAGAAGAACTAGGAACTTAGCTGGAAGTTGGAGGGAAGTAAGGAAGCGAGGAAACTTTCCTCGGATGCGGAGGAAACACTTTGCAGGATCAGGGGCTTTGTATCACATTCTGGGAATGTGATTAACAAAGCCAAGCTCTTTGATGAAGAAATTCACAAGACCGGGCCAGACATGGCAACTAAATCAATAATGGTCCTGGCAGAGTATTCAAGTGTGATAGAGAAGATTATGTATGAGATTCGGGATGTTCTCCAACAAGCCGAGAAGTTAGAGGGTTTTGGCAAGGTATCTATGTCTCCTCCTATAACAGTGAGACCGAAAGATAAACCAAAGGATGAGAAGACACCTGCCAAAGATCCTTTGAGGCGGAAGTCCGAAAGAGGTGAAGGATCTGTTCTCAGATCCGGATCCAAGGTGAATGCCCGGAAGTCGGAATCCGAACATGGGACACCACAAAATAAGGATTCTAAACCTTCTCCCAAGACACCCGGCTCGACAAAGAAGAAGACCACGGCAAAATGTGCAAGAGAGGTGTCACTTGTGGGTTACCAGTCGGAGGAGGAGGAATCACCGAGCAACTCTATGAAGGAGGACAGTCAGTCCGGATCCGATCCTCATTCCGAGTCTCATCCGGATTCAGAGTCGGAGGAAGATTCAGAACCAGAGGCCATCTCACCTGCAAAATTTAAAGGTAAACCTCCAACACCAGCAAAAAGAAAGTCGGTGATTGCAGAGAGGCCGTCAGCAAGTAGGAAACAACCAGTTCGGAGAGGATCAGTCAAACAGGAGGAATCTTCCCCGAAACGGCTTAGGAAGTAGGTAGAAAGTGGCTTCCAAAGTAGGAAGTAAGTTATTCAGGAAGGATTACAGGAAGTTAGATGAAAACCAGAGTTAGAAGTAGGTAGAAAGCTACTCATGAGGTGCTTTCTAGGAGGATGCACATGGACTTCCTCTTTTCCGGGAATTTCGGATCTGAGATCCACTTTTTGTGGAAAGGGGAGGATGATAGGAAAGTCAACGGTTAGTGGATAGGAAATGACGCGTGTCATTCTCTGGTCCTGTTTTGGGATTTCTGGAGACCTTTAGGGTTTCCCTTCAGTTTGTTATTTAGGGATTAGGAATTAGTTCCAACTCCGGGCAGTTTCATATTCTTGTTTTTCATATTCTATCTTGCAAAGAGAGCTTGGATTTCAACTCCATTGAGTACTGGTTTGCAAAGTCTTGGTCTTGTGTGAGGATTTAGGCGGTGCTTTGACCACGGCTAGTTCAAGCGGCTTGGTGGTGGAAACTTGAGAGGAGTTACCCCCGGATTCTGTCTGGATCCGGTTCTGAGATTCTTTGAATTTGGTTGGTAAACCTATTGTGTACTAGGATAAATTCTGGTTGTTGAAGTTCCTTGGGTGTCTTCTGAGCATGATAGCCGTTCTTAGGTTGGGTAAATCTTCCGAGAGTGGAGGTGAACGCTGGCTGACGTCCGAGAGGTCCTGCAGAATCCGGAAGAGAGGAACAGGAAGATTGTCAGGATCCCCTAGTTATCAAAGTACCAAAAATCCGACCCTTGGAATTCTGTCCGGATAAGTCTGTCGTTGTAGTAAGAGAGGAAGGTGGAGGTTTCTTGAGTGACCTACTGGTGGGGAATAATGTCCAGACCAGTTGTGAGGAAGAATCCGCATCCAAGCTTTTGTGTTTGTTTTATATTTCTTTTGAGTGAGACTTCAGTCACTATAATCCATTGAGGGGTAGGATTTACGCTTCCTTCCTAAATTTAAGAGCGGAACCCTCCGGATAAGAGGTTAAACTTCTACTTTCGGTTATTAATAGTCCAGGGTACAGATCCGGATTCGGATTCGGAACAGGGTTTGGACACTCCTTCCGGTTCCGCATCCGCATCCCGGGGAAATAAATGGTTACTATAGACAAGGAGAGGCACAAGATGATGACACTCCTCCATGTCTAGTGAAGTGGTAAGAAAACAGAAGATACAGTAATTTTGGAGTACGGGTGTCAAAGAGGGTGTTTCCGGGATTTTGTTCCGGATCCTCTTTGTCTTGGTTTGTGGTTCCGGATTCCATTCCGGTAATTTTGAGGAAACTACAAGTTAAAGTCCTTTGGGAACGATACACGGGTCATCTTGGGTGTTTTGTCGTTTAAAACACCTAAAGGTAGGATTTGTGCTTCTTTGTGCTACGACATTTAGGGTATGTCTGTTTCTGCTAGTTTCAAGGTTAGAGTCCTCATCTATTTTTGTTGTCTGATTTTGTGGGCCGTCGACTAAAATTGAACCAGCTCATGTACTAGCTTTAGTATCCAGCAGTCAAAAGTCGAAATCTTTCCAATGCATAGCATTAGCAAACAGATTCCCCACTTCAGTGTGCAGACTGAATAAACATTACCTGATTTTAGGAATCGAAAGTACAGAACCAGTCATTTAATGAATAAAACAACAATACTAAAGATATTCTTGAAAACCTTAAAATCCAATAATAGCAAGAACTAGACAAACCTTTACAATTTTCCAACTCAATTGATGAAGAAGTCTGTAGAAGTACCAAAGTCCACATAAATAGACAGACCTTCTGCTCCATGCACAATTGCAATGTGCTTGCCAAACTCATGGACCACCTCTTGCATAACACGAAAACATGGTTCAAAACGTCCTCCACAACCCACGTGCATTTTGCTAATGCCCTACAATCTTCAAAGAACAACTAATCAAGATAGACATAATTTGAAGGAGTTGCATTTCCGATCATTGGCTGCTCTCCAATAAGAATAATGCTGAAATGAACTTGACCCCTGATTTGCCAATCAAGAGAACATGACCCTTGAATGCCACCAAGACAAAGTTGGAACCTTCTAAAAAAGCTTGAATGCGAGAGACACAAAGATCATGAAAGGAAAACAAGCAAGGAATAACGCGGGTCAGGGAGCTACATTCAAAGCACGCATGCAAGGCGTCACCAAACGAAAGGAGGAGTGGGAGCCTAGAGGGAAGTCCCCCGAGCCCTGGCAGTTCAAAAACTAGGTAAATTTGAATTGTCACGATTACTACTCAAGAAGTTCATGTGCACCTTGTGAGAGTTTTGTTTATTTTTTAGTTTGGAGCTCATTTTGCAAATCTCTAAGAAGGCCTTAGGCGTGTTGGATTGAAACCTATTGTACAATAAGGTCTACTTCATTTACAAATTGCCAAATAAAGCCATTCTAATTTTTCTTGCATAGTATCAAATTCTTTTGGAATTTTTGTTTTTTCATAATTAACATCAAATTCTTACTCAGTTCCAATCAAGGATACAAAATTTCAATTTCATAAATGTAAAATTAATTTGTGGTGAACTTTTGAAGTCAATTTTCATGGTTTAACTTAATATTTTATTGAAGCCAATTGGTGATGAATGTTTTTTAATCAATTGGATAAATATGTAGAGAACATTTATGCATATCTTTCCTTCAACAAGCATCTTTTAAAAAGTTTCATAATTTCCTCTAGGATTCATTGAATGTGAGGTTTTGTATGACCAAACTTTATGAAATACATATCTTCATATTTTAATTAAAAGTAAATAGGAGGTCAAAAGATCATTTAGCCGCACGTGGTATACTACAGATACACTAAGTGACCTCCCCGAGAATCTAAGCATGTCATGTATATTCTATAATATAGCATTAGATGTTTATTCTATGAGCATAACTAGGCAAACAAATGCAATCATATGTTTTGAATTGGATGCAATTGCATACGTTGTGGACATGTGGCAGAGTCAAATGGAGAAGGTCCTATGTCGTTTGGCATGTGGCTCTGCGGCATTAGAGTCATCAATGCTTGGATCATTAGGGCATAAGATGCACTCCTGTCTATTGGAATCTTTGATTTTTTTTGCCGAGGTTTCTGTAGGTGTGTGTGAATTGGGGCCCCCTCCATTTGGATCCTATCTTGTTTTGGTGGTATCTGTTTGCGAATCCTCATCTTTTTTAGAGGTGGATCGATATTTGGGGATCTAATTTGGACCAATGCCATCCATTCTAGAAGGCAGCCCTCTAACGGAGGTAACACTTGTAGAACCCAAAGCAATTTAGTATGCCATCTATGAGAAAGCAATTTTCTTTAATCATCAAGGATATGCAAGGAACTTCAAATTCCCACATGCGTTGAATGATCTATCCTTCATTGAGCATTGCAGTATTGTATTTCAAATTCTTAACCACTCATTGACAATCACTAGAAATTGCATAATTGCAAGCAAAACAAGGACAACAATTTGTATTAAAAAAACAAAATTTAGAGCCTCAACAAAATTTTGAAAGTCAACACGTTTGAATATCTGAAATTCATAAAAAAATGTTGATTCAGTCTTCAATCAACTTGTGTTCTTAGAATCCATAGTAGTTGGGCCTTGAGTCTTTTCAAAAATCTTATATAATATCCTTGGATTCTTTCTATCTTGAAGTGTGATTTAAATTTCTACTCTGCATGTTCATGAAAAAGGAATGAAACTACAAAACTGACATACTACTATAAGTATGGGGACCTTCAACTCAACCTTGTGTGCTTGAGTGGCAAGCAAATTGCTCATATTTTATGAGCTGAGATGGGCCACATGACTTAACTCCTTTAAGGATTTTGTGCTTCTCTCACCTAATTAATTCTGTAGCTGGGAGATTCAATTTCATACTACATATGATGGCAAACTGAAACAGACCAGTTGGTAGCTATTACTATTCAAGAAGATTGCATTTACAAATGGAGAGAAGCAAAAGAAGCTTACCCGACTTGTTTCTATCAAACCTCCATGAGCGGCAACGCTTGTAGCTATTGGGTGTGGTCTCCCAAGCTTGCTCTTGGACGAGCGAGCTTCTTCATCAGAAGTTTGAGTTGAATAGGTATCTTGCTGGAAGATGTCCTTCACAAATTCTGGGAATTGTTTTCGTTCACATCAACCAAGCAACCTAGCTACGTGACTATACCACAAATATCTACATTGATCTGCCACTGGAAATGTTCCTTGCAAATTCCATTTGTTGGGCCTTGTATGTGCTTGAAGGTATGCTCTACCACAGAGTTGATCAATTTTCCAGACTCCTCCCTTTAGCAGTCCTTGTGCCCTAAACTAGTGTTGTAGCTTCTCCGATCCTTGAACTCAGACCCTACATTCTTCTTCAGTTTCTAAATTATCCCCCCTCCCATAAACAATCACCATTGAAACGAGGGTGTGCTTTTGCAAGACGTAGTGTATCTTTTATACCTGACATCATTTGTAGAAGATGCATTTTCCCCTCTCCCTTATCAAAATCTCTTGGCAGGCAACTTTAAATTTTAAGCCCTAAACCCTAAAGTTCAACAATCCCTTGAAGAAATAGTAAACAATTGCCATAGAACCCCAAGGTCTTCTTCAAGAAGCACACCTCAAATGTCAGATTGTCCCTCTCCTCGGATGTACCTTCCAACTGTCAGATCATCCTCTCTAGGGTACCCCCCCCTCCCCCCAAACTGCCATTGACCGGTTTAGCCTGTCTGGGAATCACTGTATCTGATTGAATTTATCCACACGATTTTTAGTTTCACAGGTACATATTCACTGGAAACTCTGAGTGGAGTAGCCTTCCGGGCTAAACAGTGCGGGGGGTGCCAAACTGAATCGAAGTACCCCCAAGCTATTTGAAGCTTGGCTACATGTGACTTCCTGTCTGGGCTGAATTCAAATGTAGCCCTAGCTTTTTGCACAATTTCAGGGCTATTTTTTTAGCCCCCCTCTCTTTTTTATTAGTGCTGGAGGGGGCTACATTGAGGGCTAAAACACCCGAGTCTACCCTGGGCTAAATGCTTCAAAGTTCCCAGTGATTGTCACAAATACGCAGAAACATTTGTTCTCACAAGTGCTGTGGTGTGCATATTGTCTATTTTATTTTATTTTTAATCCCTAAAAATTCTACAAGACTTTGCCCCCATTTTTGTAGTTGTCCATATTTTCATACAATACAAGCTAGGTCTCTGAAATTCATGTATACAAGCCATCGTAGGCCGTTTCTGGTCTCCACATCCTAAAGGGGTTAAGTTCCGTTTTTTTCAGGTGTCCGGTGTTGGGAGCCTGCTTGGTGATGGGCCTGTCTCCCTTCCCGCCTGGAAACACCGGCCCTGCTCCACAGTGGACTCCACACACATGATCAGCTTGCATATGCTCCGTTCCAGGGGATGACAAGCTGCCACCGCCTTCGACTAACTTACCTTAGCTGGCCGGAACCATCTTCTCGCTCTCCCGCATCTGAGAATTCTGACAAACGTGAGAATTAAGAGCATCCCCACTCCAACACGGGGAAGCAACACTTCAAATGGTCTGAACCATCGATCTTAGAAGATTTTCTAAGATCAATGTCAACGTCCAACGCCACCACACAGCTCCAGAGAATATCTAGCTCATGCGACTGGCACCGCATTCATGGCACCGGCGATGCTCGTGGAATCTCTTTAATTTCTCGTACCAACCGGCCATCTTTTTCCACTAGCAGCTCCACCTGCACACATGAATGCGGTTGACTTCGGGAGCCCCTCGAACTTATCCCGGGTGGGCCTAGCTACCCAACGGAAGCGAAGTTGACCTCTGTCTCCCCTGCGGGAAAAAAGCTTGACTTTGGTGTCAACTGTACGACAACCAACCTCGCTCCTCCCAAAGCGCGTCCCACCGTCGGTCTCTGATCGAATAGCTTTCGTACTTTGTCTTGAGTGTCTGCTTGCACTCATGAATCCGAACTTCGCACTGCAAAGGTGGCACCTGCATCTGGTCTGGACGGAAGCTGCACAGGAACATGTCACTGAGGTCTGCAGGACGTAGGTACACTACTGTAGCTAGATGGTCCCCGATTTTCCACATGGGGCTCTGAGTGGGGAACGTGATTCGTTAGCAGTCTCTGTCATGGAAACGGACAGGTGGAGGTTATGGTGTAAATCCTGACTTTGATGTTATGGCAGAAAATGTGTTTTTTGTTCGTTCTACAGCTAGTAGAACAAATGAATAATGGAACTAGCGGATTGGGATTAGCATTTTGTAGTCAGACACCGGTTTTGGAACTGAACTTAAAATGATTTCTGAACATTACCGTTTTAAATGAGCTGGGTTTGTTTGTACTGTATATGTATGCTATGTTGTAAATACTAGCACTCCAGGAGTGTAGAGGATATCTTATTTATGTAAATAATGATTTTTACAACTGCATTGTGTAACTTGAATCCAGCCTTGCGAGGCTATACAGCTGTGCGAAGGTCTAGATACTGAATTGCGTGGAAGTAGACATGATAATGTTCCAGTTGGCTGAGAGTTTGGTGATTGTTTGGTGAGCCCTAGCTAAAATTTGGATACTGGTCTCATCAAACCTAGCTACCCTACTTTTACAGTATTTAGATGACAAAGAGGAAGGGAAACGGCAAGCTGATAATAATGCATCACAAAACCACTGCCTACCCCAATGTTGTACACGAGCATTTGAAATCATTCTGATGAAATTGGTCTTTAAAATCTGCATTACATTATTCAGTTAGGCTGGCTAAGAGTAAAAGGAAAATTCTTACGTCCCTTCTCAAAAACATTCTGGAAGATCATTAATCACACTTGTTACACTACCATTGATTGTAGCACACTTGTCACAATCTACGTCACAGTTATTATATATACAGTCAGAGTAAAAAGAGTTGAGGGTCAGCAGAGCAAGATTTTGCAACAAATTCGATCTCCTGGTTAATTGTCGATCCATGCATTTTTTTTTAAATCAGAAATCTACGTAAGCTAAAACACCAAATAATTCATGAAAAAAAGCAGAGAGTTGGTGAAAATTGTTCGAATCCGCCAGTTCTCCATCTAGCTAGCGTCACTCGACGTTTCTGGTGTCAGAATATCTGGAAAAGACATCTCATTGGTGCTGATCCAATTGAAACAAAAATTATGCACACAATACACGTTGAACATGATAAATGTGTGACGCTCTCTCGCTGTTGATAATTCAATTCTGTACTGTCGACTGCATGTGTGGCTTCTCGAAATCGTTTGTCAGTATGTTGCTCCACTTGCCTGCTGCAAATGCCGGGTGCAAAAGGTGCTCACTGCCACCAGAATGCATGTCAAAATATCAAAAAAAGCTTATAACTTAATGAAGACGATGAGACTTCGTGATCTCGCTGTGAGAAACTTAAGGTTGATTACTCTAGACGCAGAGTGACTGAGACATGCACAACCAAGTTAATCAAAACTAGGCGGTGGGGAAGCATTTGCCAATACCGAAATTATAAAGCCCCAAAGAGTTCCGGTCTTACATTTCATTTAAGAGTATAATTATCTGTTAAACTGATGGTAGATTTCACACTCAGCTAGCCCCGGCCGTAAATTGTGGTGTTCACAGAGCACTGGAAACTACGATTCACTAGTGCAAAGTCTTACTTTGAAACAACATTAAAAATGTACTTATCGACAGGTTGAAACAACATTAAAAAAGAAAACACTTTACTTTAACGGTTCAACCTCCCAATACATATTGTTGCAGTGCTTTTTCAAAGGCGGTTGCGCAAGTGATTTTCAAGTTCCTTAAGCTCAAAAAAACTGGAGAATTCGATTGACACGACATTTCTGAGGTTTCATTTGGGAGAATGATTGCACCTCTGCCTAAATCAATGAAACCCTCCACTTATATAAACATGAGGCAAATACGATTATCGTACCCTGATCTTTTACTTACAACAATTTTCTCTTTCAATTCATAGAAAAAGTTTAGTTACTCCTAGCTAAACAAAACACAGTACCTTACCAATCAATACAACTTTTGTACAGACTACAGAGATATGCGTACTAGCTCGATCGTGACATTTATCAAACTCCAAATGAATCAGCAAATCAATAGCATCAAAAGATTCAAGCTCACCGCAATAAATTTGTGAATCCTGAACTCTGATCACCAAACCCCATCATGAATATAATTACAAAACCCGGCCGAAGCCAAACCGAGTTTACAGTTGTCAACTCATTGTTGCAGAGCTGCGTCACCTTCTGCAGATTTGAATATTGATCATTGGAAACGCATGTGGACGGTTCGCCAGGAGTATAAATGCAGAGCTTCAGGCCCTCTGAAACCATTCAGCTTCAGCTAGTCCTCTCGATCCATTCGCCAAGATGGGGCGCACCTTCACTCTGCTTGCTGTAGTTTGCCTTCTCTCCCAAGCGTTTGTGCTCCCGGTCCTCAGCAGGGAGCTCCTGGAGCGTACACAGGATGATGCAGTGAACGAGGAGCTAGGCTTCGGCGAGGATGGCAGTCCTGCCATTGTTGTTGAGGAGCTCTTGCCCAGACGTGGCGTCCTTGAGGTTCCTAAACCCTAAACCGATCCAGCAGTTTTTCGTTCACAGATCTAGTCAGTGCAAATCCTCCCAGCAGTTTCTACAGTCTTGCTAGCTAGCTGCTGCCATGAGCTTCCACCAAATTTAGAATGCTTTGTGAACAGTTGATTTAATTCGCGTCGCTGAACTCAATGTCGCCATAACATACAGTCATCGATCAATATTTGCCATGGAAGCTTAAAACCTGAAATGAGTTGATCTGTGTATCAATAGAATGATAGTTACTGTGACGATGCGTATTCCACATTTAAAAACTTTCATGGGGATTCCGCTCCAAAGACATAGCTACATTTCTTGAACTTTTTGAACAGGAGGTTGCGACGTACTGAGTAAACGCTGTATGTTAGTTCTCATATATATCCAGATTGAGAGTCCTGCGGGGTGATTGTTCCTGTATCCCTGAGATTGCGTGTTTGTGTGTCTGTTGGCTCCCAGGACGAAACTGTGGTTGGAGAAACAACTACTGAACAGCAAAAGAGTGCGGCACCGGCCGCGAAGAAGAAGGGATGCTCCTGTCGTTGCAACGGTTCTCCTGGCAAGCCTGGCAATCGCGGAGGCGGTGGAGGTGGTGGAGGCGGAGGCGGTGGCAATGGAGGCGGCAATTGCCGGTCGTATTGCAATTGTCGAGGAGGGGGTCGAGGAGGCCGTGGAGGTAGCGGTGGAGGTGGAAATGGCGGTGGAGGCGGAAATGGAGGCGGAAATGGAGGTGGCGGTGGAAATGGCGGAGGCGGAGGCGGTGGCGGTGGAGGAGGCGGCGGTGGTGGAGGAGGTGGAGGTGGCGGAGGAGGAGGTGGTGGCGGCGGCGGTGGTGATGGATGGGCCAAAACGGATGGAGTAGTTGGTGACCAAAAACTTGCGCACACACAAGGTACAAATTCTGCAAATTGTTACAAATTTGTAATGCATGTTTGAATATATGCTTTCATTTCATGATTTGGCTTGATGCATTGGATCTGATTCAAACATTTATGGTTTCATGGATTGATTGGTACGTCGCAAGTGGAAGAGAATCATAGAGTGACATGTATGTATTGGGCATGATCGACGTGCATTCGGATTGTATATGTTGTTCCAAAGACTACTCGAATGGGTTGGATTGAATGACATTTTATTGTATTGTCGCTGTGTGGAAGCGCCTGCAACTTCCACCTGTGAATGATTGCTGGAGAATGGCGCGCGCAGTAGTGTAGGTGCAGTGGTTTCGTCTAAAAATGATGTGGTGTTTGAGCGTGCACTCGCTCCCACTGGCGATTGACTAATGCAGATTGTGATGGACAATGGCGAAGTAGTGTAGGTGCAGTTGTTTCTCTTAGAAATGAGGGATTTGGTACGTGTTGGTGGAGTCTTGACATGAATTGACCTTCTTGGTATGTTGTTTCAGCTGGAGGTGGTGGTGGAGGAGGTGGTGGCGGTGGAAGAAACAATAATGATTGGAATCGTAGGGGTGGTGGATATGGTGATCGTTGGGGATGGGGTGGAGGTAGGCCCAATCCTCCAAGGGGAGGTGGCGGCGGTGGCGGAGGCGGAGGAGGTGGTGGCGGTGGAGGAGGTGGAGGTGGCGGCGGGCCTAAAAGTGGAGGTGGAGGTGGAGGAGGTGGTGGAGGCGGACCCAAAAGTGGAGGAGGAGGTGGTGGCGGAGGAGGCGGTGGAGGTGGCGGCGGAGGGGGGGGTGGAGGAGGTGGTGGCGGCGGCGGAGGAGGTGGTGGAGGTGGTCCAAAATCTGGAGGTGGAGGTGGAGGTGGCGGAGGTGGTGGTCCTCCCAAATCAGGAGGTGGAGGTGGCGGTGGCGGTGGTGGAGGACATCGTTAAACTGCATCAAATTGCTGTTAAGCAACAGCAGGTGCATTTTCTGCACCTACATTTCTTTTGCATTTTATCATTGAATTTGAAGCTTTCTCGAGGCCCTAGTTGATCAAATGTAATGGTCTTCACTGGTTCTGGTGAATATTAGTTGGCCTTATCTGGAGCACATTTTCCACCATATGATCAATCTAATTGGTGAAGTTAAAACCTTGGTACGCCCTTCAGAGGCTGTAAGTTGAAGATGCAGATTTGTTGCACAGTTCTATTGCATAGATCGAGCTACTCAAATATACTGTTTTAATCGACACAAATATGATGGTACTCTACTGCTTATCTGAGCTAATTTCTCCCCAATTGCTTTCCAGGTTGCAATGAAGTCATCTTTCTTGTGGAATCCTTTGATTATGCTGTCCACTTTCACGCCACGAGGATTTCCTAAGGAAAGAGCTTTGAATCGATGTGTCGACTTTTACCAGATGTCCAAGTTCACGAGAACTCATGCTCACGGAGTTCCGGTAGACTGGGACTTCGATCAAGGACAATTTAGACTAAGTTCAGCAGACAGACAGCATTGCTTGTCACTGTTTCATGAGTTTCATATTTTCCAGTAAGTAAGCTAGTAAGAGCTATAATTATCCGTTTTTCACAACAAAGATGTGAAGTACAGTGAGAGCCCAGTACTGGCAATTTTGTGCGTTGCTGCAAGTTACTGCTAATTGAAAGGCAATAGCTATGCAGACTTATAGTGAATGACGTTTTTGGATGTAAAGACTTTGAAATATTGTGCTGAATAAAGCGTCAGCTTTCTGATGTAACTTCGTGTCGGTACTTCTGCTTCAAACCATCCGTGCACGTTCACTACGTGGCTCACTCTTTTGCACTTCTCTTGCTGCTGGACATGTGACCTGGATGTGCATTTCTTACAGGTCAGGGTTGTATGAATGATGTGACCTGGATGTGCATTTCTTACAGGTCAGGGTTGTATGAATGATGTTGCATGTGAACGTGATAATTCCATGTAGTTTTCAGTTTCTCGTGGACTTTTTGATCGAAGTGGTTCTGCTGTTGGAAAGAGTAGGAAAAGTCCGGTACGAGCTAGGCAGGCACAGCAGCAAATAGAACTTCTCAGATTTGTCAATGATTCTGCTGGAGATCTGAATTTTACTGTAATTCTCAGAAAGGTACATGATGCTATCACAGGGAGTTCATATCGCGTTCCCGGTGTTCATTCCCGGTGAATTCCCGGTGAGTCTCAAATTTCCCTGTGTATGTGTAGTTGCAACATGTGTCCAAAATACCTGTATTGAAAAGTTTTTACAGGTGTCAAATTTTAAAGTTCAGTGGGAAATTTGAGACTCACCGGGAATTCACCGGGAATGAACACCGGGAACGCGATATGAACTCCCTGTGTATTTGCATCACTTTAAACCTTTAGTTTCTGCATGTGGAAGAGAGCGACTTTTGGGAGATCAGTATAACTTAAAGCGGTGGGGTGATCTTTGGGTACAGGAGCTATCTCTGTTTAAGATTTAGTTTTTATCACTATGTAGAAATTCAAATTCTTATGAAACTTCAAATTGCCTTGGGAGGTTGTTGAGCACTGTAAGCGACAGGAGGGAACCCCAGTCCTACCAAATACTGAACGGTTTGCTAAGTCATGGTCCAACTTTATGTATGAAAATCAGTACATGAGTTGTTGTTAGTAGAAATGAAAGGAGATGGGATTAGGTCCCATTCAAAGAACAATTTTAGTATCTCGTTTGTAATGCAAGAGTTTAGATGTTCTGAATTGGTGTGAGCAACCATTTCCAACATTACTAGTGTACACTTCAAATTCGCATATGTAATATGGCACAAATATAATCTCTTACTTTAGAAGTCAACGTCATGTGTACATAACGCAACACGCTCTCAAGGAAATTTGTAAAAAACAAAAACTGTCATTGGAGAGAATTGAATGTTACCAATCATGTGGATATATGGTAAACAAGTTGCTAAATTAAGATTTCATTTATGTGGCATACGTTGCACTGGCATTCTAAAAATGTTGTAATCTTAAATACTAGATAATTTTACCAGAAAGCAACAAAATGTAGCAATAGTAGAGAAAGGGATATTATATGACACCTTTGAAATGACATCACTTTGTTGTTCCACGGTGTCAATTATTTGATGAAACTTAGGGTGTCATTTACATCTCAAAACACTAACTAAACAATATCTAGTCATAGATATAATTAACTAATTAAAATCCAAGAACAATAGGTGACATCATTATGGGGGAATAAGTTTATGACGTTTTATGCAACAATAATTGCCACTTATTGCAAATCAACAAAATAATAACTAAAATTTGAATTGGATCAAGAAATATTGTAGGGGCGGGGTGCAATTAGGAGGGTGTTATATAATTATGTTGAAGTGAAAGTAGAGAATTGTGACTTAAAACTTAGAAATAATTCTAGCTCCAAAGTTCATTTTAGTAGAACACCAATAATTGACTACTAGGACCATTTACAAATCAAGCATACACAAGCTGAAATAATATAATGAACACCCAAATGGTAGATTCAAATAAAGGTACTTGTTTAATGACTTTTCCAATAGCTTTCTTTTCTAATAGCTTATCATACCTTCTTTCCCATTTGTGTTTACATTTTAACCCTTACACACTCCAAGATTCATAATTATGTTGGAAGGCCTTATTCATTATAATTGGACAATCGACAGATTTTGAGACTTTTGCCCAAAAACAATTGTATGGATTTATCCTCGAGTCGAGGATAAGTTGAGACTGCAACCTTTTGGCAATGAAAGGTTTTTATACATAGTAATATTTTAAAGTCTCAAATTTCCAAATAGTCTCAAAATTGAATAGTTATGACTGTTTATCTTCGACTCGAGGATAAAATTAAGACTACCATTTGTCCAAATATAACGAATAAGGCCTTTTGGATGATGAACATAGTATTTTATCAAGTAGTTCAAGAAAATATTTTTCCAAATGATTTCTAACCTACCAAAGTAATAATTAAAATTTTAAAATCCAAAATAATAATTGAATTTTATTTTTAAACTTCCTCTATAACCAACATACTAAAATTGAAGTAAATACCATAATTGTACCTAGATATAAAAAAAATGTCCTATTATAGTACTAGAAAAGGGTATGAACATTAAAGAATTAAGTGTATATGCCTAGGCCGAGGCAAAGATGAAAAACTAGTTGTTTTTGTATTAGAATGTCCTTGATAAAAAAGTGTTTAATTTTTCAATGAATTATTTTTCAATGTTCTTCTTTCTTAACTTATTGGATAGCTATGCATTTGTTAATCTTTAAAAGGTCTACACGGATCACATGTACAATACCATATTCAACTCTTAGAATATGAATAATGTACTTGTATTAAAATATGATAGGACATGTAGAATTGGATTGAAAATTTATTAATCAATGTATTCCATCTGGATGACATTTTTTAAGGTCATTTTAGCATCTATGCCTTACCATGCTCAATTATGGCACTGTACAAGTAGACTACAATTGCGGCCATTTTGCAACTTTGAAGAATTGTACAAAGTACAATAATGATTCAAATTGGAAGTGCCATGTGTCAATGGATCCATCTCAACATAAATATAAACTTTTATTGCTACCGTATATTTCAATTCTTGCTCTTTTAATGTCAAATAATCAAAAAATATCATATTAATTACAACCTATATTGGGCTTTGTAGACCTTTAAAGATTAAATATATAGCAACCTACCTCTTTAACAAGCAATGGGGCTTTTTGTATTAAAATCCTTGCAATCAAAATATAGTAGAAGAAAATTTCAACCCAAGCGAATTTTTTCCTATTTGAATAGAAAAATAATTTTTTTTTCTTAAATCATGCACTTTGAAATTAGGTTTAATTTTTTTAAGAGTAACAAAGCAAAAATGTTAGCCAATTTGGTGAAATTTAGTTTGACAACTAGACAAAGTTATTCCTAAAATGTAGTATCTCCCTACTCACATAGAAGTGAAAGCATTATGACCCCCCAAGAAGACAATCCCAACTCTAGAAAACTCAAAACCCTTTTTTCAATTTTGACATAGTAAAGAAGTTTGTTGTTAATATAGGATGTTATACCAAACTAATTTCTCCACTTTTTTATTAAATTTCAAGGCCTACTTCCTAAGTGTCTTCAAGATTATATGTTCAAAATTAAATTGTCAATAGCTTTAAAATAGAATTGAAACATACTAAGTAATCCTAATCATGAGGTTGTTCAGTTGTTCTAGCAAACATACTTAACATTGTGGAACATTTTTTTTTAAAGTTGTAAAAGTTGAGTTCAAAAATAAATCCAACACATTATTTTCTTAAAAAGTTTTCATGCCATTGTCCACAAAATAAGAAGCTTCATAGCTTTCACATCACTAATCCAAATGGAATGAATTGAATCTTTTTATATAAACAAAAATATGAATAAAAAAAATAAATGAATTTTTTTAATTTTAAGTTTTTGTAGATTTTTTTGGTTGCTTGGTCTCCTCTATTTTGAAGTTCTTGTGGCATAATTTTTGCTCCTAAGCACAAATAAAAGTAATTTTATGTTTACTAAAACACTAGTACTAGAAAATGTAATTTTTTTGTTAATTTGGTCACATTGATTTGGGTCACTTTTCTATTGATTTGGACAATGATCTGTTGATTTCAACAGATTTCAACAAATTACTATCCAAATCAATAGAAAAGTGACCCAAATCAATGTGATCAAATCAACAAAAGAACTAAATTTTCTAGTAGTGAAAGTTAATGTGTTTTTCTATCTTACAAAAAAAATCGGAAAATCAAGTGAAAAATTGAGGTTACGTGAGCCTATCCAAGATCCATTTTGTCCCTAGATGGGACAAAAGGGACTTTAGGGATCAAGTTTCATTTTCTTAGTTTAAATCAAATACCTAAAATGGTTATTTAGATAGTTACAAGTAAGATTGACTAAGGTGCATTCACTTTTTACATGAGTGGAAATTTAACCCCTAAATACTCAATCTATCCATCCCAATGGATGAAATTTTTTAAAGGAGGTGAACTTCATCCATCCAATATTCATTGAGAAACCTTTAAAAAAATCATAAAATATATCAATAGAAAGAAGAAAGAAATGCCTTACAAAAATCAATAAATATAGATTGTAAGACTTTCAATTATTTAATATAATTTTTCAAAATAATCTTAACCGTAGAGCGTTTTGTTGTCTAATTTGTAGATTATAAACAAATTCTTATTCTTGTTTTTTTATTTCTTGTTGCTTGAATGAAAGTCATCCTAATTTGTGGAGATACTTTATCAAGTTCTTGTCCTATCTATCAGTTGGATTTGGTATTACGTATTTTTTTTAAATTACAAATGTAGAAGTATGTCAAGTGGTTGACCAAGTCAAAATTGCATTCACTCTAGTTCAAAATTAGATTTGCAAAAACGAGGTTAGAGATGTAAAGAACACAAAAGTTCCAAAAAATCACCATGTTAGGAAAACCTCCATTCCAATAATATTTTGCTTGTAATCGAATTTTGAAGGAATTTAAAATTTTTCCATTCAAAATTCATTAAAAAATCTATCTATTAAATTAGTTAGTTAGTTTGATTGATATGTTGAGATCTCTTAGACCGTGCATCCTCTAGTGGCATACTTGGTACCGTCAAAAAGCCCTCGGCAAGGAGGGTTGCATAGGCTTTGTTCTGTGGCATTTGCACATACAATGTGAAAGTTATTGAATTTCAAAAAAAATATAAGTTAAAAAATTAGGAAATTATTATTTTGACTATGACAACAATACAGGGCACATTAGTATCGGTGATAGCATTGGTAAATCTAACCATATGGATGAATTCTTAAATTCAAAACCTACATCGGGAACTATCCCCCTACTCTCTTAGTATTGTTGCAATATTGTTTCAATGGTTTCACAGTCCAATATTAGAAGTGTGTTACTTAAGTACAAAAGTAGTACTGCAACAATGTAGTTTTTGTGGAAACAATGCATTTCCACTGAAACTATATTGTTACAGTATAGTTTTTGTGCAATAACAATATACTTTCAATATTGGATTGTAAACCATTGAAACAATATTGTTTCAATGGGGGATACTTTCTAGATGTACACCTTTCATTTGTATTCCAATTCCAAAATATTCTTCAAACCAGTACTTTATAATGATTTTTCCCAAATTGTCAATTCTGAAAAAGATCGTGGATATTTAGGGGTTAAAGACAATCACCATAATTTTAGTGATGCTTCTTGGTTCAAATAAGGTAGTGTGGTCTAAAAGTGCCCATCTTCTTCAAACCACCCCTATTTTTAGGTGGAGAATGGAGATGGGGTGATCCTTAAATGGACCAGTTTAACAATTGAATGCATTGGAGGAAAATTTATTTTTCTATTGCAAGAGCCAATCATTGTCTTGGTTTCCACTCATCTCTTTACAAATTGTAAGTGGACAGATTTTGGAAGACCTATGGGCACAAATAGGTGCCATTGCCCCAAATCTTTAAAAATTTATAAATAATTCAAAAATGCTTGGAAAAATACAAAATCAATTGTGTTAGGTTTCCACACCTATTTTTCTTTCTCTGAAAAATGATCTACAAATATTTCTGTCCACGGAAGCCTGTGAAAAAGGGGGACCGGCCCTTAAATGGTCGCTTTAAGAGCATGTTCCCTTAAAAGTATTGCTTTTTCTCCAAGTGATGAATTGATGAAAATAGGTGCACGTCCCTTTCCTGTCGAATTGACAGTCTCGAACTGCATGCAACAACGTGTGACATTAAAGAGGTCTGAGCGTACAGTATGCCCAAGAGTACATACGATGGTATTCATACCAGACACAGCGTAGAGAAACCGCTGCCAGCCAGCTTTTGGAGGAGAACGGGATGCTCTGCTCCATCATTCTCGTGAATCTCGTCGTCCCCAAATCCCCAATTTCTGAGCCCCACTCCAGTTTTCTAACTTGCAGAAAAGATCAAAAGCCTGCACAGAAGTGCAAGTTCACGGCTCTTGCAGAGATTCTCGAAAACAGAGTTGGAGGCGTGGGCCCATAGTCGCAGCAATCGAGGAGAGAAGCAGCCAGGAAGGGGCCGGCGTTTTCGGTTTTGTCGTTGATGTTGTATCCCGATTGTTGTTGTGCTCGCACTGCCCTGATGCTCATCAGTTCCGCTCCAGCATTTGTGGATCAAAGCCCATTTTGATCTTTGCAATAGTAAGCTTTGCTGGAGCGATAGTCAGTTTTGAACGACGGAGTCGCTGCGAGCCATGAGTCTCTTCGGGTTGGGAAGGTGCGCGCCTTTCGTTTGTGTTTCCCGTGTGTTGGTTTGGGCAATTGGGGTTGATTTAGGGTTAGAGTCACTTGGTTTGGGTTTCGCCAATTTCGGTTGATTTAGGGTTTCGGTGGTTTGATTCGTGTGTGTTGTGTATTGTGTTTTTGTTGAGTAGGAATCAACGCACTTTCCGCCCGAAGAAAAGTACTCCTTCGGGAAGCAAGGTATGCATGATCAGGAACGAGTGTTTTTGCGTCTTTTGTTGTTTTTGTGATGTGAGTTTTTGTGAGAGTTTAGATGGTTTTGGTTGGAGATGGTGACTGGTTTTGGGGTGTGTTGCAGGGGGCGGCCCTTCGCAAGCATATCGATGCCACTCTCGGAAGTGGAAACCTCCGAGAGGCCGTCCGCCTGCCTCCCGGTGAAGATCTCTACGAGTGGTTGGCTGTCAACAGTAAGCCCTAAATTTTACTTGAAAATTGGCACTTCTAAGGTAGTGCATTTGGAGGGGGAATGTGATGGGAAATTGTCGTTTGCACAAGCGCGGTGAAGGAGTTTTGTTGCATTTTGTAGCATTTTCCAAATGCTCCAAATTTTGGGTAGAGTGGATTCCCTGTGTATCTTCTTTGGAGAGAATGTACCATAGGTGTACATTTGGGGGGGTGGGGTGTACCCTGTGCTGCGTTCATCACAGCTTTTCTTTCTCCGTTAAGCTGCCTTTGTTGGCCTAGTTGAAAATGGCATTTCTGTGTTTGTCTAAATGTTTAGTGATTTGAAGAAAACAAAAGTTATTTGAGTTTGTAGTATGCGTGGTCACAGTGAATGGGTTTGGTTGCAACTGTAGAATGTGAAGTTTTCTTCCTTAGTCAAGGCTACCTGGACGAGTGCTGCTCCCCCCCCCCCTGAAATGTACACGTTTGGTACATTCTCGCCATACTTAGGACATACTCTGAGTCAGCACACTAACTAGGCTTGCCTTGGTTGACCTTGATGAATTTTTTTCTTGCTCTTTTCATTTCACCGATCTGACTTTGTTTTGCTTGTTGTGTTGCATTTGTGGTTTTGGGCAGCTGTGGATTTTTTCAACCAGGTGAATCTACTCTATGGAACGTTGACAGAGTTTTGCACTCCAGAGAATTGCCCTACTATGTCAGCAGGACCCAAGTACACTTGCTTGAACTCTTTGTCGCCCTTGTAGCAAACAATCCTTGTTGTTTATTTCGTTTTTGTTGGCAACATGGATGTCTCGTGATTTTCAGCAAATTCAAACACTGAGGTGGTCGCACCATATGCCTCTTTTGTTTTTTCGTTATGTCAGGATTAAGGTGCATGAGTTTTTGTAGAGTTTAAGAGACTGTATCCCTCTCGGGGTTACAATGCTTCGTCGTCTCATGACAATTAGTATTCGTTGTTTTCAAACTTTTGAAACAGCATATTAAAAAGAATATCGTTTTGAATCTTGTCCTGGCATGTACTGTTTCTTATGAGATGTAATGTGGTTGTGGCACAGGTACGAGTACCGGTGGGCTGACGGGGTCACAATAAAGAAACCTTTGGAAGTTTCAGCTCCGAAGTATGTGGAATATCTCATGGATTGGATCGAAGGACAGCTTGACGACGAAGCCATATTTCCACAGAAAATAGGTTCTATTCACCTTCCCAAATACCATTGTTTTATGTGATTCATCTTTGTATAGGATGCAATGACATCATCTGAACAAAGTCCATCTTGCTCAAGGAATGCACGTATGCGAGTGGCTCATTTGTTCTGAATTGGTTATTGTGGCCTCGTATTGCTTGTTCTTAGCAATTCAAATCTTTGTGCATAGAAATTGCTAGTTGCTGAGCGGCTTACTTGGTGCGTCTCATTGGGATTGTAAATTTGAAGTGTCCATGTCACTTTATTCCTGGAGGTCGTTTTCCTAAATTATCACGCTTGGTTGGCACTGTAGGGGCTCCCTTCCCTGTGAACTTCAGGGATGTTGTGAAGACCATTTTTAAGAGACTGTTCCGGGTTTATGCACATATATATCACTCTCACTTTCAGAAGATTGTCAGTCTCAAAGAGGAGGCTCATCTTAACACCTGCTTCAAGCACTTCATCCTTTTCATCTATGTACTTCACATTCGCCTCTTTCGTTTCTTGATATTCGCTGTGTTTTATGATGGAGAAGTGTGATGCTGCATTGTGAAAAGAGCCCGATATTTGGAAACGAGGATACTTTAATAATGATAACTTGAGAGTTTGGGTTTCTTGCACTGTGATCGGTGACTGACTCAAATTTTTCTGTTGTGTAGGAGTTTTCTTTGATTGACAAGAAGGAGCTTGCACCACTTCAGGAGCTGATTGACTCAATTTTCGTACCCTACTAACCACGTCATTCTGTGTCGTGTCACCGTGTCTTCGCCTAGTTGGGAGTGATACTCTCTAGGTAAGACCTGGGAACTGCATAGCCTGGTGTTTGACCAATAGAAAGGTGGTGTTGGCCTTATTTACAGGCAACATGGAGCATGGATATTGAGATAGTATCTTCAATTGTTGGTAATTGGTTTCGAAAGAGACTATGGTTGCCATGTTAATGGCCTTCTCGTCCGTTGGCTAGTTGTTGTTAGATTAGCCTAAGGTATTGGTGGTATGATGCATAATAAAGGCCCACCAAAACAAGTGTATGTAGATATGGGATGTACATCCATCGCTTCTTTGTTCAGCTCAGGAATCTCCTCAATACCTGATTCTGAGATCAATACAACGGAATATATATATATCTCTTTTCAGTGTGCCTTTCTCCCTTCAGATTTGGATTCTTCAAGGTCTAGTCTCAGATCCCACTGTACGACAACTGGTCTGTGGGTTCTGTTTTTCCTGTGTTCAGTGTGTACATGGTCAATGGAGACAGTGGTGGGTGGAACAGGAGCTGTTGGTAGTAGCAGACCAGGGTCTGCATTGTCTCGCTTGGCAGAGTAACATCGAGGGGAAGAGTTGCAAGGAGTCGTCAGCAAAAGTGACTGACAGTCATGACAGGGCAGGAGCCTCTAAGAACTTCAAGATGAATGGCAATTCTGGTGAGAAATACGGTGCCCAGGAGAATTTGTCGGGAAACACGAGGGTGGATTACAGTGGTGATGAAGAAACTGATCTTTTCCTTGACGCTGAAGTGGAGCAGGATCAGGCTGAACTGAAACAGAGACTCCCAATGCCTGAAGAAGAAGAAGAAACTCACAAGCTCTTCAAGTTCCAACCTCGAGACACAGACGAAGATTCTGCGAAATTCTTCATCGTTCAGCCATTGGATGATCAACAAACAGAGCAGGATGGAGTGATAGCTTTGATGAAAAAACAGGACCTCGGCGCGAGTGATTACCAGGGTATAACAGACGTGTTCAGGGATATAGAGATCGAGGACTTGGAAGCTGAAAAGGAAAACGTGGGTAGGAATGGAACTGACGTTGAGAAAGTCGTGAGAGATAACAGTCCCTTGATGTCCAAGATCCATTACAGAGCGGACCACAAGAGACTCCAAGATACAAGCAAAGTAGATCCCTGCTTAGAAACCTATGAAGAGATCATCATCTAGCTTGTGATGATCCCATAACAAGTCCGAAACGTAAAGTTGGCAAACTCAGTAATGGTAGTCTTTTCTTCGTCCTTCACGGTATGTGCAAGTTTGACTTTGAATTGCTTGCAATTAGGCTTCAGAAAAGATTTCAGTCAAATTTGGCCCGAACTCCTTGGCAGGGTGCTCTAAAAGCGATCACTAACAAAGGTACATTTTGCTTTCTTCAATGTACGAGCAGTGTACAGTCAGGTCCAGCTCAATTATGAATTTTTTGCATTCCCAGTGAAAGAAGTTCCACTGCTGCCAACTTTGCCACCCACCCAAGGATTGAAAAAAAAAAATTTGGGCATGAAATTTATTGTCATGGAAGCATCTCCATGTTGATAATGTGTGCCAAATCTCAAGTTCAAAAGACTCACAAAAAAAGATATTTGAAATCTATCAACATAGGGAGTTGGAAGAGTGATTTTTTCAGCCCTTGTTATAGTGTCATTTTGTGGGTTAAAGTTTGACACGTATGTAAAAAATCATTCTCACAACTACACCTCTTGGTAGATTTCAAATATCCTTTTCTTGGTATAAGTTTTGGACTTGAAATTTGTCACATATCACCAACTTAGAGATGATCTCATGACAGAAATTTCATGGTAAATAAACAATTTTTCAGTCCTTGGGAGGGTGACAAAGTTGGCAATAGTGAAATTATTTTTCCAACTCCCTATGTTGGTAGATTTCAAATATCTTTTTTTGTGTGAGTCTTTTGAACTTGAGATTTGGCACACATATTATCAACATGGAGATTCTTCCGTGACAATAAATTTCATGCCAAAAAAATTTTCTTTCAATCCTTGGGAGGGTGGCAAAGTTGGCAGTAGTGAAATTGTCCCTTACAACTACATGTTGGTAGATTTCGAATTCCTCTTTTTGTGTAAATCTTTTGGTTTTGAAATTTGGTACACATATTATGAACATAGATATGATATCATTTAAAAAATTCATGGCAAAAAAAAAAATTCTCAATCCTTGGGAGGGTGGCAAAGTTGGTAGTAGTGAAATTTTTCTCGCAACTACACATGTTGGTAGACTTTGAATATCTTTTTTTCTGTAAATCTTTTGGCCATGAAATTTTGCAAATATGTTATTAACGTAGAGATGAACGTGTAAAAAAAATTTAAGGCAACAAAACAAATTTTCAACCCTCGGGAGGGTGTCAAAGTTGGCAGCAGTGGAACTTCTTTCATTGAGAATGCAAAAAATTCGTATTTGAGCTGGACCTGACTGCACATTTCAGGAGGTGGTTGCTTTTAGTGACCACTGTGTTTCAACTTCAAAAATTGGTAACTAATTTCAGCAGGAGGTCCAAAAATATGAAATGACTTTGGGTTAGATGGCAATTCCATTTTACTTCCTAGAAAAATGTACTAAAAATTGTTTAAAAGGAGTTTAGCTTCCCCCAAAAGGCAATTAGCTCTTTAACCCATGTGCATTAGAGTGGATGTTTTTTTAGACACTCAAGATCAAAACTTTTTAGAAGGGAATTTTGAAGTGGATTTCAATCAAACTTTGTACCAGAGCATAAAATAGTAATTTAGGGATTAGTATGAGTCCAATTTTTGCCTTTGATCTCCCTTATCTTCACATAATTGCACTTTGCAGCCCTAACCCTAGGTCGACCATACCGACGGCGCAAAGAAGCCCCGCCGCCTTGAATCATATAGGTTTCAAGGGTCTTTGAAGTCGAGCTTTCACAAATTTTAGAGACTTTTTTGGGGGGGGGATTGTTAGTTGCACTCTCTACGTCATACTCAAAGCTCAACCACATTTGATTTGTGGTTTGCCCTATGCAAATTCCAAAACTTTGAACGGGCCAAAAAAAGACTTGGGTTCTTGGAAAACCATGTTGATCAAACCTTATAATCTTGAAATCCGCAAGGTAGATCCTCTTCGAAATTGTTGATTTGCACACATCATGGAGTTGGTTGCAAATTGGAATAGTGAAAACTTTCGTAACCAAGTATCGTTGAAGTTATTTCGTTTGCTTCGAAAAGTGCAGGAAAGCTACTCACTCTTGTTGTCCGCTTTGGGTCGCACAGGGGTTAAATGGTCGCATGAACCTTGAAGCACTTCTACTATTTAATACAATTAACTTCTCATTCATCCAATGTAACACTTGAATGTTGAAAGAACAACCTTCTTTAATGACAAATTTCATAAAATTGTTGTAAATGATATTTTTATACAAAAGAAAAATGTGTCAAAAAAAAGAAAAAGAGGATCAAGGCTTTTAAAGGTTAAGAGTAGACTATTATAGTTCCTTATTTCAGTCAACTTGAAAGAAGATGCATCCAATTTAGATCTTGAATGTAAACTATTCATTCATTTTATAACATAGATTTCATGTCATCTTAGATTTTTATACTACATGATACACATTCAACCTATGTAGGTTCATTCACCTACTATTAGAAGCACTTACTTTATTTTACAATAACATTCTTGAACCTGTTTTAGGATTCTTTTAGAATGGTACTATGATATTGTCTATAAGGAAAAATGAATTATTTTAAATTCTCCATTCCAAAGTATATCCAAATCTTATAAAACAGAGAATGAGCTACTTCGTAGTGTCCATTCAAAAATGTATCTAGTCTTTATGTATCTACTCACATACAAAAGTTTAGAAAATCTACCAATTAGTCCTTGAACTTTTTCAAATAGTATTCATAATATTGTATTTGAAGTTTTAAGTCTCTACTTTGAAATTGTCTCTTTGATATCAAAAAATAGAAATCCAAATGCATATGCTCATTTTTGTAAGTGAAATCTGCTTGGAAATAGGACGAACAAATTTATGGATGTTGATTTTCTTAAGAATTTAAAAGATTCAAAGCCAAATTTGTACATTGTTTTAACCCCTAAAGGACTGAGGCCTTTTCTCAATCAAAACACACTCAAAATTACCACTTCTATTGCAAAGAGCAAAAAACTTTAAAAATTGTTTTCTTTTGTACATCTAACCGTAGGATCTTATAATAGACTAGTAGAAGAATGTTTACAAGAAATTTCAGAAACTTTGACCGCATAGATTGCAAGATATTTGCATCCAAAGTGAAGAAAACAAGTTTTTGTGCACCTTGCTTGACTAGATTTTTTAGCTTTGAATCTTTTTAACTTAAATTTTTTGTACTATCAATTTTGATTTTCTAAGTTTTTATGTTGAAAACTTGAGTTGAGAATCTAAAAAAGAAATTCAAGAAAAAACCACTTAATTTTTACTCATTAAAAATTTATTAAGTAAAAGTAGGTTCAAGATTGAGGAAAAAACTAAATCATTAATTAGCTCTAAAATGAAATTGAAATACAATAGTTCCAAGAATGAGATTGTTATAGCAAGCAAATAAAACCCCGTCTAATAATTTTTTTGGAAAATTGTAAAAATTTCATTAAAAAATGATTCCTATAAGTTATTTTTTCAAGAAGATGCTTAGATTACCCGAAAAACTAAGATTGTCCATAACTTTCTCATCACTACACCAAATAGAATGAATCAAAGCTTCAAATGTAGACAAATATATATAGTTTTAGGGAAATTTTAATTAATTAATTAATTGTGATTTTTTGTGATTTTTTTGTGATGTCCGTCAACCTCCATCTTGGGCTTATTGTGCCATAATTTTTTCTCCTAGGAACCAATTGAAAAAATAATTATATATCCACAAAACTCTTGTGAAACCGCACATCTTCAAAAAAATTCACTAAAAATTGAGGTTGTAGGAACCTACCCGGACCCAAATTGTCCCCCGAGGGGACAAATGATCCTTTAGGAATTAAAAGGATGCCAATCAATGTTTAGGAAGTTTTTTGAACTAATCTAATAAATAATTATCCGTCACGTCCAATACCAAACTATTTTTTCATTTTCCTATTGCGTTCTAAACTCTATTTACACAATAAATGAATAAAAATTGTTGAAATTTTCAATGGTTTGTAAGACACTATTTAGTGGTTCCAAGAATTGTTGATGCCAAGTCTTGTGACTTTGTAAGGCAAAGACGCTAAATCCTCCATTCAAAGTGGGACCAACATGGTGAAAACGCAGATTCTCCAAGATAAAAGTAAAATCTTACCAATTATTTTGTGTTGTATTTAGGGTATGTTTTTGAACTCTCCAAGATAATTTGGGGTCTCTGATTGCAAATATGAATTCAAAATTTACAAATTTTATCATGTGTGGCAAATAAAAAATTCTAACGTTTTTCCTTGGGATAAATTCACCATGTTGGTCCCATTTTGAATGGAGAATTTGGCGTCCTCCCTTTGTAAGAAGTCAATGCAAGGAAGAGTCAATTATATCTGTTTTTTGAATACTCCTATTTGGTGTGATTTGTTAAATCTCTAATACAAACAAAAACATTCATTAGTAGGGGAGATTCAAAATAAGCTTTTAGAGCAGGTGAGGTGAGTGAGTTCCAAGATTTGTTAGAGGTGATCATACGTGTTGCATCTTCTCTAAGCTGAGAATCAACTTTCAAAGCACAAAGACATGTTATAGGGACAGTGTCAATAAATTTATTGTAGTTTTCGAAAATTAGACAAAATGCTATGGCATTTAATCATTGGTACTTTGGTAGCAACTAATAAGGAAGTCATAACATAAAGACTAATTTTATGCTTTACTATCTTTTGACACTTTTGTATTATATAGGAGCTATTTGGATGACACTTAATCAATATTTGGACAATTTTGGGTGTAGACTCTAATGTTGCATAATAAATTTTGGCTACGATTTCCAAAGGATCTTTCATTCTATTATTCTACATTTTATTTTACATTTTATTTTCCAAGTAGACCTTAGCTAAATTTTGGGTAGAATAACATCAATGGACAATGTTCTAATATTTTTATTAAGGGTTTACAAACATGAAAATTCATGTTATAAATGAAAAAATTATTAGGTAGTGTAGGAATGATTGTGTTTTGCAAATAAAAATTTAGAAATTTCATTATGTATATTATAAAAAATATATGCAAACAAGTGATCTTCTAAGTGTCTAAGTATGACACAAGAACATGAACTAGATTTGTTGATGCACTTGGATCTGCAACCTTAACTCCTACAAGACCGAGCAACATTTATTTGGCAACATAGTAGTTTTGGTCATCTATTTACAAATGAAATATTCATTTTTTTGTTTTCAAATTTTCACACAACATGTAGTCAAGGAGTAGCTTTAAGGTGCAACAATTTTCATAACTTTTGACTACATGGTTAAAAAGTTATTATATGATATGTGGTTTCTTTTAGATTCTGAGCAATAAGGGCAAATTTAGAAAATCATTTTTAAATTAAATAAATAAATAAATTTCCAGAATTTATATATACGTAGGAAGCTTTGAATCATTTCATTTTGAATAATGAGATGAAAGTTATGAGGAGTTGTAGTTTGCGAGTTGTTATGAAATTTCTATTCTATAATAAACTTTAAAGTCCATTATTGAACAGAATTTTCATTTTTTTGGAAAAATATTAAATCATAAGATATAGATTGTTTATTATAATATTACAACCATTGGGATTGACATTTTTTCTAATTGCATAACTAAATTTCTAACAATTTAATAAATAAAACCATTCTCTACTTCTTTCTACTTACTATTTTTTTCAAGCATAATCATGATATTTTTGTGTGTGTATGTATATATATATTCCCAATTTATTTCTTGAACATATATTCTTATGGAGAGTTGCAAGTTGCAGGATCTATACATTTTTGTATAAAATGTAAAAGATGAAATCTAACTGTTGGGGAAGAGTTGAAAATATATATTTTTTGAAATCCAAACAATATGACCATACAATTGTTAGGGTTTTTTATTTTGAAATTTTAGGATGCTATAGTCTAACGACTTAACTAAAGGATTCTACAATTGGATTTGTTAAAAATTAAATATAAATGAAGATTTTAGCCTTGCTTTAGAGATTAGTATTTTGAAGCATTTTTGGACCTCTGACATGGAAGAGCTTTAGGGATTAAAGGGACAATTTATGAACCTCCTACCTTAGTTATGAATTCTTGAAGTTGAGACGTAGTGGTCACTAAAACTGTCCACCTCCTTAAATGTACACTATTTGTATATTGTTGGTGCAATGAGAATAAAAAAATGGACAACTTGTGTACATTCAAGAGCTGGACACTTCGGAGCCCATTGCAAGCTTGTACTAGTATTGAAGATCATTTTTCCCAACTCACTCACTCATTTTTCCCAACTTACGCATTAAACTAGGATTAAAATATGAACGCTTGTGTTTATTCCATTGCATATCTAGGGCCAAGATTTGCATGATAGGCTAAAAGATTATTAACCCTTAAACAACAAGCTGGTCACTATGGAAATCATCTATTTTGGTACCATGTGAATTGTTGGTTTAAAAAAATGCAAATGAATTCAAACTTCTGTAGAAGACCTTCCATTTTTACACAAAATTTAGAAGATGAATATATAGTTGCACTTTTGTCCTCCATAGAGACATGCTTTGTCATTCATCGGCCAAAAAACGTCCTCAATATTGCTTATGGATTAACCCCTAAAGTTCCAATGTCTCCTCGAGGAACAAAATGAATATTGGGTGGTCTCCTATGGTCTCAATATTTGTCGGGGTTTCTTGAATTTTTTTGAAAAGATAGAAAACCACAATAGCTTTCCAAAAATATAATTTTTATATCAATTGGAGTTCGGGAGAAAAAATCATGGCATAAAAAGCCCTTTTTTTAGTTCGGCGAGTAGAAAAAACCTTCAAAAAAACTTAAAGTAAAATATTTAAATTTTTTGTTTTGCATAGATTATATTTTTATGTACATAGAAAGTTTTGATTTATTCCATTTGGATTTGCTATGTGACAATTATGGACAATCTTGTTTTGGGGGCAATCTAAGTATCTTTTTGAAAAAATAACTTGTAGCATTCATTTTTTACCTCAATTTTCACAAGTTTTTAAAAATAAAAGTTTCACAAGGTTAATACCTCTTGTTAGAAAAATCTCACCATTGGGATAAGTGTAATTTAGTTCCATTTTAGAGCTATTAATAATTTAGATTTTCTTTCAATTTTGAATCTATTTCTATTTAACAATTTTTTTAATGAGTGTAATGAGTGTAATTTTTTTTGTTTTTTTAATTCTAGATTTTCAATTCCATTATTTATCATATAAAATTAGAATTTTTTTAAATTAGTAGAGCAAAAATTTTAAGTTATGAACGTTAAAAGCCAAAAAATGTAGTTGAGTATGGTGCAAAAAACTTGTTTCCTTCACTTTATATGCAATGACCTTGCAATCTACATGGTCAAAGTTTGTGACATTTCTTCCACACATTTTTACACTAGCCTAGTACAAGAGCCTACAATTAGATATGCAAAAAAAATATTAAATTTTCTTTTGCTCTTTGCTATAGAAATGACAGTTTTGAGTGGTTTTTGATGGAAAAGATGCCTTGGAACTTTAGGGATTAAAGGAGTGAAAATAACTATGTTTTCATCCACAATTTGGCAATTTCATCCAAGATTTTTTATTTGTTTGAAGTTTTCTAGCAAATTTCCACTCTTTTAGTACAATTTTGATCAAAGGGCGTGGTACTGGATCCAACATTTTGGTGCAAATTGATGACAAATTGCCCCAAAAAACACCTTGAGATGGAGAATACAAATTGATATACAATACAAAGGCTTTGGGACATGAGAACTCTAACCAAGCAGTAGCACCACCACGGACTTGGTAATCAACGACACTAGTATGTGAGTATGGAGAGGTGAGCCTATTAGTCTTGAAAATATGTATCAATAGATATTCTACAACCATTGAAGGTGCTTATAAATTTCATAATATAGATATTTATAACATAGATACATTATATTCATGAAAGTTTTTTGTAGTATAAACACCTATAACATAAGTGTTTAGATACTCCTAATTATACTCTTGTGCTCATGATTCTAGGCTCACATAATAACAACTATGGGATAGGAATACAAAGTTAATTTTGAATGCACTTTTTTTATTTTGACACAAGATGAGGGGTTATATAAACTATGTAAAATATTAAAAAATTTATCCAATCAATTGGCCAAATCAAAAATTATGAAAGAAGCCCTAAATGTAAAAGACAATTTCAAAAGGGTGTAAAATATTTCTATTTCTAGCACTTATTAAACCTTATTTTAGAAGAATCTTAAACCTTATAGAGATGTGTTGATCCTACCTTTCACTCAAAATTGCTCCAAAAAATTTCATTTTCTTTTTTGAGAACCCAAATATGGAAGAATAACAATACCAATTGAGAACACATTGTTTTCCTCCTCTAAATTAAGAACAAAACATTAACAATTAAATTTATTTTTTCAAGACATTGTCTCAAGAATTTGACCTATTGGTCTAAAAATTGTTCCAAAATTGTCATTTTTGTTGCAATGAATAAAAAATAAAAAATAAATCCTAAGCAAATAAAAAAATTTGAAAACTTATACCAGGCTATTATAAAAATGGGGGATTTATCTTGTTTGTCTCTTGTATTGCAAGGTATTGAAGGTTTTAGTGAAGGAGATTGGTTTTTTTGTAGCTTGCTTTGTAGTCTTGACTTCTCTACTAATACCGCATCTTCTCTATTTAAAATCTATTTAGATATATACAAAATTGATTTACAATCAAAATTTTGGAAGTTTTTTTTAATTGTCTTGGTAATTTACCTCCTCTTTGTAGAAGGGGCTAGATTTTTTTTCTAAGGGCACCAATTCCACCCTCTCCTTATTAAAATCTCCTAGTTCATTTCTTCTAGTATTAAATTATTATTGGACATTTTTCCTTCAAATTCTAATTTGCAAAGTCCATAATCCTTTTTTTTCAAAGTTAGATTTGATGATTTTGAAACCAAACTCTACAATTTAATACATTCTTGGCAAGATTTGAACCTAACATAGCCCTTTATCAATTGAAGACCAATTAGACTTGCATGACACTTTCCAAATTCAAAGTTCTAATGTGATTATGGTTCTTAATCTTTACAAAATTTTGAACTCAAATGCAAATTCACAAGTAGCAAATGAATGCTCACTCATTGATACTTCATTATCTTTACAAGGGTTAGTAGCTAGATTAGGATACTTCAATTTCAACTATGGGCTCTAACTGATAGAAGCCTAAAAGTCTCCAAATGTCCTCTCCATCCACTTAGTAGACCCTTGCAATTTAAAAGCAAGAATTTTTGTTTACAAACCCTAGAATCCACCAATGGACATAAGAATTTTCTTCCTACCCATTTTACTTGTACAAACTCCTGCAAAAGAATATCCAACTACACAAATCCCAAGAACTTAACTCATTTCCTTTGAGGCATGTGAATAGGTTTAAAAAATAAATGAATGCACCAATCATGTTGTTGTCATCAAACCTAGAATACAAAGCCTCACATACAATCTCAACATACAATTTTTTATATGATAGAGCAGCCTCTAAATTAGCCTCCAAAGGGGCTCTAGTCATTTGAATGTTGTAAAATTTGACCCCCAAAATTTTGCTATATGAGCGACAAAGATATTTAGATGGAGGTCCAAATTCAAGTATGACATGAAAATCCGATCTAGGGTTGATGTATCCCAACACATCAACCAACTATAAAAGACAACCTAATTGAAGCAATTTTTGTCTTCACACTAGACCCTACAGACAAAATGTCAACAAGTTTACTTTGGAAGATTTTAGACAACTTTGACAACATGTGCAAAATTTCATCCAAGAAGTACAAAACATATAAGAATTTGAAATTGCTCAATTTACTAAACAAGAAGAAGATACATGTATCCATCATCCCAAGAAAGAAAAATAAGACACAAAACAAATTAGTATTGATTCCCCAAAGTCACATAACATAGTCACAACCTCCCACCTAGAGAGCCAAAAAAATTTATAATACCTTTTAAGGGATTTTTGAGTGTCATCCAATTAATTTTGGAGGGCTTGAAGGGTCGCCTTTTTTGAGAATTTCTTAAACAAACTAGTCAAAGTATTAAATATGGAACGAACATCTTTTATTTTGGCACACCATCAGACCTCTTGTGGTTGACGGGTTTGTATTTTGCCCCTTTGCAATGGAATTCGTTTCATTTGTTTTAAAAACAAAACAAAAGAAAGGAATTTTGTTTCATTTGTGTTAAAAACAAAAGCAAGAACAAAACAAAACAGAGGAGGGTCAGAATTCAAGGTAAGTGTGCCAGAAACTGGGTGAATTTGGCATTAGTTGACTGTATGTAAGCTTAACCCGTGAACGCATCCATCAGCTTCGACCAGAGCAATTAGTCAGATAATTAGTCAGATAATTAGTCAGATAATTAGTCAGATGGGAGGCTATGGGTACACAATTATCATCTTTTATTTGCTTGACTGATAAGCTTATCAAGCTATGCACTCCGCACCCCATCATTGTCATTCAATCAAACCTTTGATTGTGGCCAGTAAATCATTTCATTGTGGCCCAAATCTTGCTGGTTTGAGAATGACAGCTTTAGGTCAAATGCAGTCTCAGAATGCTTGGGCACAATCCTAGCTATCTAAAATGGACTTGCCTATTGTAACCCTACTTCTTAGCTACCAAGGTGAACAGATGTGAACCGAGGTATGAAAACAAAGTTGGTCTTTTATATAGAATACCAATGGGAATTTCTTACTAGTATCAGTCACTGTTTCTTGATGGATCTATAATCAATTTGGATGAGCATATTTATTTTGGGACAAATAATCAATTGTCAAATATGGTTTACGTGTTTTATAATATTTATATATGCCTAAAATCACTAGCTTATGTACCTTGAAATGGGAAGAACCTCTACAAAGTAATCTCTTGTTAGAAGGCCATGATATGAGCCCCAAATGAACAAGTTTTCTTTTGGAGTGATGCAACCTACAACTAGGTAAGGTAAATGAGCCCATTGCAGACACAAATCACAGCGAGCAAGCCCATTGTGTACAAAATTGTTGTATTAACAGTGTACATTCTAATTCTAAAATGTTACAGTCACCACTAATATAATTTCGCCCACAATGGGCTCACTCCCATTTCGCCTATGATGGGCTCCCTCACCTTACATGATAGTCCTTTCAAATTGCGTGCCCTGATTCATTGCCCCTGGCTTGTTGTACACTGTTTCGTACATACTGTGTTTTCCCCAGAAAAGAGAAAAAACTCGGCAGTCATGAAGTGATGAGCTTCGGTTGCACGTCTCTTCTTGTGGTACAAATAATATCTTTGGAGCAGGTCCAAGGTCTCCATTGGCCAGTCCATCTCTGCTGCCTGCCCGCCTGCCCGCCCTCTTTTTTTCAATCAGTGCCAATTCCTTACATGCTATTGACCACTCATTTATTTTCAGTTCACTTCTGATCCGCTATAATAGCCCTGACCACCAAATGTGTGTGAACTACCCAACCGCACATTCAACAAGTCACTCTCCATCTCCCACCAGCTTCCGGACACCGAACACCAAAGTTAAGTTACGTCAACGACAAAAAGGTAGAACATGCGTATTTATCAAGCAAGATTTGATGTTTAGGTATACCTTGGAGAAGCTGTTTGTCAATTCACGTATTTTGCAGAGATCGAGGAGTTGGAGAGAAGCCATTTGCAAGTAGAATGAAGACGTTCTGACAAGAAATGAATTTTATGTGATTTTTCAAAGTTTGTTGGAAACGAAGTTGGGAAAGCGTGTATGGCTGTAGGCACATGCTAAGTTAAACCACATGTTGGTGTGTCCCCTCGCCAAGTGCATTGTCACAATTGATGCTAAAGGGTTGCTAAGTATAAGGCAATGCCCAAGGAGGAGGACATTTCGCCATATAAAGGGCCGATGAGGTGGGTGGAGCTTGATGAGGAGGCACTTTATATAGCAAAAATGCCCGATGACGACAGGTATTGCGGCGTAAATCACAACCAGGAAATCAACATAACAAGATGAAACACTCAGGATGAAAAGTCGCAGTTGGATGAAAATTTTGTAATGCCCGATTACGTAGGTTTGCCTGCGTAATCGAGCATTAACCCCTAAAGGTTTTTGACTATGTTTTCACCAAAACCGCTCCAAAACTGCCATTTCTAATACTAGTGCCAAATTTTAGAAAAAAAACATTTTTGGACACTTGTAGCCGTAGGATCTTGTAGTAAACTTGTTTAAGAAGATGTGAAAAAAAATTCAGAATTTTCCACCAAGTGGATTGCAAGATAATAGTGTTTGAATTGACAAAAATCCTTTTTTTGTCCCTGCGAAAAAAACGGGCAGCTGCCCTTCACAAGGTCACATTTGTATGAAAAATGTCCAAAATGATGGTTACTTTCTGGATTTATTCTTCAAGGCAAGTTGGCTACATGCTTGAAAATTTTCAGATCATTTGGAATTGTACAACATATAGGAAAAAAATAGTAAGTAGGAAGAGGTAGAGAATGATTCAAAACACTAAATTGTCAAGAATTTATTTATGAAATTGAAAAATGCCAATCCCAACAATATTGATGTTGTAATAAACAATATACACCCAATGTTTTTATTTTTTTTCAAAAATATTGAAAATCGAGTTAAATAAAGGACTCCAAAGTTTATTTTAGAGTAGAGATTCCATAACTACCCGCAAACTAAGAATCCTCATAACTTTTGACTCATTGATCGGAATGGAATGATTCAAAGCCTCCCACGTACATATAAATCTAAAGAAACAATTTCAAATTTTAGTTTTTTTTAAAAGTGATTTTTAAAGAAGTTTTTTTTGCTGCCCCAGCTGCCCGCCGAACAATGAAAATGACATATCATGCAATAACTTTTTAATCATGTAGTCAAAAGTTACGAAAATTGTTGGACCTTAAAGCTACTCCTTGGGCACATCTTATGTGAAAATTTCAAAGAAAAAAAAGAAAAATTCCGGTCATAGTGAGCTGCCCAAAATTGCTATGTTGTCAAAAAATGGTGTTTGGTCCTTTAGGGGTTAATATGGTTGATTGTGCTGCATAAGCCTCCCAGGAAATGAATGGGCAATTCCTGGGAGTGCTTTACGATAGTAGTAATGGGTGGGTGACTAATGCAAATGGGAGGGTCTAATGGAATTGGATTGTTTTATTTTTGATTCCCAACTTACTTCCTTTTTTGAATCAAACCATGTCATTTTTCATTGTGTAAAGGCCAGTCTAATACTCTACTTTCACATTTTTTCTTCTTTATAACATAACATTCAGTAGCCTTCATGTCCATTGCCTTTCTTTTATATTTATTCTATTCATCATGTTGAAATTCCTCATGTCTACTTAGCTACTGATGGATGTGGAGTATTCCACACCATCTATTGTTGAACCAAGGCAATGATGGTGCATACTATGGAATGAATGTTATTAGGGCTTTTAGAATTTTTATTAATTTATGAGAAATATAGATTACTACTTTTAATATTATCAATGCACTATTGAGTTTACCCATTGATTTATCTCTTATTCTTAGCTAATTACACCATATACTGTGACTTGTGTATTTATCAAATTGGACTAATAACTTTTTTTATGGAGCTTGAAGTTGAATCAAAATTTTGGGGGCATCTCACACTAAAAGTTGGATCTTCTCAAACATAATTGAACCATTCTACCACTTACATTATTATATACCTTGAGTATAGGCAATAGTTCACACTCAAGCTTTCCCAAAACTAATTGTATAAAATATATTCTTTTGGGGGGTAAATATTGCTAGATTTTGATAAGTTTTAGGATCTAAGTACATACAACCCACATGTCATGTCATGTGTCACATTAAATTATAGTGATGATTTGACCTTTTGGTGGTGACACTAAAATTGATTTTGTTTTCTATATATGTGCTAGGATCTGCATTAGTTGTGATTGTCCATGGGAATTGGCAGGCCTCTATAGCTCCAATGAATGGGACAAAACACTCATACCTGTTTTATCTGGTCCTCTCTGCAAAGACATTTTAGAATATCCTTTACATTTTGTCATACTATCATTTCTTCAAATACATTTGTCTCTCATGCAAACTATTTGTACTATGACCATCTCATAAGCAATGAACTCAATTTGACTAAAGGGGGGTAAGGTACGCTCGCACTTGGTGTTAAAGATGTTGTTACTAAAAGTCTTAGGAACAACATTTAGACCTTCTTTTGGACCAAATTCACATTCCAAACAACACCTCTAATATCAAGTGCAAACATATGTTTAGAGTAAGGTAGGATGTTGTTAAAGTGTCCATCTTCTTCAGTGGACACTATAAATGAGTATAAAAGGGACCTCATCTAGTCTGAAACTAGATATGTACTTAACATTGAATGGATTGAACATGAAATGCGAGCACATTCAAGTTTGTCAAATTTTGCTTTATGATTCTAGTGTGGTTGGTTTAATTATGTGCTCAAGTTCATTTTCAAAACTAGTGCCAGGTGCCCATTGATGTATTTTAAATTGAAACTAGCTAGCCAACTACTTCTATATAAAATGCAAAATCTACATAATTAAATTGATACTAACAAGGGCCAAGGTGAAGAAAAGTTAAGGAAGATCACATTTAGGACTATGCAGGATCAAAAATTCAAAACATACGTGATCAATTAAAGATTCCGTGTGTTTGCATTTCAGAAGCTCTAGTATCAGAAATAGGTGCCTATGCCTAACATCTTAGAAAATTCATAACTTGAAAATAATGGAACCACTTATGTTCTTTGGCACACTGATTCATTTGCCTTTCTTTGAAAAATCAACAAAAAATCTTATGGTCTATAGAAGCCTATGAAAAAGGCGGAACAACTCGTAAATGGTCCCTTTTAGAGCATGCCTACCTTATATATGCTCTACACCCCGACACAATTACAATCTGTATAAGATAGGTACACCCAAATGTGCCACTGACCTTAAACCGCCATCTATACTATGTGTACATCTCCAAAATCAGTTCTGTACCTATGTGGAAGAAACGCTTTTAGAACCAAACTTTGTTCCTCAATAACTTTTGCATACAGTATCCAAATGCCATGTTTTCTGGTGCATTGGAACCTCCTTTCACTTGCCAACAAGAACATATGAAAATTTGACCAATCTAATAATAGTAACTAGGCTCAGTAGCAAAAAGTGGCGGTTTTGGGTGTACCTACGTTAAGTTGGTTTTGCAATCCTACTTAACGGCTCCCAAGTCATGCCCATTTCCCCTTCAGTTGGTGTGAATGTAACCGACCGCGTCTATCACTCCCATAGGCCGGTCTGAAGCCACCGCGTAGACTGCTAGTCATCCGTCAGTGGCAGCAGAAAAAGGCCGCGATCATAGCGCGTCCATCAATTAATGCCGCCGCTGCAGCTTGCTGGCCACTCGCCATCCGCCACCTCTTGTCGCTGTCCTCCCTTCTGCAGCTGCTGCGACTTCCCATCCAACTCCCCTTCAGCAACGTACGTAACTTACACTGTAGTTAACGGAAGTACAGTGCCGTAGCTCTCTTTCTTACACAACCCAATGCAACCCAATGCAACCCAAGGCAATACCTTCTACTTAACTTATATATCCCGGATTCTGCACATAAAAATCTTCACTTGCTATCACGATCTAACCAAAATACTTATACGGAGTATAAGTTAAGCTCATTTCCCTCTGACTCCAAGAATCGATCACTCCAGTATGTGTCTGCCACTGCCTCGATCAACCATGAGCTAGCTAGCTTTGTCAGTAGATATATTCATGGAATAGCGAGCCTGACATACAGAATCGCTTGACATTCAAACGGAGCAGGCGAGCTAGGCACCTCCTTTTGGCATCGATCCCTTGGTGCGCAATCTGAGGCCGGTAAGTTAAGAGCAATGCAGCAGCTTGTTTTGCCTCTGAGTGAAGGAGTACATATTTCTTTTGTTGTGTGTGTGACTGTCCGTAGCAAGAGTAGTTCACAACCGTAGTTCGCTTTGAGAGTTCTGAGAGTTGATGAACTACTGGATTGGTGCGGAGAATAGTACGCGTTTAGTTTTCGTTAGATTCTGAGGTTTAGTCTGTTAGATCGATCGTCGTTTCTGTTTCCAAGCGTTTTTTTCAAACTTTGGAGAATCTCTTGTTACATTCAGTTCATGTTCTTGATGGATTGCATTGGTAATACAATTGCACGGCATTGCATTAATAGTGTCGACTTCGTGATGTGCGTATAGTATCAATTTGTGTTTTTTTTCTTCCAGGTTTTGGTTAAGCTGCATTGCATTGAAGACCGGATCTCCCTTCTGAAATCAAGGTACTCGCAACTCTTGTGTCTGTTTGTTCATTTGGGCTTCGTAGAGACGATTTACAGTAATTTCTGATTTTTTTTGCTTTGGTTTGGAAAGACAGGTTTGCAATGCACTGTCTGTTTTCATTCAGAGTATTACTTTAATAGCATCCTGAAACTCCAGTGTTTGAATAGTGCAAGCCCATCGCAAGGTGCAAAGCTAGTTATTCTCATTGGAAACGAAGTGATCTTGTAAAGTGCAGTGCTTTGAGCTTTGAAAATCTGCAAGAGCATGACACCACCCTGTATGTTCAATACAACACCAGTTGTCCAAGGAAACGCCATAGCCGCGTTGTTCTTCTCTTCTTCTCTTTCGTTGGTTAGGTCTCCTAATGCCAGGACTGAAATTTATTAGTTTTTTTTTGTGTCCAGGTAGAAATAGCATCGACTAGTTGAATTAAAGATTTACTGAGAGCGGCCAAGCTCAAGTACTGTCACAAACACCCGCACTTACATGAGCTCGGAGGTCGCAATTTCAGTGAAAAAAACAACAACATTTGTGCTCGCCCTAAATTGATAATCGTGGTCGATTTAGGTCAAGGCATCGATATTTGCAGCTCCAACAATTTTCAGCCCAATTCTGCTCTTGCAAGTGGTGTTCTATTAATCGCCACCGCATTATCATCTTCTTCACGTAAGACAGTACTTCTCTTGCTTCTTGGCTTTTGTATGCCAATGTAATAGTCTCCAGTTGGATGCATGTGATATGTGGAAGTGAGGTCGATTGAACATCTTGCGAATGGAGTTTCAGCTCTTTGAAAACTCTCACTGTGTCTTCACTTCGGGGGCCAACATCTAAAATCTTTTTGGTGGAAAGAGGTGTGGGAACTCAAACTGTTACTTAGATGGAATGTTTAACGACTTCTTTCATCATAGTTAACTGAACTTCTGTGTAGTTAACTTGAGCAAATTTTCCTAATATTATCTGTTCACGATTTTCGAGTATTCTTCTACTGTGCATATGTGAGAATGTAGCCAAGGTTTTGTAGATTATTTTTAAGGGCACTAAAATGTCTTTTCTCACCCTGTTGTCTACTTATTAATAGATAATACGAGACTCAATAGCTAATTATCCTCACTCAAGTGAAAAGTAGATCGAAAAGACCTCTCATGGTTCACTTGGAGTTTTTCTCTCTCTCTTGAAAAGACCATTCTTTGCTTCTAACTTATGGCTTATTTTTAAGTGAAAGAGAACTGAAAGAGTTAACAAGAAAAGCTGTTAAAAGTTAAGGAGTTAACAAGAAAATTGTGAAGTTAACAAGAAGTGATGCATTGATTAGAATTAGTTTGCTAAAATCTAGCCTCCAACTAGAAGTTTACTCCATGCTTTTACATTCTTTCTAGACTTGATGATATCATTAACTACGTCCTCTACACGTTTGTTTGTTTTATTTTCATCAGTGAAAGAAGAAAACCCTCTAAACATCATAGTCACCATTGAGAACTTGATAACTCCTTATCTCAAGCAGAAGCAGAATAGAAGCTGGGTATTCGATACTGGTATGTATAATAGCTTGAATTAGAGGAACTAACATTTATTTAGCAAACATTCATAGCATATTTGTGTTCACCCCTAAAGGAACAAACGAAGAGAGGCCCAAATTTTGGAACTTTGTCGTTTTTCGAGCAACAGATTTGAGTAGGTCCTATGGGAACTTTCTTTCGCATTCCGGAATTTTTGTTTTATTTTGTTGCCTGGCACATGCAATGTTCTTCATACAAAATGTGGACGAATTCATTGATTTATTTTTCACAACATGGTCAAAAGATTTCGTCATTTTAAAACCATGCATGAATCCTTGGTCACTCCTTCAGGCAGGCAGGGGTCGAGTGTTGTTGATCGAATGATTTACAAGCCACACATGGAGATCCGAATGTTGGTGACGGCCGTTCTGGTCGTGGCCTCCTGTTTCTTCCTCCTCCTGTTGCAAGATGCAGGGGCACATGCTCAAGTGCCAAGCTCGCCGTTACGCAGCACAGGGTTTTGTGAGGAGTTCGTGAGTTCGGTGAATTACAAGTGCACGGAAGAAATGGTACGCACGCATCAATCTCTACTCATCTGGTTCTAGAGCTCAAGCATTCAAAGTTGCTAGTCGAAACAAAGAACAGGGAAATGAACCAAGAAAACACCCGAGAAAACAACTTAAAACAATTGGTCTAATTGATCATGGTTGTGGGTCGTCTTGTGTGTCAAATCTTTTGATCATGTTTTCATCATTAATAGTTGTTTTCTACCGTCAAAGTTTGTACCCAAATGAATTTGAACATTTACTTCAAGAGTGGAATTTTCAGGTTCAAACTGAAGACGGGTATTTGCTTGCAGTCCAGAGGATATCTACTACTACGCCTCCCGCAATAGCTCGAGGGCCTGCTTTCCTCTACCACGGCATTATGGAGGTACTACGTCTCACCAAAACATCTCAATTTTATAAAGACGTCAAAGACTCTTGTTTAAAACCCAAATGGACAGAAGCGCGTTGCTCTGATATCTATAGAAATGAGCTACTGACATTGTTTAGAAACTCAAACTTCAATGAAGGTGAAACAAAATTTTCCATTAGTAAGGAGATTGTGATTTTGAACACCATGAAGATGTTTGGGAAGTTATTGTAATCAACTATTGGCTTCTGAAGTAGAATTTCTATTTTTGACATGACCACAGGTTTGTAAAATTGACATAAAAATTGAACGTTTTTTCATTTTCATTTTTAGTTTGAACTTATGCCTGTGGATGTGATTCACAGGGAGGAGAAACGTGGGTGCTAAATTCAAATGAAGATTCATTGGCACTCATGATGGCGAATGCTGGATATGACGTGTGGATTGGAAACACACGGTCCTCGAATTATACTTTTGGACACCTTACACACACCCGGACAGACAAGGTTAATAATAACTCCACAGGCACTCAGTCTCTGGTGCATTAATAACTCTGTTTTCTTTTCTTCAGCATTTTATTTCCTCTTATTTGTTCATGAAAGAAAGAAAGATTGAATAATTTTTCTTGGAATGGTGTTGGTTCTACAGGAATTTTGGAATTGGAATTGGGATAATCTTGTGAAATCAGATTTGCCTACAATGTTGCAACACGTTTATGACAGCACCAACCAAAAAATCTATTATGTGGGCTATTCTCAGGTGTGTTTTCAGAGCCTGGAATATGAAGAGATACGATTAAAGTTAATCTAATGCTAATACTTCAATTCCATGTCGTATAATTTTCTATTATAATTCCAATCCTAGCACGTTTTTTTTCTTAGATAACAATATGCTTTAATTTGTCAAATGCTCATGGATGGAAGGTACAACTTCACATACTCAAATTTGTTCCCAATTGGCAGGGAACAATGACGGCACTAGCATCCTTTTCAGAAGGAAATACTGTGAATCTTGTATCTAAAGCCGCGTTGTTAAGTCCGATTGCCTCTTTGGGACATATCACCTCTGCTATTGCATCTGCGGCTTCTTTTTTATTTGTGGATGAGGTATTTGATCACCTCCAACAATTGATATTCCTCAACATTGTTACATTGGATGTCATTGTTGACATAAAAATATAATAATATGGGTTGTTACATTCAACGTCACCTAAAATCAGCACATGTTTCTTATAGTGTGCACAGTTTTATTTCTCACTATCTTTTGGACTTCGAATCAAATGAAAAATCACTTTCTTATTCTGTCTGTCTGTCTGCAGATTCTATTGCTTTCAGGTGTGGCAGAATTTAATGCTTACAGGTAAATACTGTGTTGGGTCTGTAGTAGGTTTCCAAATACATTGACAATAACTTTCATTTGATGAATGCTATGTCAAGTAAAGTTCAAACTAATCCCATAAACTGTTGTTTCTTTTCATTTCACATTGATTGTTGTCAATAAATTCTTACTTTCAACGTCGTGGGCTTCAATCTTTCTGCTTCGTTGGAAATGAGCAGTGATGCAGGGCGGAAATTCATGGATGTCGCATGTACGTCACCCCAAGTTGATTGTCGACGTGAGTTCATGAGTCAAATTACAGGTACGTGAATGACATTTTCAAATTAACTACAGTACTTTCATGTGGGTTTTATCATTGATCATCTGATATTGTTGTTCAACTAAAGAACCTCCGTAGGACAAAAATATGTATCTAAACGTGCTGCCTGGGCAATTTCTTATTCAGGTACTAATTGTTGCTTCAACTCATCGCGGAAAGATGTCTACGACAAATATTCAATGCAATCTACATCAATGAAGAATTTGGCGCACATGGCTCAAAGTGAGTCCTCTTTTTCATACTTGATATTCATCGGAAATCGCATTACAATATCTTGACAGTAGTGGTTAATATATCATGCAAAGCTCTGAATTCTAAGCTATGGCATTTCCAATGTAAAAATTTGCACCCAACATCAAAAATGAAAGAGTGTTGGAAGTAGCAGAAGTTTTTTAGTTTGTAAGTTTAAACCCTAAACCCTAAACCCTGAACTGGAACTCGGAATTGGAACCCTAAACCCCTGAATTGGTGGCTTGGTGGCTTGGTACTCTCAGTGGTGCGCTCTGGAAGATTCAGTATGTATGACCATGGCTTTTGGAACAACATGAAGAAATACAATTCCTTATCTCCACCCGAGTACGACGTGTCTGCTATTCCTGCGACGCTGCCCATTTTGCTGGCACATGGAGGCAAAGATGCCCTCGCCGACACCGACGACGTCAAGGATTTGATTCAGAATTTGCAAGGAACTCCTCAAGTGATCTTCCTCCCTCAGTATGCGCATGCGGATTTTGTGATGGGGATGAATGCTAGTGCAGATGTCTACACCCCATTAATTGCCTTCTTGCAAGCATAACATAGAAACCAAAAATTAGGGTTAACTGATGGATCTATGTTTTGGGAGGGGATGTTGGATTATGGGTTGGATTATGGAATAGGAAATGCCTGAGAGAGAGCGAGGGAAGGAGGTTAGTCAGAGACCATTATTGGGTATAATGTCAAATTGTCTGATTTAATCAAGAATTTTTCATATCTGTATTTTTTTTTATTGATATAAGGGTTTAAAATGTTAAAAAGAAAGATTATGGGCTGTAATCCTATTTTGACCAGACATTGAGACAATAGTTGCCTTGGACACTTGAATTTGACATTATGTGTTGTTCAATGTGAAGTGATGTGCGAGTACTCAAGGTAGGTGCAATCATGTCAAATTTCCCAAGGGAGCTACTTAATTAACGGCTAATACAAACCATTGTGATCACATTGTACAATGGCCGTGATCTCAAAATCAAAGGTGATGAAAGATGAGACTATGGGATAGTAGGGGCTGTACCTTATTGTAGCCACAATACAGATACACATGTGTCTGATTCTTGAAATCTTAGGATCATGATGATTTTCAATTTTTGTAGAATGAATGGCTCGAGAAATAACTGGTGTACAGTACAATTAGTATTGCTAACACAACCTTTCAGCAGTGATGTGGTCTGAACTTGAAAACACTCAACATTTAACCCCTAAACGTCAGAGGTCCAACTAGGCTTAAAAACTGCCTACCTTTGCAAGTCTGAAAAGTCAAAATTAGAGTAAGTTATGAAGATCTCAACCGTACAATATTGTAGTGTGCATGTTGTAGATGGTGTGGAACAAATTTGGGGTCATTTGACCGTATAGATTAAAAGATTATAATGTTTTAGTGTTGAAAAAAGGTGCTGAAATTTTCTTAAAAACACATTTGGAGGTGAAATTCAATTTCTAAACCTACTCAAATGAAAAAACTTTAAGGTACAAAGTGATTCAAAAATAGAATATATACACTTTGGTGAAAAAAAAATATCATTCAAATGAATCATTGTGTCCGCAAAACGGATTTGAAATGTCAGAAAACAATGAAAAAAGTAACAAAAAATCACATCTATGACTGAACCTCCTTCTACTAAAATGCTTCTCAATCACTCATAACTACTTGTATTGCTATGAAATTTTAACCACACAAACTAGACTAGTATGCGCAACTTTACCAACAAGTATTATTAGATTTGGACATTGTATGAAGAAGTTATAGGTCGCCAAAGTTCACTGCAATCCACCAATGTCTGGATTTTGAACTTTGAATTGCTCCCAATCATTCGAAACAACTCGGATTGACATGAAAACTTTACCACAAAAATTAGACTTCAGTGGAAACAAAATCCAACAAGTTTTATTGAAAAAAAACATTAGATTACAAAGATACAAGCCCCCAAAGTTGCAGCCATCAAATGCATTTTGGTGAGCTCAAATTGAACCTATGAACTTCGATTAGCTCCCAAAACTATTATACATCTTGGATTGATCTGAAAATTTTATCACACAAACTAGACTAGTATGCAAAACTTCTCCAACAAGTTTTATTGAATTTGGACATTGGATGCAAAAGTTACAACCCTTTGAATTTGACTTTTAGGCTGTGAGGACGTTTTTCGTCCCCTGTGACGTTCAGGGGTTAATGGTTCGGCCAAAACTCAACAAAGAGGTGAAAATTCTGGAAGGTTAGAAATCTATCAGTTTTCTTCACACGTTTGAGAAATATACCTGGATAATTTTGGTCTGTCCAGCGTGTGATGTAGAGATGCATGCTGGGAGCTATCGAGTGTGCCTGAGGTACCCTTGTACTTAATTCACAGACAATGAAGGTAGGCACACTGTTATCAAATTAGAGGGATTACAAGAGAAATGTGCTTGAAGTGGCTCCCAACCACACGTTCCAATTATTTCAATTGAACATGTAATTTACAGTGTCATGGTGATCTGAAGACAGCAAGCTATCAACAATGTATCATGTGAGATTTGTGCCACATGAATTACAAGAAGAATGGCAACTGAAGGTGGTGTCACAATTATGTGTACTTACCTTACTGGGTCCAGTGTCTGGGCAAATCCCCACCGTCTGCTCTAGCAGTTCAACACGCTTATTACTGTTGAGAGATAGCACCACGTTAATCTGGAAAGGGAAATCTCACAACCATATAAATTACATTACAAGATCATACAAAGGGAAGGACTTCCATATAAAGACAATGGGCCAACTCAATTTTGGCCGATATAACAGAAAAGACAAAGAACATATCTCAATGTTCTAAATGGTTTTGAAGTTAACTTTTGCTTTGCATAGCTGCGACCTATAAAATACGCACATTTGAAGTACACAAGGGTAACGATAACTGTTGTTCATGGTATAGAATTTACTGCTTCTTTCAAGAGCGGCGGTGATGGGGCGGGTACCGTGGTCACTCTGTACATGTGGTCGATATCCCAAGTAACACGAGATACACCACCTAAGGTTTCAACTTCCTCAAATGAAGAATCTCCCATTGATGAAGGAAATGGGAGTTTCGTGGTCTTCTCTACCTTGAGATCTGATACCTCCACTACACACAACTTTTCATCCTCTAGAATACATCTCTGCCATGAGCCTTCTACTTGAGTAATAGTTCCTACAGCCATTTCTGCATCATCATTACCACGTAAGCTCACAACATCACCTATCTTCCACTTTTTTACCGAACTACTACCAGAATTGTCTTGGTCACCTTCACTACAAGCATTCGAGGGTGCTCTAGAAGATGGAATGGTAAATCTTAGTGGTTCAACCTCCTCCTGATCCATATCGTCCTCGTTCAGTCGAGTCGAGGCCTCCGCAGGACTGTCCATGTCATCTGAGGCAACGGATCGGCGCGACTTCTCAGATCGAGCGTTCACGACATCCCCTTCCACTTGACGCTGCTTGTCCCGCTCTTGTCTAGCGATCCGGGCTTTTCGGTTGTTAAGCCTGCCGCACACCAAGCTCACTAACTTCCATCAATACAGATCCACATTCAGAGTAATGAAGGATACATAATGAAACAAACCCACTCGTGATAAAATGTCCTTCCGACGGTTTGAGATCCAAGGGACTATCCTCGCACAGCCTCAATCTTTAGGATCCAGTTAATAATAATAGGTGACTAACTTCAGACTCAAACTGGAACAATTGTGTCATCAGACGACATACCAGTTCTTTAGCTGTTGGTATGCTACCTCCGGACCCTGAAATAATTAGACGGTCATCAGTTTCTGGAGAAAATACTGTAGCCACAGCACTAAAATCATAGGTTTCTGATAACAGCATCCTAATTTCATAGCATGAGGGTGTTATATGTGGCCTAACCACACAATTATCAGACCTTCAGAATGAAGGACTTACCATTTGATTAAGGCGATCTGTCCATTGTTTGATGGCCAGCGGGGAACGCTGCATTTCTGGCTCAAACTGAAGAGCCGCTTCCATTACACTCACTTGCTTGTCATTCATAATATTTCTCTTCCGTTTCTTAGGTTGAGACTCATCCCCGTGTTCGCTGCTATAGGGTTCCCGATCCCGACTGGTCCTTCTTGTAGCTGGAGTCACCATCCCGCCAAAATTGACCCCTCCACTTTCTTGTTCCCCTCTTCCACCGTCCTCTCGTTCTGTAAAATTGGCGCTCCCAGATTCCACCTCTTCTTTTACAATTACAGGTTCTACCTCCTTCTCATCTTCGTGGATCTCCAACTTTGGTGAATGAAGGGCAATTGTTGGTTCATCCTGAACGGAATGTTCTTCTACGTCCATCTTCAACATGAGATTTGCAGTTGGAGTGGATTCTACAGTATGCCCAGTAGCTTCTTCTGAGGTGTGGGGAATTTCCTCCACCTAACGGATGACCCACAAGGGTGAACTTCAGAAGGTGCAGTCAACATGATGTCGATTCTAACATAATACGATGAATTCCGTTCACTTTACCAGGCACTGTCAAGGACAGGAAAAATCTCGTACATAACGAAGTTTCTTCTGATGAAGGTTCGTCATCTCTGTTGGGGATCTGACGTATCTGAATTATTAATTTTATTGTGTTGAAGAGAATTCTATTCATACCAGAAACCAACCTTCGAGAATAGTTCAACTGAGTATTGACAAAAAAATTGGTCAATCATAATATCATAACTCAGGGTTTCTACGAATAGTGATCGTGGAAAAGAAATAGTGTTGCAGATCTCTATTAAAGGTGTGTTTCGAAGACTACCTACTCAAGGAGTAAAAAGATGGGAATAATACGTCATTCATAATTTACCTGGTGTTGGACATCAACCTCAGTCTTCTCGGATTCGTTTGACGCCTCCACCGCAACTTCGGTTGCAGCCAATTCGCCATTGCTGGACTGTCTTAATTGTTCCAACCCCTGCCAACGCTCCAACTGCTCCCGCTCGTTCTTCCATTGTAACAACTTCTGTTCATGTCCGTCACGGACAAAGCCCAACAGTGGACCCTCCTGCGTTCTCATGCCAGGACTTACATGTAAGTGTCAATTTTAATGGATACTGTGAAACTTTATTATCCCGTGATTTCTTTACTCAACTTTGCAGGTTTGGGTCGAGAAAAATCATGTTGATAGTTAAGTGAATTTTTAGTGAGATTTAGCGTTGGTTCTAGCCTCCTTACATGTATCAATTCAAACTTCTGCGGTGCTGAAGAACGTAGAACACTGTAGATTTTCATCTGACTTCGTCTTCTGATGCAGATCCACAGGCCTACAATTTACTCAGGACATAGCTGAACGAAGTAATCAACTAGAAGAAACACCTTCAGCATGTATCTTGTGTGTTTAATGAATTATCAAAAGAAGGTTAGCAGCGTCAAGAAACTCTGTCAGCAAGAATCGATTCTGAATCAACTAAACCCGTGAGCTTATGTAGTGTGATAGTACTGATGACTTATTTTGCAATCCATGCGTTGTGCGTTGCATTATTTTCGAAGGTCAAGCCCAGGTTTCAGTAGGACATACCGCAACACTACTAGAAGATGGGCAAATTTGATGATGGAGAGCCTCTGCGAAGTCACTGCATAATAACAAAAAAACCCCATAGAGTTAGATGTAATTGAAGGCAGGTAGATATTCACAATCAACATCAAGGGTGTCCTTAAGCAAACTGACGAGTTCATTATCCATTTCAATAGCATTGAAGAGAATTAGAATACTCGATTCTACCTGACAAGAACGAGATCATCGTCCACTACAATATCTGATGTCAGAGTCAGCACATAGTCGTACAGCGTATCTGCAATTTAAAACACAAAATTACAAATTGAGCTCTCCAAATAGTCTACATACGGAAATTACTATATACTAACAAATAATCTTTGGGTGTTTCTTACAAAGATAAAGTCAGCACATCATTCGCTTGTGCTTGCAGACAAACAAGAGATGCAATATATCTGTGTTTAGAATTTAAGGCTACTGGCAAATTATATGTTCTAATCGCAAATATGCTCCAAAGCTAACCGTTGATGTTATTGACAATCAAACCAATAGCTCATGTGAAATCTTCCGAAAATTATAACTTCACAGTAGACATTGTCAAAGAATTGTGGAGGGGAACTTACGGAGATTTTCACAAATTCGGACAGCTGTTCGCTCCAAACTTAGGAAGTACAATGGATGAGCGGGATTCAAAGGCCCTTCCTGAAGGCACCGCAAGAAAGCATCCATGAACCGGTCCTTCTCATCAGCTGCATCAAGAAGAACCGAATTTAGATATGATTATCAACACCTAAACAGTCCGATTACCTTCGAGGGAAAGCATCCTTGCAATGAAACGCTGACACGAAATTGGATACATGTCAACATATGAGTCCGAAAATTGAGAACATTGTTGTCAAGAGTTTCAGATAGGGAACTCTTTCTTCGAACCTTTCTATATGAAACCTACACTATAAAAGAAGGCCGAAAACGCATTCAAATATATACGCGGACAAACATTCAGATGGAGGACAGTCTCTGCGCCCATAATATTGGCAAACCCTCATTTAAGCTCACTAGACAATATAGCAGCCAATCAACCTAATAAACAATAAATAAATATCCAATGGCGAATAGTATACCTGGGCAGACCTCGGCATTAAAACAGTAAAAATTAGCAAATAGTTTCACCAACAAAGCTGCGCGAGTCTGATGAGCAGTAGCCGCCAAAGGAATAATCTGGAAGTCTGGAGGATGGCAAGGCTCCTCCTGGACAAGAACACCTGGACCATTCGCCTTTGCAGCAGCTGCCATAGCTTCACCAGCAGCTTCGAATGGATCGAATATTAGTGAAGCATCTTGCTCACCCACTGCCAACTCTCGAGCGATAGGGCCTCCACACCAACGTTCTTGAAATTTTGTTGGAACAACTGCTAATACAGATGCCAAGTCAGGAGCCTGCAAGATTAAAACTTGGTCAATATTATCATTTATCAATATATCCAAGTAAATATCTGAAATTCCAGAATGTTCTGGCAGGTTCAATCCCACCATTCCCGAAGAGGTCTAACATCCAGAGCATCCCTCAAACCGACTGACAAATGATTGCCACAACTGCAGTATTTCGAGCTACTCGCGCTGTAACAAAATGTGTTGGAAGGGATCTCACGCACAAGCTGGTCCATCACCAAGTTGCGAAAATTTGAGTCATCAGAGAATATGTCAGCCAGACGCAACGCCGTTATGTGCATCAACCCCATGGGATTTTTTTTCTCTTCTTCTACATCTTCAATTAGTCTTGGATCTTCCAGCAAAGCACCTTTCACTAGCAAAAGAACCTGCCAACGAAGTTCTGTCAAACGACCTGAATCGTAATCAAATTAAATGCAAGAGTATAAATCTCAAACATATTCTCACAAAAAAGTTAAATTCAACTAAGTAATCACAAGAGGCATGCTGGACTTCATCTCAGGAAGTTCACATAAAGTTTTGAGATCGCATTGTCATTATGATAAAAAAGTTCACAAGTATACAGATCGACAAATAAACTGCTCAGAGATATGAAGAACTGCTCACCTCATGTGCAACTTGCTCCGCAAGCTGCATGGCGTGTGGTTCAGCCGCAACTTCATCCAAAAATGAACATTGCTCCGATTCACAGAACTTCAGCATCTGACACAGCAAGAAGACGATTCCAGATATTAATGTCTAAGAATAGGACAAGAGCACAAGTTAAATGGTCGAATCAATAAACCTATTCAAATCGACTCAGAGAGAAGCAAGATATTAACTACCACAAAATAACTACGAATCATAAGGCTACAAACATATGAAGAAGTGAACAGCTCCTTTAAAAAATGAATTTCCTGTAACGATACAGCGACGTCTGCAATCCTTGTCCCATACGATAGAATGAAAGCTATTACAAGCAGTGATACATATGTAAAAATGATAACAGATATCAGTTGGCACACATACAAAAAAACCATTTGCCCTTGGGATACATTTATCACTCACCATTACCAAAGCTTTGGCTTTAGACCGAGAAAAGGTTGCGTTAAGAGGTTTGGAATTAGAAAATACAGGTGGCAGTTGCAGTCTCAGAACTGCCAGAACTAATTTCAAGATGCCACCATTTTTGCAGAGCTCCTGGTATAAAGAGCATATCAAATGCAGAAATCAGCACCTTTTGTAGTTCTTAAAAGTCAATGCACTGATAAAATAAATAGCACTTAAGCCTATCTGCCAGCAAGTTACAAAATGCAGAATCAAACTTTGTATTCAAAAGGGGGTCCTAAGGCATGAATAACAGACATTACGACGCCTAAATCAACAGGATGATGTTCAAGTGCAAGAGAGAATCCAAAATACCTCGCAGGTTGAAGAGAAGATAGTAAAGAAGCATGAGAACGTACACTATGCTGATATATACAATCATTAAACAAGCTTCTCATGCAAGAAAAAGATTATGCATTCAGCAACCAATGATCACAATGAAACTGACCTTGTGGCTAAGTACTTGATCTCTAAAAGTAGGCGTGACACAAAGATGTTGAAGCACTTGAAGTGATGCCTCGCACTGAATAGCAGTAACTTGAGCAACACGTTCAGCAAGTTCAAATGTGGTCTTCTTTGCAGAGAGTTTGGTACTCAGAGAACGCAACTTCACTTGAAGGAGCACAATGTCTCGCTTGACAACATCAAAGGCGGCATCCATGAAGACGTCTACCTGATCACAGTAAATTTTTTTATTAAATATAGTAGGACTAGAATCCACAGACAATCCTATGCGAGAGCGTTGTTTCCCAGTGCATCGCTGGAGTAATAAACCAAGCTCTGACGGCATTAAGTCAACGAGCCTTCATAATCTCTGCAATCTCATGTCCTCTGCAGAAAGGAATGAGGTGGTATTTCTTAACAATACTTATATACTAAGAAAATGGATACTAAAAAAGAACTAACCACATGCGAAACTACTTATTCTGTTTCGATACTACTGGAATAAAAACCTAGCCTTCGCACGTTGAAGGCAAGCATTTGAGTACCTGCCCGTCTCTTCCAATTGCTACTCTCAGAGAAGATTCAGCAGACTATCCCAAATGACACATTATTCTAAAGTACAAAGAAGCATGCAAGTACCTTTGGATGAGCAAGGAGAACATGGGCAATGTCTAACCAGTCATGACTGATAAAAGCCATTAGCAGGTATAGACTGCATGCCACGGATGCAGTATGGAGCACTGCTATGAAGCCTCCCCCTCGACCCTCCTGCACATTTATCAAATCGGAAAAGATGACACCTGAACTGTAAACGACATGCATCTTCTATATTCTATAGAACGAGATCGTTGTGAACGAAAGCCAGAGAAGCCTTGCCAGAGGCTTGGGGAAACGAGAGTATTCAGAGATAGGTCAGAGCTGTTAAAATCGTCTGTTCTTACCAAAAGAGACTACAGGACTGGACACAGAAGATGGAGAGTAACAAAGACGTCCCAGTAACAAAAACTTTCTAAAGACCAGAAATAATATGAGAAACATACCTGCTCCATATTAGCTAAAACAACGAGCATGTAAGTGACAAGATCAAGAATCTGCATCCTCGTCTTCACGTCGTGTAACAATACCTACAATATCACCCATAGTAAATTCTTTAGTAAACCATATGAAGGAAATGGTATCAACATTCGAAACCAATGGTATCAATATTCACTTATGTGCAGTTGCTTGCAAGCAGCACACCTGTGACAGTTTAGGGGAACCATGAGCCAAGGTGCTCAAAGTGTGAAGCAAGCGCACAGAACGAAGCCAATATCGCAACCGTGGCTCAGTGCCGCTAGAAGCAATACAAGCCATGAGATGCAAAGGCAGGCAGCCAGCTAGTTTTTCCACATCCACCTGCAATCAGACAATTGATCAAACACGTCTCGTCAAAAAGCTTCAGAGAAAGAATGTTTCTAAGAGATTTTAACAATTTATAAATATAAAACAAGATGAACTTGATCACCGATGACCTCGGGGATGTATCTTCAAGAAATACCGTTAAAAACATGTACATAATTGTAAGACAGAAGATCCTTCGTCGAACTCTGCTTCCAGTAAAAAATAAGCTTATACGACTGAGATAAATATTGATGTGATTAAGGAGCTAATATTTCCAAAACACGTACAGGATCAAAACTGTCGTTATCATTGAGATGATCGACGGAGGAGACTTACTGTGAAAGTAGTGCCTTTCGCGGAGCATAATTTCAATATAAGAGACTCTTCTTCCAGTAGAACTCCCATCTCTTTAGGACCTAAAGCATGAAGTTCTTCAACGGCCACATACTCGTCAACGATCTGGAGTAAAAAACGCCAACATAAACATTATTCCTAGCACTAGATCTGTCCAGGATGAAACAAGCTGATTGGAATATACAGTTCTTAAGATAATTCAAAATAGGAGTCACAAACGACAATATCTCTAAACAGGCGATATTGCTCTCATTTTCACATTGAAAGAGATTCCCGTAACCCAAATCTTGGTAGACGACACGATAAACCTGGTGCATACTCATCATGAGAGCGTTTCCCAAGTGTGGCCCTTGCGCAGACTAATGGACAATTTTTGGCTTGGTAAATTTTTAATACACATTGAATGTAAATTTGGAACAATCATCACCCTACCTTGTATTATGTATCTTCAAACCAACAGCTTTTACAAATTTATTTGGAAAATATTGGAAACTCGTAACGAAGAACATGATTCAGGCAACAAGAAGAGGATTTTGCTTACGTTGGGACCACGTCGCGCCATCTCGTCCCCCAAACCACTGGCCTGCAAAAGACGGCACTACTATCACATCAGGTGTCATCCATCCCTCACCTACAGCTGCAAACAGGTTAGTGATCAACCTGAGGCACAGTATCCACCGTGCTAATATCCCTAACTCCGTAAATGTCATGCATTCATGGTATTATTACTGACTACTGTTTCTTCCATGTACTATTCATCGCATAAGAACCTGACAACGCATGCAGAGTCCCCTCCTCGATTCAATTTCTGCGTTTACGTCGATTATCCACGTGAGGAGCCAACACCATGTCAAGAACTCTAACCACTGACTCGATACTACTTGAGAAACAGTAGAAGTGATTTTCCATGAAGGCCAGGGAAAACAGAATTCAGCTTGGGCAAGGACCTATGCGAAAAAGTCTTGGACTATATCAGTTTGAATGCAACTGATTCAAATGCTCCACATCATTCCACAGAGACACAACATAGAGATTAACCCTATATTTAAGGAAAAGCTTCATCAATATGTTACGAATGGAGCCGATCGTACAGTTCTAAGTACATTCCCACAACCTTTAGCGACAAACGTCAGTCCATAAGTAGCTGCTCAGCAAGACAAAAAATTGTGCGACTTGAGTGTAAGACTACTCAAGTTAAATTATTACTCAACTTAAATTTCGCAACATAATGCAATTCGAGTCAAGCAACAAAATGGAAGTCACAGACGACAAGTAGCTAGCGCAATAAATACACAAAAGTTCGACTTTTACACAGTTACGAGAGCCCGATATTTTCTTAGAGTTAAGAAATAGAGCCCTTTCAATTTGCACACACACACACACACACCGCTCCCCCGTTTGCAATTGCTACCGAACGCACAGCAACGAAAATCATGAAAAAGAATCAGCGAACGCCAATTTCCGCACCTGTTTCCTCTTCTCTCTTCGTTTCGGTTGCTCCAAGGGCGAAACAACCGTCTGATCAGCGTCCTCGCGCTTGAATTTCGTCGCAAGAGTTTCGAGCACCTGATCAGCCTCCACGACGTCGTAGGGACGCTCCTCCTCACCTTGGACGCCCTCGTTCTCCGCACCACGCATTCTCTACTTCTCTAAATAGGCCTCTTAAAAAACAAAAGATATAAAAATCCAATACCTGAATCCTAATCCTAATCCTAATCCGTCCAACTAAAACACAGAAAGACCGACTACAATTAACCTTCGAAACTAAAAGGCTCCTCGATACATTCCAGAGGAGCACTCACGCCAGTTCGGTTTTCATCAGCAACAACGAACGACGGCAAGAAATTGCAGGGAGAAAAAATAATATAAGAAAGAAACGGTTACAAGCACGAAGTTTAGCCAAAGAGAGCAAGAAAAACAGGATGATAGAAAAGACGAGACGGTGCGAGAGAAAAAATGTGAGAGGAAGAGGAAATGCTGGAATGGAGAGCAGACGCGAACAAAGCAGAGCGCAATGGAACTCGGACCCTAAGAGCTGCAGGTTTTGGCCATCGGGCGTTCGAAGACGACATAGCTGTGGAAGTCCTCTCTCTCTCCCGGCCTCTCTCTCACACTCTTTCTCCAACCTTCTTGCTCGGAAGCACGTCCCCAGAATCCATGTCCTCGAAACCCACGTCCCCGAAATTCCACATCCTTGAAATTCTGAGTTGCGAACACAAATGGCAGTCTTGATTGACCCCCAAATCACCTCCAAACTGCCTTTCGTGAAATGAAAGTATAATGTTTTTGACAATCATTTTTGAAAAATGTAACCACAGGATCTTGTTCGTAACTATCAAACTACACTAAATAGTGAAATTAGGTTGCCTTTACAATTAGGTTGCCTTAGGGCATTTGCAATGCAGCCCCTCTATATGGCCCGATATCGGTATAACTAACTTTTGAACGGTAAATAATTAGAACTTGAAAATTGTCTCATTGGAAGCGCATCTGAAAAAACTTGGAGAAGGTTCAAGAAAATTCAAAATTAAACATTGGACAAGTACTTCAAAAGCAAGGTAAAAATCTGAAATTATAGAGGTCTTAGCAAATCACGAATATCAAAGCAACATTTGGTCATTGACCCTCCACCTTTGGCCATATTTAGAGGATCAATGGCCAAATGTTGCTTTGGTAACCGTGATTTGCTAAGACCTCTATAATTTCAGATTTTTACCTTGCTTTTGAAGTACTTGTTCAATGTTTAATTTTGAATTTTCTTGAACCTTCTCCAAGTTTTTTCAGATGTGCTTCCAATGAGACAATTTTCAAGTTCTAATTATTTACCGTTCAAAAGTTAGTTATACCAATATCGGGCCATATAGAGGGGCTGCATTGCAAATGCCCTTACCCCCAAAAGTTATTGTGTAAGCCATCAAAGTCAAAAATATCTCTACAAGTACTTCCATTTATATACATGGAGGTTCATGAGTTCCAACTACATTAAAAAAACTAATTCAGAAGTAGTATTTTTTTGTATAGAAACAATAAATATTTAAATAGTGTGAAATGTTGAGATATTAGTGAGGGGCATCCTAATTTCACTATTCAGTGTAGCTTATCCTCCAATTTCCAAAAACTTTAATTGCATGGTTTTTAACATATCCTCTATGAAAGTTTAGTTTTTGAAAAAAAAACATATTTTGTTTCAAGGGTAGAATGATTTTGGGGGCCCATATCTCTCATTTTCAGAAAAAAAGAGTTCGCCACTTTTGACCAAACACAATTAGGAACATGCATGTGGCAATTTTCACAAAGACTGTAGCAATGGAAGATTGTTTTTAAGCCTTGCATTCAAGTATGGTACATTGGAAAAACAAAAATTTCACTTGATTGTGCCCATTACTATATGCTCCAATCAATTTGTTTGTTGCCTAATTGCGTACCCGTGGAAATTTATTTTTGGGGTTTGGCCTTTGATTGGTTACATTTGTCTCCCAAGACAATTTGTTGTAAGCATTTCTTAGGGTGTTTGACTTTGAAAAATCATTGAAGGTGGAGTTTCTGTCCAAATAAAACAAAAATCAACTATAGAAAGATGACTTGATGAACTATATGAAATTTCTACAAAAGTATTTTTTAAATCTGGGTAGCTCTTGAAATTGGGTAATGACCAGAAACAGTTGATTACATAGCTTGATTATGAGGTTGTTTCTTACACGTACGCTACGGTATGGAGCAATTGTAATTGGCCACCAATATTAAATGGCCACCTAGATTTCAATGCGTAGGGCATTTAATGCTCTACACAACTACAATTGCAACTACCTCCTTTGATTATGACACATTTCTAAGACTTATCTCTAGATATTTTTTCTAAATTGTACTGCAACTACCCTCCTTGATTATGACACATTTCTAAGACTTTTTTCTAGACTTTTTTTAAAAATTGTACCACAACTACACTCCTTGATTATGACACATTTTAAAGACTTATCTCTATTGTAGATATTTTTTCTAAATTGTACAATGTTTATTTACAAGATCCTAGGGTCAATTATAAATACAACATTTTTCAACACATTGAAAATTCACAATTTATTCATATACTAGGGGAAGACACTATACAAAGAATCTTACAAAACTAAATAAGAGGATTTACAAGGTTTATTTATTTATTTTTAAAGCCAAAAAATGGACTAGTTATAAAGCAAAGTAGTTCCAAAATATCCCTTCAATTTTTTGGATTTAGAATATATTCTAGAAATATTCACAAAAGATTTTAAGTTTATAAAATATTCTTAAAATATACATAGTGTGTCTTATTTCAAAGACCTCAATTAAATATCCTTTGTATACAATTAGCTTATTTATTATCCAATAAGAGCCTTTCTGAATTCATATTCAGTCTCCAAAAAATACTTTAAAGAATTCCCAAATCTCCTTTTGACTACTAATAAAAATTTGCAAAAAACTTTCAATTCAATAATAGGAACCATAATCTAACCCTTTGTTGGAAAATTTTAGATGTTGTTATTGTAGGTCATAGGTTCCTTGTTCAAGACTCATTAGAAAAAATTTGGCCTATGTGGAGGGCCATTTGACTTTCAAATAATGTACAAATGTAGGGGAAAAAAAAGGTTTTGTTTTTGAAAAAAATTTAGTCCCCAATCGTGTGTGGCACACTACGTAATCACTTGGGCCAAATTGTTTGTTAATTTATTGATTTATTTTTTGTAATTGCAAATTTTTATATAGTCAAACGGCCTTGTACAAGCTTCAAATTTCTTTTTATGTCTACTTAACCTTAAATAGATGGGCCTTTGGCTATATCGTCACATTTCTAACGCCTTTTTTTTATCAAAGTTTTTATTTTATAACTATAACATTATATGAATGAAGATTTTTGGATTTGTTTATAAAATTGTAAATCTTCTATAAGATGTAAAACTTATGAATTCTTTAGTGAAACTTTGAAATTATAATGAAATTTGAAGACAAAGTGAGGAAAGTTTATATCAAATACAAAATATTTGAGAACATTTGAATTTTCTACAATAGCTATATATTATATTGTAAACCATCATGGTACAAATCAAATATCTAAGTCATTATATAGTTAAAAAATTAACGAACCGTGGTTATTCGTCTTAAAATCAAATTGCAATACTATATTCTATTTTAGTGTTTTGGAGGGGGGAGGGTAGACTTCAAATTAGAGTATAAACCTTATACTTATTGCACTTTTTTTATTTTGTAGGATTCCTAGAAGTTTGCCAAAATACTCATATAGAGTATCTAATTTGTGGATTATGCATCTTCTTCTACAAAAAAAGGTTATGATACCTCAATGAAAGAATATCCAAGACAACTCATTATAAATGCATTTATGCAATTATCCCCAAATTAAGAAATTGATAGAAGTAAATGAAGTCATCTATTGGATGCAAATCAGCCATGCCATCAATATTGGGTTAATTTAACAATAGTTTGGATGTTTATTATGTTCACCAAACTCTTATTTCTTATTTGGTATTCTTTAAATTTTTCTTGAGATTGAAGATAGTTTTGGGTGTAAAGGAGGGGGCAAGTTGCAAGTTTATAGTATTGGCTCAAGATCAAAGGATAGTAAGCTTTACACTGACAAAAGCTTTTTTTACAATGACTATGAGCAAATCTTTGTGGTTTCTACTTAAAAAACAAGCTAATACTATTAGATCATAGCTTCTTGTATTGATGGTACTAGTTTTTAAGTCCTAGAGGATTGAAGTACTCTCTTGCGAAAATTGTTGGAAATTGCTATTATTTAGGATAGTGAGAAAATAATGCCAAAAAATAGTGAAAAAAGTCAATTGTAGGAATGTGTGAAAACAAATTCATAAACTTTGACCATATAGATTGAAAGATTGTAGTGTTTGAAGTTAGAAGAAAAAGTGTTTTTTTTAACCTTGTCCTATAAGGCTATAAGGTCAACAACCGTTAACTTCTTGTAAAATGAGATTTTTACACTACTCATGGTTATTTTATTTGACAATTGCATCCTACTTGTCATTTTAGGTGGTGGTGGTGGGTACATATTGGTAGTCATTTTACATCTGTAGAGGGGTAGTAGAGCAGTTCAGGCTAACTTGGAAATTCTAGTTAGGACCAAAGGATTGTAGGATGGAATATGAGGTTTTTTGAAGGTGTGAAGATGGACATTTGAAGACTATAAGGGTTGAATGAACCTCGGTTGACCTTCCTTCCCTTTCATTCTATTAAAGTCTTGTTTATGAGGGTTTTATAAAGTTTAGGAGATGAAAAACCTTATAGGTTGTTTGTGAAAGTTGGTGGTGTTGCCAATTTACTTAATCTGAGGTATCTTCTTGTGTACTTCAAACTATGTGCAAGATTAGTCTAACCGTGATAAAATACAAGCATTTAGAAGTGAATTTGATGCTCATTACTTGAAGGGAATGGTATAGGTGCTGATGCTAGAGCACTTAATGTTGTGAAGAGATTTGATTTGTTGTTTTGGCTTTGGAGGAGTTGGTGGTGACTTGTGGAAGCATTGACAAATTCAAATCTTGAAGCTTTGGAGTTGAAGGTGTTGATTTGAAGTTGGAGGATTTTGGAAGGTGTGGAAGGTTGTTAAGAAGTCTTTGAGTGTAAGAATCCATAATTGACTTGTTTTGCTTATTTCAATGAAGATTAAAAAAGATATTTGAGTTTTTGTAAACCTATCAAAATCCCATGTATACTGAACCAAACTAGCATTAGCGTTGATTTGGTGTTTGGTTGCCATTAGGATGGTTTTGTAGTGTTAGAAAGACCAAAAATAGTTCATGCTATCCAAACCTGCAAAATTGCCAAAAACTATCAAATATTGAGAAAATTATGGCATTTTGAAATTTTGCAATAGGATTTGTTTTGGAAGGATTGATGTTTTTGGTGGTTGTTAATGATGTTTTTTAAGCATTGATAGCTCAAAAAAACAAGAGAGAAGAGGACCAGCTAACTTTTAGAAATTACTATATGAATTATTAGAGTAATTTTAAATATGACTAGATCAATAACAAGGGAACTTTAAAAGTTATTAGAATTATTATTGTGGTAATTTCAAAAGTTACTAGAATAATTATTGGGATAATTTTGGAAATTATCAAGATAATTATTGAGATCACTTTTTTTAAACAATTTCAAAATCACTTCGATAATTATCCTAGTAGCTTCCAAAATTATCTTAGTAATTATTCTAATAACTTATGAAATTACCACAATATTAATTTTAACAACTTTTAAAAGTTATCCCAATGATTGATCTAATATTTTTCAAAATTATTCTAGTAATTGGTTTGATAACTTCCAAAAGTCAACCAATTTTCATCTCTCTTATTTTTCCAAGCTATCAACGCTTGAAAAACATCAACAACAACAATCAAAAATACCTTCCAAAACAAACCCTACCACAAAATTTTAAAACGCTGTAACTTTCTCAATATTTGGTAGTTTTGGGCAATTTTGTAGTTTTTAGATAGTCTAAACCATTTATAGTCTTTTTAATACTAAACGACCATCCTAAATAAATAAGCATCAACCACACTTTTGTGCTTGCACTTGTGAATCTAGTTCACAACACCCACTCTTGGTGATATGGAGTGAAGTGAGTATGTGACATATATCATGATAGTTACATACCTACAAAATTTCAATGTAGAGGAGGAGTTTTGTACATGTTGTTTGAGGTGCCTGAAAAGTTTATGGCAACATAATTTTTGATTCGTGCACTCAATTGGAAAAAAAACTATACTACCACTTAGGGGTACATTTTACAATTTGATTCAAAATTTTATGAACATCCAACTAAAATTGAGTGCGTGTGCAACTATCCAAGATTTCTTCTATACATTGAACAATCATTTGATCCTTTTAGGTTTAATTAATAAGTCATAATTGATTCATGCCATCCGATAATATTGGATTTTTCTAAAAAATCACAAGAGAAGTAACCAGAAATGAAAAACTTTATAGGTAAGTATGTGTGGAGTCTTCATTAACCCCTAAAGGACTAGCATGCGTTTTTTTGGCAATTGAGAAATTTTGGACAGGTACGTGTGATTGGAGATTTGCATATTTTAGATTGAAATTTTAATAGAAGGTGGGGACAAGGAATACCTTTCATATGCACTAAATTTCATGACAACTGGAAATATGGGTAAAAGTTATGGCCTAATATGTTACCTTTTTTTTCCAATTGGGCAGTTTGGGCAAATAAAAAAAATCACTTTTTTCAAAAACAAAATTTTTTAATTGGTTTTCTATAATTATATATATGTGAAAAGCTTTTAATCATTCCATTTCAATCAATGAGTAAAAAGCTATGTGGAAATTTAGATTGCGGGCAATTATGGATTCTCTACTTTAAAATAAACTTTGAAGCCCTTTATCTTACTCTATTTTCAATATTTAAAAAAATAAATAAAAACAAAGAATGTAGATTGTTTATTACAAAATTTCAACCATTGGAATTAGCATTTTTCAATTCCATAACTAAATTCTTAACATTTTGTATTTTGAATCATTCTCTGCTTCTTTCTCTTTACTATTTTTTTCCTATATGTTGTACAATTCCAAATGATGTGAAATTTTTTATGCATGTAGGCAACTTGTCTAGGAAAAAGAATCCAATGAAGCACCACGATTTTGGACATTTTTTCATAGAAAAGTGAGCTTGTGAAGTGAAGCTGCCCTATTTTTGCAAGGCCAAAATAATGATTTCAATGAATTTGAATGCTTATAAAGGTAGAACCTCTCTTAGTGCATGGTGTTGTGACTTATGCACTTAGAGAGGATGATGTATTTAGAGAGTCCATAGACCACGTATTTCCAACTTGAATCCACATAACCACGTGCTTTTTTGTCTTGAATGAAGCATAGGCCTACCTACTCTCTCCAAACTTTCTTACTACATATTATACACTAAAGAAGTATGTAGTAAGAGAGGTTCTACATGTATCTTGCAATCCACGTGGTGGAAATTTCTGAAATTTGTACCACGTGATCTCAAGTTAGCATACTATAAGATCCCATGGTTACATGTGTCAAAATTTATTATTTTTCAAAAGTTGGTACTTGTATAAGAAATGGTAGGTCAAGGAACTTAAGGGATTAACTATTGAAACTAGAATGTAAATAAAATTGTATGTATTATGAATTTAATATTAGACTATAATATATTTATTTTGTTGTATTTTCAAAATATTAATTTAAGAATTCTAAGGCTCAAAACATGCAAGAATGAACAAATTTTTATAATTCAAGTGGAAATTATTAGGTTGAAATTGGTTTAGCTCATATTTAATCATATGTATTTTTGTATTGACGAATAAAGGATGTACAAGGTGTGAATAGATATGACCAAAGCCATAGAATTTTGATGCCACAAAAGCTTTGAAATGAAGCCGCATGAGTGAAGACATCGTTGTTGCTTCAAATAGTTTGTGTCTTTTCACCCACAATTCCAAGTATTTTAATTTAATTAAATTTGACCTTTAAGAATCGAGGAATTTGAAGGCACACATTTCCAATAATAGAATATTTTAGTAAGGAATTCATATCTAATCAAGAGAGCATTGATAGCTTCTGAATACATATATTTTCAACATCAACACCACAATTTCAGTACTTTGAAAATTTATGTAGTTTATTAAAGGGGGGGATGCTTAAGAAAGAAATATAGGCCAATATTTGCATGTCATGCACCATCTATGACTTCTTGATGCTGCAAACAAGGTGGTTATTTGTAGACATTGAGGCCTAATGTGGCTTCATTTCAATTGGACTAAATAATCTTCTTGCAGATTTTTTGTTTTAGCATTTGCCACAAACATTTTATTCCACATTTTCCTAGAAATGTCAATTTACAACATCTCAATGATAAAGTGATACATGCAAAAATGCATTAATGGTATGAGGTTCAAGCTATTTTCAAAGGCTATTTTCAATGACCATCTTCTCTAAACTCCAATGTCTGTGTAGTGGTTAAATATTTGTCTTCAAAGACTTTGCACATGGAAATGGAGTCCCAAAACCTCTAATTGATTATTATTGGTAGCACACAAAGGAATAGAACCCTATTTAATATTACCTATATAGTTGCTCAATTTTTTCTACTTTAGACATCATTTGAATTTTCATATATTATTTACAAAATTAACATCAATTCAATATACTCACAATGTATAAGATTGCCAAGATGAGTATGGAAACAATATAAAAGTGATGATTTTATTATTGTTGCCCCTAAAAGGATGTGACCCTATCTCCAAGGTCATCAACAACAACAAAATATGAGTGAATAGATATAATCTTTGTATCTATAGTACAACATCATTATTGGATTAAAGATGAAGAGAATATATATGATAGTCACAATCATCAAATTGTCAACAAATGTGCATTAATTTGAATATAGATAGATTGTATAGGAAAAAAAAGATTAGTTAGTGTTTTTAGGGCTTGGATTTAGATTTTAACTCCTAAAGCTCCATTGTCCCCATAAGGACAAAATGGATCTTGGGCAGGCACCTACAATCTCAATATTTATTGAGATTTTCTGAAATTTTTGGTGAAGATAGAAAAAAAACTAGCTTTCCAAAAATAAAATGTTTATTCAATTGGTGCCCTGGAGCAAAAGTTATGGTACAAAAAGTCATTTTTTAGTTCGGCGGGTAGAAAAAAATCCTAAAAAAACGTTAAATTAAAACTCAAAAAATATTATTTTGTATAGATTATATTTTTATCTACATGAAAAGCTTTTACTCATTCCATTTGGATTTGTTATAAGAAAGTTATGGACAATCTTGTTTTTTGGGCAATTAGAGCATCTTCTTGAAAAAATAACTTGTAGGATTCATTTTTACCTCATTTTTTACCTCAATTTTCACAAATTTTCAAAAAAAAAAAGTTCCACAAGGTAAAGATTTTTTGCTAGAACAATCTCACCATTGAAATTAGTGTGTTTCAATTCCATCTTAGAGCTATTAACGGTTTAGTTTTTCTTTCAATCTTGAACCTAAATTTTTAATGAATAAAAACTAAGTATTTTTTTAGAATTTTTTTTCTCTAGACTCCCAATTCAATTCTTCATCATATAAGATTAGAAATTCAAAATCAATAGAGCAAAAAATTTACGTTAAAAAGGTTCAAAGCCAAAAATATGTAGTTGAGCAATGAACAAAAGAACTTGTTTTCTTCACTTTAAATGGAAATATCTTGCAATCTACATGGTCAAAGTTTTTGAAATTTCTTCCTTTCTTAATTAGCAATTCCACACTAAAATTTAGGCCCCAACATAGGGGCTTGAGCACCAACACTTTCCTATTGGGTCTCAACGGATAGGTGTGGCATACCAAGGGGATTCCACAAATAAACATGGGGAGCCAATAATTGACATCCAAAAAATATATCTAAGGGTCCAAGATCTACTCAATGGTGTTCAACTTTGACATTTTGGCACTCACCCCACGCACATGCGGGGTTTCTCCCCCCCCACCCGCCAATCCGCCTGGCCAGATGGCGTGGGCTGAGTGGGGGGGCGGACTGGAGTGGGGGGATTGCACTGCGGGTGCGCACATGCATCCCCTCCACGCCTTGCCGCGCCAGGCCCCGCGGGGGTGAAATCTGAAGTCGGGGGAGGGGGTGGTGGTAAATTGGCTCCCGTTTAAATTCCGCTCTGAAATCAAGGAGGGGGGTAAAACTGGCCGCTCCGCCAGCCCTGGCGGTGGTCAAGTCCGCCAGGGCTCCCCCCGCCGGTCCGCCAGGCGGATCCTGGCGGACTCCGCCACCCCCCGCCACCAAAAAGGGGCATGTGCGTGGGGTGACTCTCTACCAAAATGTATTTGGCAATATCCATATGTAAGCCCCCTAATGCATGGCATGTGCATGGCACACATGAGGTAGCTAAGTCCTTAAAGCCTATTCTTAACCAAATTGAACATGGATGTATATAAGCCTCAAATTCCATACGAAAACATCTTCACACGTGATCATGTGAAAAAATGCCCTTTTATCTAATGACTTGTCTTTGCTAGATCACTCACTTAATATTTGTTGAAAAAGGTCTTGTGAAAACCATACGTTAGAGAGGAAGAAGTAGAAGAATTGATGCGAAAGATCTAATATTCTTATCAATTAGTTTACCCAACACTACTTGCTAAAAGGGAGGCCATTGACAATCATTCTCACTTTCTTTTTTTGGTTTCAAGTTCATACCAAAGACAACCCAACAACCTAAAAGTTTCAAAAGTAAGAAAATTACTGAAGTAAAACATTAGACAGGTGCTTGATACGGAAATGGACATGCCACATCATCTTTTAAGAGAGTCCAACCAATCACATGATGAGATGTGACAATTCTTGTCATATCTCAGTTCGAATTACTTCGTGTCGAACTTCTACTGACGATGGTGGAGAAAGTATTTTCACCAAAGGATCCGTTTTCTTAGATTCAGTGTGAAGTGTATCTTTTCATTGGAATTAACTTCCAATTACAAAGAAAATTAACATCAGATGGATTCCTGGCAATCTATAAAGCTACTTAACATCTGCTGCTGCTAGAGATTGGCCAGCAGGTAATATTGTTAGGCTTCTCAAATAATAATCAAAAGACACAAATTGTCGTATATGCTACCACCAATTAACATGCTCGATCTAAAGTTTATACTAAGATTCAAAAGTTAACAAGACATTGAAGAGGAAATCGATTTGTGAAGATTGGGAAGTCTGACAGTATAAGGAGAAGGCTGTTTATGCTTTGAAAGAAAAGTTTTTGGATCCTAGAGTAGGGAGTCATTTTTGCCAAGCAGCAAGCCACTGTCTAGATCCTTCTAGTCTAATTCGGCATTTACTCCCACTCAGATCCCTTCACTGACTAAAAAAACATGTTTAATTTAGGTTCGCAGCTCAATCACTTGTAGAACAGTACAATCCAGTCTGATGAGCATATCCTCATGGCACTACCTTCACATTCATAATATCGTCGATATGCTGAGATACTCTGTTCCATTCATTCGCAGAGTGACGCTATTTTGTTGCTGTTTAATGTCAAAGAGAATGCGACAGCTGGGGACAATAATCAAACGAGCAAGAAAAATACACATTTGTTGCACCTTCACCGGCAAGGTACACACATGTCATGACGTCGGCTTCCATTAACGGCAACACCTGACGGCAACTCTTCCCTCATGTCCACATCCAAGCTGCTGCTGCTGCAGCTAAGTAGCATGAAGTAGCCAATGCCGCTTCAGCATGCTCATACGCAACAAAATCTGTAGGTTCCTATCCCCTAAAGATGATATGCGCAATTCCTGCATACATAATAAAAGCGCAACCAAAGCTCTGTCAGGATGCAATGGAGAGGACATGAAGAACGAAAAGGAACCCTGAGGGTCACAAATAAGCAATCTGAATAACCAAGTCAAAGCAAAGTCCATCTAGAGAAACCGAAATACTCTAGACCTATATAGGAGGTCGCAAAATGGAGGATTAAGCTATTCCTCATGAAGAGCATAACGGCAACCGATAAAAGAATTTGCACAAATCGCTGAACTCACTCCTGTAATCCACCCCTCGGGTACCGGCATGCAAAACAGAAGTAATAGGATTGGAAAGGAGGAGAAGAGATGAAGAAATGAAGCTTCACTAACCCGAGAGAGAAGCTTGCGGAACTCGAGCTTGGGAGTGTGCTTGTGGTTTTCGACAACTTGATGTAACGGAAGCCAGTGAATGCAAATGAGGCGCAACAGAGCATAACCTCCTCTTGATTTGGCTATATGAGAACCTCAAAGATTCATACACAGCTATAAAAACCATGTCTTGTAATGCGATTCTCCAAATGAGAGACCTTTTGACAAAAACCTCACACCTGATGCAGATCAGCTCATCCAGATATGGATGATGCAATCTCTTGAGGCGAAAGCTCATCCGACTCTTGGAAAGTAAGGGACTCCTGGAGAGGAACGGAATCAGCACTCTGAGGTGTAGAAAGCGCCCGCTTCACATCCATGAGGAAGAGATACTTCTCCTTGAGGTCTACCAATGGATGTTTGTCTTTCAGTAAGTACTGTTGCCGTCGACCAGGAACATGGATCCCCTCAAAAGCCTCCCGTAAAAAGACGGTGTCACGATCACCTTTCCTTGAGACGTAGAAGTGCTCTGGATGGCGGATTAGCAGACCCCGTACCTACAAGCAGAAGCATCTGTGCTGTCAAGGATAATGCTGGAATGCAATACTGTCACTTAAGACAACTCGTTGCAACGTCTAACATCATTCGAAACAAGAGATAAGGAATCCAATGAAAAGAAGATGCTACCCAAACGAACAAGGCAGTACCTGATTAGAGAACTTGAACTCTTTGCGGAAGTGAGTAAGATGGTCCACATACACTCGCTTTTCTAAGGTAAGAAACAGAAGTTCTTTAATTAAAAGAACAGCACGTTTTTCAGCCTCCGCCGACGCTGGATTAAGGTAGTTTGAAGCTTCGTACGGTGATGGACATTCAAGCTCGTGAAATTTGTATAGCACATACTTGTCTTTATTCGAGAGCCGATATCTCTTCGGCAGTTGAATTTCCAGTTTTGGCGGACTGTCTGTAAACCAAAGGCATCCAATGCGTAAATTAGAAACAATAATTAAGAGGTCTGCACATGCAAGGAGAACTCCGGTAACAACTGAGAAAACAAAAAGGATGGACGTACCAAGACTCTTTTCTTTCCTAATATCTCGAACTCTCTGCTCGTCTGAAGTAACGGCCAATCGATCACTCCACTTCACAAGTTCCAAAATGCGCATATCCTCATTAGTAACGTCTTCACCATCAATTACACGAAAATACTTCGGGTACTTGTACACCATCCGCGTCCTAAAGTCCTCAGGGAGACCAATGTCGCGTGCTATATGTACAATTTTCCCGAGCAAGAGACGTTTGTCACTCGACATCATGAGAAGCTTCCTCAACTTCGTAACAGCATCAACCTTCATGCCTTTTCGAATCTCTCTCTCTTCGTCACTGATAGCTTCTGCTTCTGGTGAAAGCTGAAACCAAGGCAGCTTGCCCGGCTCGACCTCCTCGTGAACGATAAACACACCTGGGTATTTCTTCAAAAGTGCGATAACTCGTTTCTTACCCGTAAGGCCAATGTAGTCCCTGCACTTACCTAGATCCTGAAGAGTCATGGATTCATCCGGATCCGCAAGAAGAAGCTCCTTCACCTTCAATACTATTTTCAGTTTCTTCTCTCTCTCGATAATGTCATCGAAATCCACCTCTTTCAGTTGCCGAACTCGCAAACTTGTCGGGCAAAGCTTATCCACGTGCCACTTCACAGATCTATCCGGTGCTTCAGAATCGTCTCCACTCCTAGCTCCATTGTCATCATCATGTGATCCATCCTCTTCTTCTACCGAATTTTTGGCAGCAAAACATCGCGAGTGGATTTGCATAGGTCCCTCACAATGTTGGACCCTCTTGCTGTTGGGCCTAGCTCCTAATACACGACATTCATGTTCAAAAGGACTCACCCGATCGAACGAAGAATATGGATTGGAGAGCCCGAAACCTCGACTACTGGGAGTGCCAGCGTCAAAGAAATTGTCAGGCTTCAGTGGAAATTCTCTCCACGATGAAGAAATGCGAGAAGGTCCCAAAGCTCCACAGAGAGTCGCCTCTGCCGCGGTCCATACAGACCTGCATCTTCCTCTCAAAGCCATGACTTGTACACATTTCAATCACAACGCCATCGTCCTCCTGAGGCTTGGCACCAGCTACACTGAAAATGTCGCAGAGATCGTCGCAGCACGAGAATCGACGCCTTGCCAAATTTTCGAAACCCTAATTCTCCTCCTGTAGGCGAAGCTCTCATCTTTCGAATTCGGCAGAATCCATGGGAAGGGTGCCCGAAGCTTCGCGCACGAATTAGGGCTTGAGATCAAGAAGTTCAGCTGGGTATCTTCTGGGTATATCATCCTGCACGAAGCTTAACCCTAAGCGCTTCAAAGTACATATTTGGTCCAAATGATTTCTTGTTCATCCAAATAAAGGCTTAAATAAATAAAAATTTAAAATTCTTCTATAGAGAATTTGATGAAATTGAAGTAAACAACATAATTATACAAAGATGTGTTCTAAAATGTGCTAAAGGTCAAAAAAAGAATTAGGGCTTTTAAGGGTTAACTCCAATTATGTTTTATAATTAGCGTACATTAAGAATTTATTCATTTAAGGCCCCACAAGTGATTCCATGGCCAAGGCTACATCATATTGAATTTGAACTTGTGGAATCCTCATTGTGGTGGAAAATGCACATGCAAACTTTTTCAACCAAGCAATCAAATTTGGAAACTTCAAACATTTCAACATGGAAATGCTTCATATATTGAAAATAGACTATTTGTCCTTTCCATTACACATTACAATTTATAGTTTGATTGAATTGTTGAATGATTCCCCTCAATTCCAAAGTTTACCCTATAATGATGAATTTCAAATTTTTCATTCATCGTAATCCAAATTTTCATCCAATTTTCCTACCATATGCATTATGGTGGTGAATTGAATGTCTTCCTTGCCAACAATTGTAGAAATACAATCCTCTTCATGTAAATACATCTTTGTTTTATTTTTATAATTCCTTCTTTTTTAAATATTCTCCTAAATGCAAATCACTACTAAAAAATATAATATTCATTTCAAAAGTAGATTTTTTTCTATGATACCTTGCTATAATTAGAAAATACACAATTCTCGTATGGCTAACAATCTATTCATTGATCTACATAATCTTCATTTGTTTTTATATTTATTGCCTAAAATTTTCCTTCAATGATACAACCACTTGTTAAGCACTACTCGAAATTAGGGTTGATCAAAATTAGCATCTTATGACTACATTGTATCCACATCTCGAAGTTAGACAATATGTCACATAGTCAAGCATTGTGATCAATGGATGAATGTGGATGAAATTTTAGGTAGTCTTTAACACAATGGAAAGCAATATCATTTGGATGCATCCACTATAGAAAACCCGCATTTTAGGTGACAAATCCAATTTTTTTAATGAATTATAGGTGACATCCAATGCAACAACCTCTACTTTTATGTCTACATTGATGTTATGTTGAATGTTTTTGTTGACATAAAAACATGAATTGTTGCATTAGATGTTACCTACAATTTGCTTAAAAGAATTTGGGCTTGTCACTTACAACGTGTTTCTTTTACAGTACAATGCCACCTCTGGAGGGTCGAACCTATCTTCCGCCCTTGACGCATCACCTATGATTCGTCCTCATGGTAGTGCTTCCTACTTTAAGAGGTACTCCCAGAGGTACTCACCTAAAACCAATACTTACTCTAAGAGGTACTTACCTAATCACAATTGAGTATAGTCATTATTATTAGAAATATATCATTTTTATTAGGCCTTATTGGCAATTAAGAATTTCAAATACTTTAGCATGCATTATTTGGATAATGTACAAATAAATTATGAATTTTTAAAATATTATCTTTAAATGTACTTAAAACCAATAGCAGACTTTCATTGACTTTTATTTTTAGATTATACATCTTGTCTAATCAATATATAGAAAAAAAAAATGACTCTATTTGGTCCAAATGAAGGTGGTGCATTTTGAGTAGTGTTGGTTGTGGGTGTACATACCTTACATCTAGAATCATTTGGAAAAAAAATCTTCCTCATCAACCCCCACCTTCCTTCTTCATATATTTTATTTAGGTAATTCCTCCTACATTGCTTGTTAAGGCATCCTCACCCTTTAGAACAATATCTATTTGCCACGAGCTAAAATGGAGTTCTTCACATTACTCATTGATCCAAACATACTAAAGCCTTGGGTACTTCACTATACCTTGCAATCCATATAATATTATATGTGCGTCAAAACTTTTTATTTGGGGAGCTATTTAGCTAATATTTCACAATAGATATATTTCTATTTTTTTCTACTTCTATTTTTTGCCCATTTTTCTACCTCCTATGCTTGTTCAAATTCAAACTAAAATTTGAGGCATTTAAACATGTCCCTGTTGTAATTCAAATTTTATACATGATTTTAGGGTGATCACTATAATATGTTTACTCAAACTACCATTGAACACAACCCATACAAATAATTCATACAAACAATTTATGCAAATGAATCATACATACACAATAGGGAAAAAAAAGGGAAATTAAAAAACACACAAATAATATTATATGAGCCAAGCTTCACATATGCATTTACAAATGAAGCGGTTTAGGATCCCCAAATCTTCTACATTGTGCCAATATAGAGATTGCTTTCTACTGCCAACAAGTACATTGCTTTGATATAGTACAATGATAGCATCTGTTTGAAAAAACAATCCTTGACTGTACACATACATGTGTCTTTACTTCATTAAGGACATCATGCATAATTGCTATTTTAGCTGCAAGTTGAAGTGACTGTCTCTTCATTGTTTGACAATAGTCTTGCAACTCTTTTAACCCCTAAAGGACCAAGGCCATTTTTCTGCCAAAAAAGTAGATTTTATGACTAGATTTTATGACTTAGAACATTTTTAACTTAAATGTTTTGCACTACAGAGTTTTGAGCTTTTAATCTTTATAGTGGAGAATTGAGTTGAGAGTCCAGGGAAAAAAAAAATCCAAAAAAACTTAATTTTCATTATTAAAAAAATTGTTAAGTAGAAGTAGGTACAAGATAGAAAGAAAATCTAAAATAATAATATCTTTTATATGGAATTAAAAAGCACTAATCCCAATGGTGAGATTTTTTTAGCAAAAAAACTAAACCTTGTGGAACTTTTTTTTTTTTTAAATTATAAAAATTGCATTCAGAAATGAATCCTACAAGTTATTTTTTCAGGAAGATGCTCTAAGTGCCCGAAAAGCAAGATTGTCCATAACTTTCTCATAACAAATCCAAATGAAATGAATCAAAGCTTTCCAGATAGAAAAAAATATAATCTATAAGAAAAAAAATTAGAAAAAAAAAAAAAATTGCAAATTTTTTTTTGCTGCCCCACGTCCCCTGTTTTGAGCTTATTTGGACATAAGATTTTTTCCCGGGCACCGATTGAAAAAAAAATTAGATTCACGCAAAGCTTAGCAGTTTTTCTATCTTCAAAAAAAGTTTCAAAAAATCACGACAAAAATTCAGACAATAGGTACCTACCCAAAATCCCATTTGTCTCCCGAAGGGACAATGGTCCTTTAGGGGTTAAAATGACGCCCATCCATTAGAAGCTATGAATGACAATTGATTAATGATTAAATAAAGAAATTAGTGGTATAGGTTTGATCTCAAAAACGATCAAACCCTACTTTTTTGCAAAATTCCAAAAATTGTGCCAAAATAAAATCCTAAATTTTATTTTCCTTCACTTTTTCACAAGAATCCCAAGAAGTAGGACAAAAAAAAATCCTACATGGTGTTTACCTTCATTACAAGAAGCCTATATCCACAACATTTCCAAAAAGCTCCCCCTCAAACTATGTTTCTTCAAGTATTAATACATTTGCAAGTAGTGAAGCAAATGAAGGAATGAAAAAAAAAAGTATGTCTAAGCAAAAAGTAAAGAATCCTTCACGACCTTAATGAGCAAGAATTGTAAAGCACTACCACAAAATTGCAATCCTAAAACCTAAAGACGTCTCTACAATATGAAGAAGGTTTTTGAAACTACTGTAAATTCCACACTAGCCCTCCACATTGGATGCTCCAATAGCTACACCTTGACCAACTTTCTTTGCGTGAATACAACTCGTCCTTCAAAACCCAAAAATCCACCAACCATTTTGTATTAAAACAAACGAACTAACAAACTACCTAAAATGAGACATTCATTATTTTGTCTATTTGCAAATGAAAAATGGAAACTCCTCATGTAGATTCCACCCCTCCCTTTTAAACTACCCCTTGTATAGATTTACAGATTTTGTACTATAGATCATTATAATGTACACTATAGTAGTTATAATTCAATCAGCTTAAAAAAATTAATGATGTAGTAGCTTGAATATTTTTTAAATTATTAACTCCAAGATTTAAAATGTACCTTCTAGTAGGTCTCACATTGTTTCTAAAGTAACCGCAAGTGAAGTACTTAGGGCCAAAGTGTTTGCTCATATTCAACAATAGTTTTCAAAGGAAATTAACAATTGAAGAATTCTTTAAAGCAATAGATGAGAGTTGAAGCATTTTGTACTCTAAGGATGTTTAATTAACCCCCTTAAGTGCCAATGGATAGTCCTTGATTTCCAAAATTGTAAAGATGTATTATGAAATAGAATCTAGTATAATAATTTAATGATGACTCTCAAACAATAGTTGTAAAATATGGTGCAAAGATCATATCCATATGCTTAGATCAACTAATGTAGTACACGGGCCAATATTTTCAGTAAAATTTAAATCCAAATTTGAGAATTCTTTCTAAAATTGATAGTAGATTGAATATTTATGATTAATTCTAATATATTATGAATTTTCAAAATTGCAATGAGGGACCAAGAGCAAGAGTTTGAGAAAAACACAACATGAAACTTCTTCAAGCACCCCACCCACCTTAGTCTAGTGGAGTTTGGTGTTGTGTTCCTTTTGTACTATTCTTTGTTAAACCTTCTTCTCACACCCCTTCTACAATCTAAGGATGGTTGACTTTGCAATTAACTCTATTCATACAAACTCTACAAATTCAAAAACCAATTGCACTCACTTTTGCTACCATCGTGGTATGCTCTCTTTCCCAAATTGTGTTCAGAATCACTCGTTGGAACCAAAAGTGTCTGTTTTTGGTGTGGATGCCTTTTGTAAGAGCTGGTCTCCATTGGGGGGCCGGAGGGATCCAAGCTTGGACCTCCGGCCTCCAACTCTACAAAAGGTGAACACATTCCCGAAGCTCTTGGAGTGCCATTGTTTTTTGTTTTTTATGAGTGGGTGATTGGGGAAATTTGTACTATAAAATTCCCTTTCCCAGAGCTTACTCTCTTAAGGGCCCCCTTACATCTATTGATGGGTGGAAGGAGTCAAGACGGTCGAAATATAAAAATCACGTTTATGCTCCTTCTAGAGTGCCTAATACACTGATATCGGTGGAACTCTCTCTCCTACTTCCACGCTTACCGATCATCGGTGACACTGTTCTTGTCTTTTAGTTGCTTTCTTTGCCCACTGGGCTCACATGTAAAGCTGGCATGTACGTTGGCTGAAGATTTCAGAATTTTTCCCACGCTCTGCCCGTGGTCAACCTGGAGGCCCCATCCAGTTCCGGTTCCCAATGGAGACCGGCTCTTGTAACAGCCTCCCCCTGTACTGTACTTCCAAAACTGCAATCGCAACATCAAGACCTAATCAAGCGAGCGACTCCTCCTGTCCGTCCTCCAGTCCTCCAGCCCACAAAACAATCCGGCTTCATTCCTTCAACCGTGCGCGTCACGGCACTTCTGGATCCGCCCTGCCTACCTCCCACCCTCCCCAAGCACACATCCAGATTCCGCACTCACATCGCCTCCGAAAATCCCTCCACAATCAACCACCAGTTCACCACATTCCCAGATTCACCCTCGCAACAAATCCAACCGAACCAAACCAACCACACTCATGAGAATGGAGAATGCATGAACTTTTTCTTAATTGATGAGGTCAGTGGATTCCTCACTTAGGATGAAACGCTCCACCAACAGAGCATAAACAGGAAGAAGAAAGAAAAACACACAAAAAAACGTTCGTGTGTGTGCACTGTGCACGAACGTAAAAGTAGTGTCCTCAGTCTTTGTTGGGTGCACGAGTCAACAGCTTGACCCCATCTCCGGGTTTCGAAGAATCTTCCGCAACCGCTCGATCTTCACACTTGGCCACTTTCGGTAACAACTGAATGAACTGAAGAAATTGGAAGGGAAGGGAATCGATCTCATCGACAGGTGAGTTCGGACGGAAGGAGTTGTGCGGTTGGTACGTCCGTCGCTCAGTCGCTTTCGAGATCTGGATGTGTAAACCAGAAATCCCGTTTTGGGGTTCGTTGGACCGTCTTTGAGTTTCATTCGGTAAGATTGAGATTCGTGTGTGGAGGTTTCTGCTTGGAACTTTGTTGCAGGCAAGTGACCCCAGAAGTCTAAGAAATGGGGATTGTAAGGTTTCTTGAACTGTGCGATTCTGCTTAGCTTTTTTGGTTTGGTGAGAATCTCGTGTTCGAGATTCGTTTCTGCTCTGTTTTTTCTTTCATTTTGTTCTCCGGTTCATTCGGTTTTCTGTGGTCGTGATTGATGAGAAGTGAAAGGGGGCAGAGTTCGATTTATCGTTCGAGAGAGTCTCAAGTGGTGAAATCCTCTGTTGGGCTCAATTTCTATGCTGGGAACCGTTTGTCGGTAAACTCGGGTGTGGATCTCATGCTCACCGCGGATTTTCGTTCCTTGCTGGTGCATTCGGGATGTTTTGTGGGGTTGTTTTTGGCTACGAGCTCGTCTCTCTGTGTTCTCTATTCGGTGATGTGATCCATCTGTGACTTCATATTTCTTCGCCAATAAAGGGGTTCGCAGAAAATTGTTGGAGGTGTGTGGACTAAATATTTTAAGCGCTTTTCAATTAGCTTCAAGCAGGTGATCACAGGGAATCCTCCCAGTGAATCGGGGGAGGTTTCCCTATGATTTGCGTTTTTGCCCTTTCACCTACGATTTTGTGTCAAAATATCTAATTGTACTTCAATCCAGATTCGCATTGTCAGTGCTGGATGTTTCGAGTACTACAATCACACGTGAATTGCTGACACGTTTGATCAAACGTTTTGCAGGATTGTCAAACATCGAGTCTCGCAGTTGGGTTTTAGCCCACGGAAAACCTGTGTGAAAGCATCCCCTTATGGAATGTCTCGATGGGAGCATAGCGGATGCGTGATTCTTTTGGAGCGAATGTAGAAATGCTCTCCAGGAAATCAGTTTGCAATTTCGGAGACGAAGGGGTTGCACATAGTGCAAGCACCCCAAGCTTGCGACTTCTATGAGTCTTTCTGTTTTCATAGTAACCGTCTGGGTCAAGGGAGTCAAATTGGCTCGCAGTGAAACTGGTTCTTTGCCCCTCTCGTGAGCAATCATCAAAGTGGAGAAGTTTTGTTAAAATTTTGGCTCTGGATCGAAGGGGAGGAGCCCTTGCGTCGACAGAAGCTTCCGTAAAGGAAGTTTGAGTAGCTACAGGGACAGAGCCTCTCGTAGTCGGTAGTTGCTTGTTGATTCATAGTTTTTTTAGCGAATTAGTGGAGTGCTTCTATGGGGAAGCGACTACACGAGGATGGAAGGCGATGGCGATTCTTGCTCATTCCGTTAGCTGTTTGCTGCTCTTGTATCGTGACCTACCTCTGCCTCTCCCCTTTTCTTCAGAATTCCTTCGTTTCTTCTGCTACGGAACTTGCAGACCAGAGAATCTTTTTGGAGAAAGGAGGCGGAGATGGAGATGGATGTTGCAGGGGGGTAGAGCACACGGAGCTTTGGAGTGACGCCGTGAACTGGGGCAGTGATTTTTTGCTGAATTCCACGCAGGAGTGTTGTGACGCTTGTAAAGCCAACCGGAAGTGCAATTCTTGGGTATATTGCGCTGATTTAGCGAAGTGTGGGAGCTTTTATCGTCAGGTGAGTTAGTCCACTTGTCTGAAATTCTGGTTCAAACATTTTTGAGTGTTTCTTTCGCTGAAAGATGAAATTGCAGCTGAGAATAACGCACTTTGAATCAGTATATAAATTGTGTGCTTGGCAATCAGTTAGAAGTTGAAATTCATAGTGTTATGGAAGTGTCTCCACCCTTAAAAAACATGGTGTCCTTAAACTCTGCAGCCTGGTGATTTTCCAACTTGATCATTTCTGAGTGATTTTTGTGGAAAGACTATTTACAGAGAGAACAACTGATTTTCTATCAAGAAATTGGCTGCTTGTATAACCTAACGATGATTTATCAAAGTTTGATGCACCTAATTCAAGTGATAGCTTAGTTTTTAAGATTCTGATAAGTTTAGAGTATTCTACTTTGATCTTTGACTGAGAGAAGCCTTCTGCCCTGCTTGATAATATTATGAAGGTACATTGATCTAAAAGCATCCCTACTCTAGAGTGTAGCACCTCAGGTGGTCATCTTCTTGAGGAAAATTTTTCATTTCAGTCTTTTCATGGTATGTTTGCTTTTTTTTTTTTCAGAAACTGGGATTTACTGTGTATGAATCCATTGGGTTGATAAAAATGACAATGGTGACTAATTCAAGACTATACCTGTTGCTTTGGGCAGTGCTGGTTGAAGAGGCAAAAGGATCCTCTCAATCCTGACGTTCATGACTCGAGCTCATCTAATCCTTGGACTTCCGGCCTACAGTTCGACGAAGATGTTGTATGATATCCTCACCATCCTTAAGTTTGTCTGACTTGTCTTCACATCACATTTGAGTATATCCATAGAACTGTATCACAAGGTAGAGGGAAGACAGTCGCAAATCATTTCTTTCGAACAATCCATCGTTCGTGATGAATTTTAGGGTTTGGGGTTCAATGGCCTGAAGCAAAGATGGTTTTTAGGGTTTGGGGATTCAATCGCTGGATGTTCAACGAAAGATAGGGTTTGAGAATATATTGACAATCTCCTTATTGTACCTGTCCAGGGAATTGTGGGGCTTGCAATTGACAGTGGCACCATGAAAGGACAAGTCATTCATATGAAGGTGCGTTCTCTCACTGTCCTCGGAGACAGAGTTACCGTCATCTTCAATTCTATGAACTACCAGAATCATAAGATGGCCGTTCAATCAGCTTTAGGGTTTCGAGCTTCAGGGTTCATCAGCTTTAGAGTTTCGAGCCTTTGGTTGAGATTCTGTTTCCCTAATTCTGTTGTATTTTTGCAAATGAATGCAGTTGCTGCCTGATTGTTCACCACAGTCAGTGATGCTAATCCTGGAGCTTGCAAAGTTGATCCACTGCCAAGGCTGTCGGTTATATCGTGCAGAAGGACGAGGCAAAATGTGGGACTCGAAAGGAAGTCACATCTCAAAGGTAAACGAGTATTGTCAACTTCATGAAAAATTGATTTTCTTATTTGTATGAAAGGCTTTGGATTCAGACGTGAAGGACCAAGGAATCAACACCTAATTGCAACCTAATTGCTCCTAATTTATACAGTCTGAACATGAGAGCCACAGGTGAATCTGAGGTGTAACTATATTCTTGCATGTTTTGAATTTTGGCGTGATCATTAAATGTCACACTGAGATTCACCTTTGAAAAACAGAATGCAAAAAGATTTCTTCCTACAAATTTTATTGCAATTTAAAGGCAATGCACCTGAAATCTAGTTAAAAATTCCTTGCACCCCTTCACCGCACAATGTGCAGTCATTGGGCGGTGATACCAAATTATGTTCCCATCACAATTGAATTGGTAGTTGAATTGTGCGGTCACTGTACGAAAATTGACAACGGTTGTTGTCCAATTTTTTGATGTGTGGTAAATGACTTGTTTACTCTAATTAGCACTCAAGAAATTAATAATCTCTTCATACAATGTCCAAATAATTCTTGTTGAGCTGTGTTGGAGTCATGTTTCAATCGCCAACTAAGAGTACAAGATTTTACAAAAGTTTACTTACTCCCTCCATCCAAAAATGAGTGACCTAATTGAACTTCATGTTTCTTAACCCATAAACAACACGGAGGACATTTTCTGGCCGATGAATCTCTTCATGTAGGACAGAAGTGCAACTATTCATCCTCCAAATTTTTTGTGGAAAGGAAAGATCTTCTACAGTAGTTTGCCTTCCAACGAGTGCTTTTTCATTTTGCTTTAATCCAACAAATTCACACAGTACCCAAACAAATGATTTCCACAGTGACCAGCTCGTCATACAAGGGTTAAGGTTGTTTTGAATAGAGGCTTTTTCCGTTGCAATGAACCCACCTGCAATGCTCTTCTTCCCTGATTCTGGTGCTAATAAAATTTGGGCGCTTCTTAAAATTCATGCTTCCTCACTACAATCCATGAAATTGGTATCAAACATTTTCCAACAACACTGTGCACAGGACACACTTCTTTGCAGGACGGAGGGAGGGAGTGTGTGTGTGCTTCTTTGTTGGACCTCTCTTGCTTTTTTTTAACTGCAAGACTATGCCATCTAATTTACTCGCTTGTTGCGCTGCGCACACACACACACACACAGATGAGCACAGGCCCTCCATACGCGGTCCTCCAAGGCACGCTGGAAGCTCACCACGTTTCCTTCCCGAGAGTTTCTCCCAAGGAGTACTCGCCGCCCATCCGAAGAGGCATGGTGGGCTGGGTGGACGGAGGCCCCGACTTCTTCATCAGCTTGGCAGATCATCACGAGTGGCCTCGCAAGCACACGGTGTTCGCCACGGTGGTGGGAGGGGACATGCAGCTCGTGGAAAAGCTGGCGGAGCTCCCCACCAAGAGCAGTGCGTGGGAGAAGGTGGCCGTGGAGGTGCTGGAGACGCCCGTGAGTGTGAAAGTACAAAGACCGGCAATGGGTTGAGAGAGAGAGAAAAAAAACGAACGGAAGAAGAAGAAGAAGCCCAGGTACCACTTTTTTGCTGCCAAGCAGTGAGAGATTCTTATAGCTATGACCTGTGGAATAGTTTTTTGTTTATGTTCTTTTTTTCTTTTTTTAGGGGGGGGGAGTGAAATGAAAGAGGATTCCAACGCACAAAAGAATGCGTTATTTGGGTTTCGGTATGTTTTGGAGTGTCAGTTGAAGGATCAAAGTTGTACCAAAAATTTGACAACAGAAACTGAATGGGATGTACTCCAGCTGAGCATATAAAAGTGGCACTTTTGAACCTCTGGCAGTGTTAGGTGTCCTTGGCAATTTCTCAGGGGTCCCTCCTTAACTTAGTGCTCTTCATGCATCTGGGGTAACATTAACCCCTCAAGGTTTTTTTGTCTATGTTTTCAACAAAAAACGCTCCAAAACTGCTATTTTTAGTACAAGTACCAAATTTTAGAAATAAAAATAAATAAATAAATTGGACACATGTAATTGCAGGATCTTGTAGTACACTAGTTTTAGAAGATGTGGAAAAAAAATTCAGCATTTATAGAGAATGTCACTATGGATGCAGAATTTTTTTGAATTTATGAAGGTCAAGTTAGTCCTTCAAGTAGAGTAGAACTTCTCTGAGTTGAACTTTTTTAAAAGCATCGCCAATGTTTCTCAGTAGGAGTGGTTGGCCTGGGCTTGGGCATGGCCAGTCTCATTTCCGTCCCCCACCATAGTCACCAGCAAAGAAGAAAAGTGTGCGGTCTCGCTAGATATGACCTTCCAAATGCCAACTTGTAAATCCCGCTAGCTTATTGACCAAGTCTTTATTTGCTCAATTTTTTTGTTGTAACTTTGTCAAATCTTAGTCGTAGTCCCAATTCATCCCCTGCAGGTGAAAAATACCCGCCTACATCGGGTCATAACCAACTTGCTGAGTCCACTTGGTGGGCATGAGTGGCATACATTGGTAGTCAAAAGCACATTTTCATGAATGGAGTCAAATGTATGGATTGGGCAGTGCCACTCCTACCGAGAAATGTTGGCAATGCTCTAAGGCAATGACCTCTCTAAAGTGATGGAATATTGATTGCTTGGTCCCACATTAGACCCAATCTCTGATACACATTAGAGAAGTTTTATAAGATTCTTGAGGATGGAAATTTGAGCCCGGTCCCTAGGCTATTTTGCTTTTTGAATTTCATAAGCATAGAGGGTCCATTATGTATGGGAAGAGGTCTCGTGTATACAAAGATATGTATACAAAATAGTGAAATTAGGTTGCCTAAATAATTAAGTTTTTGCCTTACCTCCCAAAAATTACATTGATGACTCATTGCTTGTCCACGTGGAGGCGCATGTTACTTTCTAAACCAGACTCTAGACTAGTGCACCATCCCATGCCACATAAATGGTTCTAGGTTGATGAAAATTATTGCATCCTTTTTATAGTGACAATAAATATTTATATTGTGTAAAATGTCAAGAAATTATTGAGGGGCAACCTAATTTCACTATTCACTATAGTTGCTAATATTGGTATATATTTGATTAAGACTTCTACTATAGTGAAACAATGAATATCATCTAATGATGCATTGGTATATTGGGTAGAAAAAAACAATGGTATTGAGCTTTCCACCTTCTTGTACATCAAGATGTCTTTGAATATTTTTTGATATCACATCCTTTGTTCTTTGACTAAATCTTTGAAACTTGATTAATTTAATATTCATTCTCATGTATATCATAAAGAGGCGTATATAAGAATGTGATAAGGTATTCTACAATAATTTCAAAAAGACTCTAGACCACCTTATTCACTTCTACAACCTCACGTGTATTTTTAATATTATTTTTTCTACAATTATATTGTAAGAATGCCATGGAACTACATTAATAATTACATGTATTTTAGGCACCTATGTATTGACAATAATGTGCTTGAACATATTCTAAGATAATCACTTGACCCATATTAGACATCAACTTGGAAGTTGTTGAAATTGCATTCTAGTCATACAATCAAAAGAGGCAATTATAAACCCTTTGATGTATACACGCAATAAAAAATCATAAGTTTATAAAACAAGTACTAATATTAGGCTTTTTAGTGAGGGATTCCATACAATATACCAAACTCCAAAGACATACATACTTGGTTTGGAATGGCTAACTGGTGATCTCACATTTTAAGCCAAAAATCTCAATTTTTCTTTGCAAATCACATTAATATAGCCATTTAATAAGTTTCATTTTTTCATTATACTCATGGTAATGTTTAGTGAGATTCTAAGAGTGTTACTTATCCTATAAAAATCTAGAAGTATAATCTAGAAGTATAAACATCCTTTCATAATCCTATAGATACTATCGTACCCAGTTATCAAGGTTGGAAAAAAAATAATTTTAAGACAAATGCCAAAAATTAGGGAAATTATTATTTTTTTAAATTTACATAGTGAAACACTAATTTTGAAGGATTATTTTTCCTAGTTAGTTGAATAATAAAACTTTAACATTTTTGAATTTAATATTGTGAATAGCTTCATATTATGAATTTTAATCCATAAAAGACAGGCTAGTGATTGTGGAAATCATCCCTTTTGGCATTGTGTAAATAGTTGGTTTAAAATAATCCAAAAGCACTCATGTAAGTCAAACTACTATACAAGACTTGCCTTTTAATACAAAATTCCAAGGATGAATAGTTGCACTTCTATCCTACATAGAAGGATTTTACATGATTCATCGACCTAAAAATGGCCGCAGTATTGTTTATTTGTTAAATTTTATAAATTTTATATTGAAGAACTGAGTTGAGAGTTTGGGAAAAAAATTCACCACCTTCCCTCCCCATTAGGCCTGTGATTTTTGTATTTCAAAAAATCATTAAAGCCGAAGTAGGTCTGAGATAGAAGGAAAACATGTGGTCGCTCAGGGGTTACTACCGGTATAAAAGTAATTGGGTCCCGAATTGGATCACAAAATGAGCAAGAAAATGAACGTCACAAAAAAAATTCAGCACGAAGAATTGCAAGATAGATGCCACAAAACCATCAACAGTGAGATTCCACGTGATATTACATTATGTTTGAAGCAGGTTTCAATTGCAGTGAAACTTCAGCCACATACAGCACCTGCAGCAAGTCTAATCCCCCAAAATTGACTAAACCACATGAGTTCAGCATGTACTCCCCGCACACATGACATGAAGAGTAGCTTTCTCTGTTAAGAAAATCACAAGACGCTTGCAGTGAAGGTGTGGATTTGAAGGTCGCATGTTCTCTTGAAGTGTAAGAATAGCAAGTAAAGTACAGCTCAACTATGCCCAGCAGGCAAAGCTGGATTACGTGTGGCCGAAACGTACTACGAAATCACATTTCGCAGTAATGGTGACTCTACAGTGGTGGCTCATATTACATTATGGATACATGTGGAGCGTAACTTCGCCAGAAAAGAATCGACACCAATCTCTATCAAACGCGGTCGATGAGATTCATTTAAAAAAGGCAAGAACAGAATCCGATCTAACCATGGCATAATCTACGCCTGCTGCTGCTGCTGCTGCTTCATCATTGTGATCATGAAGTTTGTCATGCGATGTATGGGAGTCGAATAGAGAACCTCGTTCTGAAATACAGTCCAGACAATTGCCTGCAACCAGCATAGAAATTGTGCTGTTATGGAAAGTTCGAGGCAACACACAGAGACTTAAACAGCTTCGGTTAAAATCATGTCTACCAATCAGCATCATAAAGCACAAGTTAAAGTTACTGTCTTCATGTATGCAAGCAAAGCACTGGGAAATAACCGTAAGGGAACCGTCATAATGCAGGAATACGCTCATTTTGATTATATGATAACCTGCAACCTCATTCTGAAACACCGCCCAGGTTTCTAAAAATGTTAGAATCACTAACAAAATATTGATATGAATCAACAACTACCACCACTGCTTCAACAGGTCATGTAGACATACCGATCACATTTGCGTGTTGGTATGAACCACCCAGATGAAAGAGCGAGCGAATTGTGGATGAGGCCGTTCTTATCCTCAGGGCTATAACCAATAATGGCATGAGAGTACCACCGCACGACAGTGGACCATCGATGGGAGTTCCATATTCGTGCAACCTGTTTCCAATTGCAGCTTCCAAATCAATTCAACCTGAACGATGACAAAACATCAACACTGGCACAAAGCACAGCAAAAAAAGTGGTACAAAAATCCTTAATGTGCTAACAAATCCCTACTGACAATTTGTGATAAGTATAGCTATATTATACATATTTTCTGCAGATGCGTACACAGCACATGGTGACATGACAATAGGAGCTTCACCTATTACTTCCACCGGCTACCACCACGGCTGCGATGCATCTCCAAAATCTGTTCAAGATAAACCGCGTTCCACCCATCTCCAGTCTGAGCCAAAATACTCTGCTTGGCGGTATCTACGACGACACTGACAGCACCAAAGCTGTACACTTGTAGACCCTCATATGTACGCCCTGGTTTGGGCATAAACTGGACATCGTTGTCTTCTGCAAACGCCTCCACCACTTCCTTCAAAGTCAAATCTTCTCCAGATCCATTCTCTTCCATATTAATAGCTGCATGCTGCTTTTGCGGTTGTACATGTGCAGCACCACGGGCCGGCTGGGGTATGTCGTGTAGCCTCTGCTCCGCGGCTCGGAGATATTTCAGTTTGTCCCGTGTCGCCAGTGGAATGCTTGGTGTTCCCTCCATACCTTGGTGTATCAGCTCCAATGCTAAGCTGAGCTGGTGTCGTACCTTCTCGTTGGCCAAAAGCTCCGTTGGCAGCAAGGACTTCCAACCCACAAACCATGCAGTAACCTCTTCATAATCTGGACTTGCCCTAAGCCAGTGAAGTAAAACCTGGTGCCACTTCGGGAAAAAAGTTACTTCCAAGAGATTCACCATATGATGCAAAGGGACAGCAGAAACCCAGGCCATAACCCAGTGAAACCGATCCAATATTTGATTGGCAGGGTTTATCACGAACTCCTGCATTGCCTGGATAAGCTTGGGCATGATCGAACGCACAATCAGGAGTTCCCAATTGGCAGGATCGAACACAGTTTTCCAAGGAGAGAGAAGAGCAAGAGCAGATGAGTCCCCTGGATGCCAATTGACTAGCGCAACGTTTAACTTGTATCGAATTGGAACGTAAAGAGGCTCCATTCGTGTACCTAACCAAGGTAGCCAAGGATGAAGCCACGCATGGATAGGCACTTCCTCAAGTCGGGGATCCCATGCGTCTACGGCAGCAGTTAACTTTGGCATAACAACTCCTTCAAGAAGATTCTGTTTAATACCTCCAGGAAGCACCTTATCCCAAGCTTCGAGAAATCTCAGAATCGGCTCGGGTTCCCGAGGTTGCCACACATTAGTAGTGGCCAAACGAACATGAGGGAATACAACCTCAAGGACTAGCTGAAGATAAGGTGAGTTATCAACATCCTGGAATATTGCATGGTCGTTTGCTTCCTTTCCCTGCAGAAGCTCCTGCCATGCAACCATAGCTTCGATCCCATGCTGAGGTTGCAGAAATGGTTGCCATCCTCTGAAGAGGTTGGACATCAACGGGAGCGAGAACGAAAGGGCTATGATTCCAACACTGAATAACTTGTACTCTTCCCGATATGAGTACTTAATCCTCGCAAATGCATTGGCTAAATTTTCCAAATTCATTCCTCCCTCCGCAGCCTGTCTCCGGATCTGCTCAAGAGATGACATCACAGCCTCCATGACAACAATCTGCTTCCCCTGTGCGCTAACGGCACTTTCCAGCCGCTCTCTGTCTTTGTTCAGAATCAGCACCGTGTCCCTCTCGTGCTGCAACCTCTGATTGCATGTTTGAACCTCGGCCTCCGTCATGTCTACAATTAACCGAAGGTTATGTTGTAACTCAGGCATCGGAGTGTTATCCTCAATCGCAGTCTGCTCAGCATTCAAATTCTCCAAATTCGTTAACAGCCTAGGCTGAGGACCACGCATATCGAGAACCGTCTGCTGGATAATTCCTCCATTCTGTGCCTCTTTCTCTGCAAGAAGCTCAGCTGCAGTACGAAGCTGAGCCTTGTTCTTCCCTTTGTTCTTTTTCATCCACAGTTTCTCCTTAGACTTCGGCTTCTCAACCACGACCTCTTCGTCCGGTGGCAACATCCCAGGAGGAGGAGGCAACCCGATTGTGGTTTCCCTAAACTCATTGAATCCCATACCCATATTCTTAGGTCGCAGTTTTGCTTCAATTGGCTTTGCAATACCCTGTTGATTTTTGCCCAAACCTCCACCCTTGTACCCCATCTTCTCTAGCAACTTCGACCCAATCCCTTTAGTGAAAATTTCAAAACCAGGACCAGCAGAACCTGCCCCTCCAGATTTGGCAGCTTTCTTCTCCTTTACCCTCTCCATCTCTCGCCTCTCCGCACCTTCTTTAATCCTCCTCCCAAACGCTGTAGGAAGCAACTCCACCTCTTCTTCCTCCTGTTTCGGTGCGCCAAAGCCTAAGCCAGCATGGCCTGGAGCTCCAAACCCTAATCCAGCACCGACACCATTCGCATGGTCTTCTTTCTCCTCCTTATCAATCTCTTCCGATGGCATGACAGTCCCGGTAGAGACGAAACTGACAGGCTTGGAGAGATCCGCCTTTTTACCCTCACCCCGTCGCCGTCTCTTCCCTGAGTCTTCGTAATCTGAATCACTATCTTCAACTCCGTACAACGCCTCCTCCTTCGACTGCCGTTTCTTAGATTTTTGCTTCCGGGCATAGAAGTCATCGCCTATCCACATCCCATTCTCAAATTCATTCTCTACACTAAACCGCTCCATGTGCTGATACTCGTCCATGTTGTGAATTATTCGCGCAGGCCTCTGCCAAGTTTAAAAACACGCCCAGGTCAAACAAACTGCCTTGCTAATCACACCAACAATCTCCCAAATTGGACTCCAAACCCTAAATGCTTGGAGTCCAAGCAACATGAACACCCCAAACTTCTTTCGAAAACCTCGCTCCAAGTCCACGGCGCAACATCGAGGGATCAGCACCTCAACTTATCTCCGTAAACTCGACACATTTCAAAGAAAAACATATAAAACAAAAGGCAATGGAAAAACGAACGCTGTAACCCTTAAATAAAATAAGAACACGGAAAAAAAAGTCCAGCTGCGGAAGTGATCGAACCAGCAGACCCCTCTCTTTTAAAATGAATCCACTTCAGTAAAAAACTCCAGCCATGAACTCCACAAACTGAATCACACAGTCCTCCCAACCCTAAGCAACCCAATCTGTGCCAAAACCTCACCAAAAAACTCAAAATAAAAGCAAAAAAATACAGTAATGACAAAATACTACTTGCGATAATGATCGAAATCTGTGAAGGAATAGACTGACCCCTCCCAATCGAGTGTCTGGTCCAAGGACGGGACAATGACGAAGAGATTGTGCAAGACTACTCGGGAAGCACGCAACAAAGGCGGGTTGTAATGAAACCCGGGATGCTCGACTCACCGGGTATCAATAAATGTAAAAATCCACTAGACCCCCCTGGAAAAAAAAATTCAAAAATCAATAGAAAAAATACGCAAATAATTTTAGTATATACTATATTTCAACCTATGTATACTCCCATGTACATATAAAAATTTTAAAGTAAAAATAAGATAGAGGCTTAATGCTTAAATGTCATATAGGAATCATTATTGTGACTTTATAAAGTAGAATACATATATTTATGTATACTTCTATGTATAAATAAAGCCACATGAAGGTGTGCATATATTTACTAGTATTCTTTACTAGTATATTTTTTAGATAAAATCTAGAATCCTTTCTCTAAATAAAAGGCCTTTAATATTATGTGTGTGTGTATAAACGTGTATTTGTATATATGTGGTGATGTTGGGATCTTAGCAACCACTAGAATAATTCTACAATTGATACTATAATGCTTTTGCATAAATGTTATATGCATTTGAAATTATTATTTTAGGATAAATTGATATATTAATAAGCAAGTGATTCAGAGGTGGTAGTTCAAAATTAAGCACTCTAAAGCATATATACATTGTATAAGGATAAACTCATAGGTCTAAAACACTAAAATTTAAGGATGTAGCTCAAAGTTAAGGGAACCAAGTATGATAATTAGTGTGGAAGGACTTTAAAAAGCACATGAGCAAAATGGCAAGCACCAAAATCTAGAAAATTTTAGCACATACCACTAAAGGATTGTAGGTTTAGTATAAGTACACAAGGGGTTCAAAATTTACATAAGTGCAACTCTATTATAGTGTAATACTAGGACTAATTTCGACTATCCTAAGTTCTAGTAGCATTAGAATTAGAAAACATTAAAGCACTAGTATTTTTTTAAGTCATTGAAGTGGTAGCAAACCATCTACAAATTAGAAAGTATGAATGCACAAAGAGCATTTAGGACACTTTGAAAGGAATAAATAAAGCAAAATGCTATAAATCTAGGTTATCAAAAGGAATGAATAGATGAAAAGAACAGAAGTTGTATTTTCAAAGCATAGAAAGAATTTACATGCATTAAAATGAAGAGTATAAACACAATAAATAGATAAGAGGCTATTATTGAAGCAAGCTCATAAAGATTTAGTTTTTTCTTTAGAAAAGCAAATTTGAAATGGAAGTCAAGAGTATGAAGGTGAAAATGGGAAATTTGAGTAATATGAACCAAAAGATCAACAATGCAATACTAACATTGTTACGTAGAATCAATGCACAAAGTAGAGACCTAGGCAAGGTAAAAGCCTTAGTATTCAGACAATATTGAGGAAGGGTGGAGATTTCAGGGAGCAAAAAATCTAAACTAGTAAAACATGGGGTCCTAAATTACTATTGAAGCACCCAAGAATATAGGCTCAAATAGAGAATCATCCTTACTATGAGTCCAAAAATTGTAACCACTTCATTATCTTAAATGTACAATCTCTTAGATACTTGAGTTTTTGAACCTACGATTATGATACATTTCTTCCTATTTAATTTCATCTAGCATTGGCACCATTGCTACTAGGACATCTATAACAAAAAACAATAGTATAGTATATTAAGAAAAATAAAAAAATAAAATTAGATAGATCCAGTCTCCCTTCTAATGAAGGTATGTAGTCATAGTGTCACTCTTCATAACCTTCAAGTTACAACGGGGATCCAAGATGAATCCACTTCTAATTTACACCAACTTAGAAAAATAGGTTAAAGTTATTTTTCTTTGATCTAAAAACATCTTAGAACTTGACAAAAGAAATTCTGACCCTTGAAAATTCAAAAATTCAATAATGATTCCAATACAACATGAAAGTTTGCTATTCGGAGCATCTACAATCAAGTTGCAACAAGAGTACAATTACAGTTTAATTAGAATTTAGAGTGGACTTGAGCTAGTGTGTATAAAAGTGGCCTTAATGGAATTGTTAATATACCTTGGAAATTTACTACCATTGTATTCTTCCTCTCATGTAATTGATGGGCTTGGCAAACCTCCTTCAAGTGCCATAGTGAGCGTGACATTTTTCAACCACCATGATCCTTGTGTTTCTAGTCACAATCATAGAACTTCTCTTATAAAATTTGCCAGTATTGGCACCATAAGGGTAATATGGAATTGCTCAAAATTTATAGTTGAGCCACTCCTTTTGAGCGACTTTTCAACTATAGACTGTTAGCATGTAACATCAGGTTAGTGCTTTGAAGTGGAGATGCTCTTAAGGACATCTTCCCAATGGGCAAAAATTACGCTAGTGAGGTACATTACTCTAACTAATAAATGCTCTTACATGTCTTTTTTCTTTTCTTTTTCCGTACGGCCCATGACATTTGGCTAGATCAAATGGCATTTCACCATGTTAGACAAGGTTGCCTTATCCATTCACTATAAAATCTGGCCTTTTCTTTCTTCCTTCTTGAGGTCTGGTGCTCAAGTGCTGTTGACTACATGAGACAACAACAATGTTAGCTTGTGAGCATGGAAATGCGAGCACATGAGTCTCGAGTATATGTATAAGTAGATATCCTACAACCATTGAAGGTGTTTATAACATAAACATTTATAATATAGGTATTTATAACATAGAATGATACCCTATAATCATAGAAAGTTTTTATAATATAGATACCTATAACATATTATGCGTATGGTTTTTTAGGCTCATGTGCTCATGATCTTAGGCTCACATAATAGCATTCCTCCATGTGATTGGTTGCTACCATCATGGTGTTGACTCCCTTGTAGAAAGGACAATGAAGGGTGCAACAACTGACGGGCTCAAGTGCAGTGACCGTCATCCATATTCCCATTGCAGGGTGCCCATTGGAGATGCGTGGAACCAATCTGCGTGATTAGGACCTGCATTTATACCGTTACTGCCCCTTATGAGTGGAGACAATGGAGATGCTCGAAGTCCATTAGTCCATAGCGCGGACCTGACCAGCTGGCCACTCCAAAGCCGAGGGACGGACTTCCGGGACTGGGTGTTGTGGTTAGGGTTTCTGCACGTTTGGTGTGTCTTCAGCAGAGTTGTGTTGGGCTTTCGTGCTTCATCGTCTCCACGCGGAGGTGCGATTGTGCAATTGGGGAAGTAGCAGCGATGGCGAAGGCCAAGGGCGGGTCCATCTTGGTGCGTCTCATCTCGGCTGCCGGCACGGGCTTCTTCTACGTGAAGCCCAAGAATCCCCGCAAGCTCACCACCAAGCTGGAGTTTCGAAAGTACGATCCCGTCGTCAACAAGCATGTACTCTTCACCGAAGCCAAGATGAAGTGAGAAGAAGTCCCAGCGCTCCTTCTTCCTGCCAGTAAGTAGTTGCTCTGTTCTAGACTTCGTGTCCAGGGTTTAGGGTTTAAGGTTTAAGGATTTCTTTGAAATGTGGTGTGTTAAATGGTTCCCATGACTTCCACGCCGCTTCTTCTAGTCTTGTCTATGTTTGGGGGCTTTTGTGCAACCCAGGGTTGTCTTGGTTGTGGAAATTGTGTTTTTTTCTCTGCTTTCGGATTATTCTGTCATGGCGATACCTAAAGTGAGGCTTCCATCACGCCCTTAAGCTTGATGTTACGATTTGTGAAGACAGGTTTCTCAAACTTAGGTTCGTGGACTTTCTTTGATTAAATGTGGTAGTAGAGTCGAAGGCTTTCTCATCAACTGGTCGCACCGCTTGTGGATGTGCAGGTAAGAGAATCAGCGACCCATTCACTGGATTGTACGAGATCAGCTTTAATGATAAAGTTGACATTAAAACGAGAGAAGTACACTTGAATTGACGGAAGGAACTGCCGATGTGATGTCGAAGTGTACATCCTTCTCAGCAAATTTTTGCTGAAGGTGCGTCGGTGGGGATCTAGTTTTGAGGACCCACTGTGTCGTACAATGTAGAATCAAGCATGGAAAAGATTTCCGTATTGCTGAGCTACAGCGAAATCCAAGAAGAAATGTAAACGTACTATTAAAATACTATAAACATCCCTTTTGCGTGATTTGTCCTTGTTGTGCACCTCGCAGTGTGACATTCCCTACGGCCTTGTTTTATATTTGCACTACCGTCTTGCTGCAATTCTCTGCGACCAAGACCTCGCTCACCTCTACTGATAACTTCGGATTTGGATTGTTTAAAACTGTAGGGAATGATTTCTTCTTTATTTGTTACCCTCGAAACTTTTTAATTGATTTATTCAACTCCGACAGAGTAATCCAAGGCTACTCTTTCAGACTTACAAGTGCCTGCTTTCCATTTTCAGCTACTTCAAGAATACGGAGTACTTTTTTGATTTCTGGTTGACGTTCATTGAAATGTTGAATTTAACCCTCCTCAAGGATCCAGAGTGGGATTCTCATCTAGTTTATGGGCTTTCATTACCTTTCAACAAAGCTATTTTGTGGATACGGAAGTGACCACTTTGGCCATTTGGGCTAAATGCTATTTGCTCTTTGCATAATATTTTAAAGCACTTTAGCTGGGTCTTACTAATATGAAAAGAGCCCCAGTTTGTAGGAAACGATGTTTCTTCAACAGATGAGGTGGCCTAACCTCCTTGCTTGACACAAAAGGGTGATTCTTTGTCTTGAGCCTATTTCCTTTCGTCTTCAGTTTTTCTTGAGCCTTCAATTGGAGACTATAGGTGTTGGTTTATAAGATTATGCTACGGTGGTAGACACTACAACTCGTTTAAATAAGGTAATAATGTCTAAAATTGTATGATTCCTAGGGTTCGAGCTTCATGGTTGAAATAATAAATTGTCAGATTCAGGTTGTTGAAAAGGGATTCTAGATTCTCTTGGAATGCATTTTTTGGACACCCTGTGAAGAAACTACAAATTTTCCCAATATTGGGTAAATGTGTATCCAAAATCAACCCTATGCTCTCATAAATAGTCTGTACATTTTAGGCATTAATCTCAATGGGTCAGTTCCATAAACATTGGGTGCAGTTACCTTAAACCAAAGTCCTTCCAAGGTTTAGCTGAACAATTAAGCTGTAACTCAAATTACTCTCTACTATGTACTGTGTTCAGATGATCTGTTTGTTTGAAGAGTGAGAACAATAATTCTTCACAGGTGGCAGCTCACTATGGAAATATAAAATGGACAAGCGAAAAACATCATCATTCATTGGACACTTTACTTCACATGAACTTTGTCGGTGGCTTGGACCTGTTCCTCCAATTCAGTAACTAAAAACAAAGAATATTCATGAAGTGATCCTTCAATAGATTAATAGTACCACACCTATGGCTGAAATGACGTCACCTGGTGTAATTGTGGCACAAAAATGCCCAACAATACCTTCTACACTCTATTTGTACAAAGCCCTCCCCGTCAAGAAGCATCTGCTCATATGTCCTGTCCTACACGACCTGGAAGGAAAAAACTGACACTCCAACAAGCTTATTGTAACGTGAGACTACCTCTACTGCAGTAGCCTCTCAAGAATGGCTAATCGAAGCAACCAATGCAACAACTAAACTAAGTTACAGCAAATCCAACAAAGGAGGTTGCTCACTTGAATTGCTCTTTTTATGTCTGGCTTGTGAAGGCTGTATTGGTCGGATGGGGTTTCTACCTCTTCCTTTTCCTAAGCCCGAAGCAATGGGAGGAGGAGCCAACTTCAATGGTGCGTCTTGCCGTTTCGGAGACGAACTGAAGAAGTCACCAAAATCAGTAGAGTCTCCCTGTGGCTTTGGCACGGTCCAGTCCCTGGCATTGAGCATTGAATTCGAGCTTCCCTTCGAGGTCTTGAGGTTGCTCAGGCTTTGTGAGTTGGAAGAAATGGATCCACTATTCCAGCTGGATTGAGTCGAAGTACTACTGCTCTGAGGTAATGGCCAATTCAAAAATGGATCACTGCCGTCACTAGCTTGGGTTGCAGTTTGATAGCTGCTGACAGAACTCAACTTTGGGCTACTACTGAAGTCCGAACCCATGCCACCAAGATTAGAAGCCTTGGTACTCAGGTTTGAAGCAACAGGCGTCTTGGTCATATGGTTAGGAGCAGATATGGGTGGAGGCCACTCAAATGATAGAGCTGGTTGATGCTGAGGCGGTGGAGTGGACACTACTGAACTTGTAGGAGCAGGAGCAGGGGCAGGGGCAGTTGCGGCCTTTTTAGGAAACAGGCCATTGTCAATTGTAGTAGCGCTGTTAGCTGCCTTCCTTGCTGCGGTCCAATCAGCATCCCATGAATTGGGGTCGCCTATCCCATTCCCAGTTGCCTTCACACTCTCTTTTGCCGGACCACTCAGAGCCATTGTCTTCATATCAAGAGAAACAGGTTCAACCTCGTTCACAACAACACCTCGTTTTTCCTCTAATTTCCTGCCAAAATATGCGTGTTATTTTAAAAAAAACAGCATAATCATTCGGTGAAACTTCCACGCACTTCTAAATTCGAGAGAAAGCCTGTCGGATGATGAATGGAAATTACACAACAACTAATATTAGGAAGGCCCGACCATCAGAAAGTACAGAATGGACTGTTTGGATAGAATAGCTATCAGCGAACAGCGAACAGAGACATTGATCACATGGACAAAAATGAGGACCAGGGGGAAGAACCAAATATGGTCAGATTTACCTTAGAATCTCTTTCACAAAGTGCATGTATTTTGCAAATTGTTGAAGGTTCAACTGCTGAGCAGTGAGCAGAGGGCAAACGAGTGGAAGCAGATATTCTGCAGCGTACTCAACACCCATCTGACGGCATAGAACAAGAATAGTCAGTAATAACATATGAGAAATGTAAATCAACACTTAAAAACAGAATTGGTAACAGGCATTCTGTGTATCCAAGAAAGGTGGTCTGATTCATTAGAAACCACCGACTATTCATAAGGAAAACGCCATGCAAGTTGGATCAGGTAAATGCCTTCATTAATGCCTATTTGGACTACTCTTAGAGAGACAACTTTGCAATCCCGTAATTGCAAGTCGGTGACTTTGGCACACAGAAAGATCATGACATGCTTATGGCAGAACATCAAACCTGTTTGTGTATAGCAGACACAACCCCAAGAGAACACATTAGGGTGGGAGCAGAATGGTCAACAGCAGTGCAACGCTGAAGAGTCTGAAGCACTTCTTGAATTGCCACTTTGTCCAGGCGTGGAACAACCTCACCTAGGCACAACAATGCATTCACACGCACCTGCATCCCATTCAGCTTCTGTGTTAATTCAAATACTACTGAGTTTGTACGATGCAATGTCAATCCCTTGAAAAGTAGGGTAAATATTCTCAGCTGTACAAGGAGACAAAATTACAAGACGAGGAACAAGGATTTACTGATAACTAAGGAACTTGCAAATTGTTGTCTAATTAGCTCCTATTAAAACTAAACAGCAGTATTATTTTAAAAATCTAAAGAATTTTATTGCACACTTATTATATCAATACAAATCTGGTAAAGCAAAGGCAGGTCCATACTGCTGCCATCGTAGTCTTGAGAGCGAGACCATGAACGCGGGGCAAAATCGATTGCCTCAACACCTGCACATACAAAATTCCACCAAACATCAGCACGTCAATGCTCTTAGACAGAAATACACTACAATACCTACACCAGCCAAAACCAAACCTCTCAGATGATGATTGCAACCAATTACAATGTCAAAGAAAGACAGCTGCTTCTGTCTTGACGGTCTATCCAATCCTCGAAAGGTGCCTGATTTAACTTCGAATTCAAAAATTTCAGTTCTGAAAAGAGTATTCTACTGCAGGCCAAATCGACTATTGTCTAGGCCCATAGAGTGATCAGAATGTACACGACGACAAGGAGAGGACAGTAACTGTGAAATCCAGCTGCTTAGTTATGGTCATAGTGCGCTTCAGGACTTCCTCTTGCATTCGAGCATCTGGGTCCTCAAAAGCACGGATCACCATAGGCACCACATGGCCTGCCAAGGCATCTGGTCCTGCCTGCAAATCAAATGAAAGGGAGAGTTCAGAATTAAACTTCGTCATGTGGCAAACTGAAACTATGCCAAACAATTGTCCAAGACTCTTCAACAAAAATCGGGTTTTATTGCTCCACAACCCATTCCAAACAGAAGAAGAGACAATTTCCTTTATTACATTAAAGTTACAGTAAACAATGCAAAAATACACAGAAGAAGCGTATAATGTACACCACAAACTATCATAATCCAACAAAGAATACCTTATTGATGAGGAGGCTAGCATGCTTAACAAGCAACAGTAAAGCATCTCCTGTGGCGGTGCTAAGAACAGGCAAAAGTGCTGGGAGTGTTGCAGACTGGAAATCCACAGCGTCCTGCAACACACGACAAAGTCGTGAGTTAAAACTCCTTACGCCAGACTTAAGCATCCAAGCAGGGGCAAGACTTTCACTGAGCATATTTTATATAGAAAAAGAGAAGCTTATTCACTGATTAAAATGACGAATTTAGTTTCAGTAAAATTTAGGTCACAAACAGGTGCATACCTGCGAGTCTGCTATAGTGAGGACCATGGGGAGCACCATTGGCAGCATCACCTCATTCCGAAGCTCCGCACACAATGGTGGCAGGACCTTCATCCCAAGAATCAAGTTGTATCTAGATTAGAAATGTCCCAGAAAGTTCACATGACATGCAAAATCCTATACCACACGGTCTAAATAACAGCCAGTTGCACCTCATAACCAAACAACTGATGACAGTTAATAATCGAACCGTAATTCCAGAGTAAGGTCAAGGAACTCAGGTTGTTCTCAACATTCACATAAACATACCTTGTAACGTAATATACGAGCATCGAATTTGGTCCAGTCCTCAGACATAGCTTTCAAGTACTGAGATTTTTCCATATTGTCCCTTTCCTGTACATCCGGCAGAGGCCTCATGTAAGTATAGAATTCAATCCAATAGTGTCCATTTGCAAGATACTCTTCTAAATATTTTCACGCGTACGACAGAGCATGTAGGTCGTAAGATTGTCGGCCATTCTACATGAACTCAAAAGATTAAGAAACTAGCCCTACCATATATTTCAAGGCACATGTGACTCAGATAGAAGTATTTACCAACATGTGATCTAAGAACCGCAACGCGAGCAACCCAAAGTCCTCCCGAAAAAAGGGTGAGGCTGTAAAATCAAGTTCAAAGTCTCCATAAGTATCATATTCCTCATAAAATATTACTATTATGCATGATAATATCATCAAGTTGATCTGAAAGCAAGTCTATTTTTAACAAGCAAAACTGAGGATTGAGGACAAGCGATAACGAGGAAATAAAATATTCAGTACAGATCACAGAAAGTCTTTGCACTCGTATAAATGAAGTAATGCAAAAGATTAAAAAAAAAATTAGGTAGGAGCAAGGATGAGAAGGACATTCCCCACTAATATACTTACATGTGAAGTCAAGAGGACGAGGTCTAGAATGTTCATTTAGAATGAGCATCCGTTTCAAGTCTGAAGCAATATCTGCTGGAACATTTGAGAAATTTTCGTTTGGAAAGTATGAAACCTTGCTTATATACTGCAGCCACCAAAATAAGTGCAGATCAAATGGTTGCCACGTAAAAACAAAAAGTTTGACCATATCATGTAGTGAAAATAATTGAATGTTTTTGGAAATTTCTGAGTGGGAGCAAACTCAGAAACAAAGGGCCTCACGACAACCCTCACGAAAGACGTATCGGGGCATGAAACAATTACTAACAAACGCAAATAATATTACTATTCAGAGTCACCATGATCAAGCAGAACATCATACCGTTTGCAGATTGTTATTGCACTGAATGAGTGACTGACGGGATAGAAGGTGATATGCAAGCAATCCAAGGCTGAAAACGTCTGAAGATGCAACGGGGCGACCAGCTCCTTTTCGTGTCAGCTCGGGTGCTATATAATCAAGTGGTGGTTGCAATGGCATAATCACATCATCCACATCATAGTCCTGCAAAGTAGATCCTCAATCGATAAATATGAGAGTTCCAGTAAATGCGTAGGCGCATCTCAAGTACAAACAAAAGATGGGGTGAGTATTCACTGTTGGCTTCGATAAACCTATCTCGTGAGGAGATCTCCACTTGGAAAATTCATTAATGACATTATTCATGCGAGAAATTGACGAAAGACAAAAGACAGATCAAAGGGCCATAAGACATTACTGGGTAATGAAAGGCAGGTCCCCCACTCGGATCAGCCCCAGACTGGTCTAGGCTGATAGAGAATCCAAATCCAGCAAGCTTCCATGCTCCACTAGCCGTGATATAAACAGACTGTCACAGCAAATGGCGAGATATTTTCACACGTACTTTCTGTAAAATATAAACTGACCGTTGAGAAACATCAAGATGAACAACATTTCTTGAATAACTGAGACACTTTCAAATAACTCAAAAGTTTCAAAGTAGTAGTCAAAGACTATATAGGACTTGATACAAGCAAATAAAAATTTCAAGAACTGCATGCAGTAGCTTGATGAAGCTAATTCCAGTGGCATGAAACCCTTCATTAACGACCAACACTAGAACAGACAGGAACTGATGACATAGCTACGAGAATAGATCACTAACCTCTGGTGAGATGGCTCGGTGAAGAAGACGTGCATTGTTGTGAAGAAATTCTAGAGTTTCCGTGAGCTGCAACAAACCGTGCTTCGTCTCAAGCTCACCTAGCTCCTTCACAAAAACACCATCCACATTCATTTCCATGAGTATTGAGCTATCATTGCATTCTTTACCAATACAGCAAGGATCCCTTCTAAAATGTACTCCATATGGGGCAAGAAATGTGAACAGTAACACATATTAAGCTTTCTTCCAAGACACCTTCAAGCATCCACCAACGTAGAGTTGCAAATCTAGGCATATTCGGCACTACATTGATCTAAGCAAGGGACAATTCAAGCTTCGAAAACAATGTTATGTAAAAAAATGAGATTATTGAGAAGAGGTTTCACAGTTCTAGATGTACATCAACAAACTGTGAGGCTGCAAAGATGCTAAGCACTTACCAGATCTTTCAGTTCACTGGGGACTTTAGCAATGTTGTCACATTGCCCCAACACGTTAGCAATGGAAGCAAAGATGGGCTCCGTGACCATGGCCATGGCTGCCTTGCTTTCATCCAGCGCTTGTATTACACGCACTACACCTGGATGTCGTAAACGCATCAGCTGTGCAGCATCTTGCCGAACTAGGTCCAAAAATGCATCCTCCGCAGCCCTGCAAGTAACCGCACAAATGGGCTCAAATTCCGTGGCGAAGGAATCTCAAACCCCTATATGAACACTATCGTCTGTCTTCGTTATCCCGCCCCAGTACCAACCAAGCGGTGGGAACCCTAAAAATCGTGCAAAATGGTGAAGAATCAAAGAAGGTGTATTCACGACTTGAAATTGGTTCAAAATTTACTGTCAAATCGAATAACTTCAAAGAAAGTAAAGTGTTTTCATGACTTCAAACCGGTTTCAGAAAGTGTTTGCAAGTCGAAAACCTTAACAAAAAAGTGTGTTTCCACAACTTGAAATTGTTGCAGAAAGCGTTTGCAAGTCGAAAAACTCCAATGGTGTGCTTTCACGACTAGAAGATTGCTTCAGAAAACGTTTTTAAGTCGAAAAACTTCAAAGCAATTGTGATTTCATGACTTCAAATTGATCCAGAAAGAGGGTGCAACTCGAAAAACTCCAAAGCTGTGCTTTCGAGACTATAAGATTGCTTCAGAAAATGTCTTCAAGTCGACAAACTTCAAAGAAAGAGCGTTTTCATCACTTGAATTTGTGTTTCCATGGCCATACCTGGAGATCCCGACCCGGAGTCGTAGATCGGTGAGCGCCTTCTTGTCCAGCACCCACACACAGACTTCGGGGTTGTGCGTCTGCGCGACCTTGTTGCGCGGCCTTCCGGCATAGAGCTTCCAAATCAAATCGGGACCTCCAGATCCCACCTGCTCCAGCAACTCGTAGTCCTGCATCGCCTTGGGCCCCGTCACTTCGTGCACGGTGCTCGACACCGTCTCCCCGATCACCGCGGCCGTCTTGGCCAGCGCTTGCGTGAAAGACTTCATGTTGAGCGACATCTTTGCAAATCGACGCAGACGCTACTCGATTTCGGAATTCAAATCTCTAGAATGAGCTAAAGTAGGGTTCGTCAAACTTCTTTATCGCGAAAAACAACCTATCAAAAAACTAGGGTGCCGACGGACGAAATCAAACCACAGTCCTCGACATGTTGAGCGACATGATTGGAAATCCCGGGGTTGACTCAGAAGCTACTCAATTTCGGAACTCAAATCTCCAGATGAGCTAAAGCAGGATTTGTCAAACCTCTCTATAAAGAAAACAGGAAAAAATAAAAAAACGACGATGACGACGGACGAAATCAAACCACAGTCCTCGTAATCTCGACGATCCGAATCCTACCGACCAACAGAAAGCCAATCTCGCCGAGAATTTGGCACACCGCTTTCAAACCCAGAATGGCAAAAAAATCTTCCAAACAAGAGTCGTCGTCTGGTAACCCTAACTCGGTCAAGGATCAGAACGCGTTAGCGAGATCTTCCGTAACTTGAGCATCAAGCATCCCGACCATCACAGCAACTGCCTCTGCAAAAGCACAAAGCACAGGAATCGACTTCCAATGCAGATCGTCGGCGATTTTACTACTCTCGACGTGACTGCGCAACTTCTCACGTACATTGAAGAAAAGATTAAAAGAGCAATTTAGCCCGGTGATGAATCCGATCAGCGCTCACCGGCCAGGAGAATACTAATAGAACTAAGAGAGACCAAAACGAAAGCTTCTTTCACTACATCAGAAAGTAGTGAACAAGACCAAAGAGTCCTGAACAGAGGACGCAATCATGAATGGAGACGTCGCTGGATGTACCAGTATACAAGGAAGGCTCAGTCATGGAAAAATTGGTCACCACGAAATCACAACATAACAAAAATGGTCAAATGAGCATCCAATGACACACGCCCTAATTCCATGCCCTTTTTTGTGATTTTCGTCTACAGTACTTATTTTTCCAGCATATGGTATACCGTAGATTGTGCTGTCCCTATCGAAGTTGCAAAATTCTCGCTTAAACACCCTAATTTATTTCTATTTTTTTCTCGGAAGAACGACTGGGTCCCAGTTGCGGAATTTCAGTAGCGGTGCAATTGACACTTGGTGCGTCCGAGGTTTCTGCAATGGTATGCAGTTCGGGATTCTGTCAGCTCCAGATTCCTTTGCTTCATCACTGACTCTGTGTTGCTCCCATTTTCGTTTCATACTCTGTTTTTGCTCGGGTAGGTTTCATGATTGTCGAACTCAGCTTGCGTGATCCTCAAAGTGCTTGTCGAACTCAGTTGTGCTTGTTGCCTATGATTTTTCAGTGTTGAAATTTCTAATGTTACGTTTCGTTGTGAATTTTGGGCAACAGATTGCGCTTCCACATTGGAGCTCCACCACCACCTCTGCATCCCGACCTGCAATTCAGACTCCTCTGTCACCTTTGCTTAGGGTTTCCACGTTCAGATGTGCCGCGACTAGTTCCTCCCCTCGCGGGCACCCTGGTGTTCCAGCCATGGCGAATGAGGAATCTCCTCTCGCTGCACAGATGGCGGCGATGGCGTTAAAGCCGAAGAACGCCGAAAAGCCTCTGTTCTCCTTCGGCGTGATCACCGACATCCAGTACGCCGACATCGACGACGGCCAATCCTTCCTCGGTGTGCCTCGGTACTACCGCCACGCGCTTCTGGGCTTACAACGCGCCGTGCAATCCTGGAACTCCAAGGGCGATCTCTCGTTCGCCATCCACTTCGGCGACATCGTCGATGGCTACTGCCCGAAAGAGCATTCCCGCGCCGCTTTCAACGCAGTCATAGACGAGTTTGCCAATTTCAAAACCGGCAACGTCTACCATATGATCGGCAACCACTGTCTCTACAACCTCCCCCGGGAAGACCTCAACTCAATTCTCAACATCCCGACTTCTAAAGAGCTTCAACAATCCTATTACTCCTTCAGTCCGCATCCTCGATTCCTCTTCATTGTATTGGACGGTTACGACGTGAGCGCACTCGGCTGGCCGGAAGATCACCCGCATACAAAGACCGCGAATGAAATTCTCAACACACGAAACCCCAATGAGGAGAAAAACTCCCCCGAGGGTTTGGAGGGCGTGGAGCGGCGGTTCGTGAAATTTAACGGCGGAGTAGGCGAGGAGCAGCTTCAATGGTTGGAGCGGTCGTTACAGGAAGCTACAAATAAGAATCAGAAAGTGGTGCTCTGTTGTCACCTTCCTTTAGATCCTGGTGCGACGTTTCCTTCGACTTTGCTGTGGAACTACGACGAGGTGATGGCGGTTGTGCATAGATTTTCTTGTGTGGTGGCTAGCATTGCGGGGCATGCGCATGAAGGTGGACATTCGGTGGACAAGCACGGCGTGCACCACCATGTGTTGGAAGCTGTGTTGGAGTGCCCGCCGGGGAGTGATGCGTATGGCTATGTCGACGTTTACCCTGATCGACTTTGCCTCTGCGGCACGGATCGCATGGCTTCTGCAGATATGGTGTTCTTCTAGCTTCCTTCTTTGCATCTGCCAGACATGGTTTCTTAGCCGTTTCTTTGCATCTGCCGTTCCATTCTTCCATTGATTGTCTGGCGACAATCAGAGTTGTAAGATATCAGGTAGAGTGTTGCTGCTGTATCTCCAGATTGGGAGCTCACAGAAAACTGTTTCAAATTGATCGCATGGCCTCCGCAGACATTCCATTCTTTCATTGATTGTCTGGCTAGAATCAGAGTTGTAAAATTTCAGGTAGAGTTTTGCTGCTGCATCTCCACATTGGGAGCTCACAGAAAGTTGTGTTTCAGATTTTGCTTGAATCTGTGAATCTCTCCACATTGGGAGCTCACAAAGGAAGCTCTTTAAAATTGTGCTTGTATTTGTGAACCGAGAGTGACACTAGTTTGGTGACTCCATGCTTTTTGCCTTCTGTCGTCACTGTTTGAGTTTGTGTTGTGTTGTGTGGTGGCACTTAGTAAGTTCATCTCGCAGCTTGGCTTCGGAGACTCCGCCAATGGTGCTCTCCGTTTTAGTGCACTCTAAACATGAGTCTTCAAGAATTATACTGAAATCTTTGTTTCAGCATCGTTTCTTATTTCGTACCCCAAGTGTTTGTCTGCCTAGTGTGCAAAGTAGGTGGAAGTCGTTGCAATAGAACATAAGAATCACAGAAGCCTACATAACATTCTTAAAGGCCATTTGCTTTCAAATTCCATCAAATTTTTAGTTGAAGTTTGTACGATGGCTACTCATATTGGCATTGAATAACACAGCACAGAGCCAATGAGAACTAAAATGGAAAAGAAAATAAGCTTAGTAACGCTTAGAAACCCATTCTAATTTCATAATAAAGGTGCAAGCTTGCTAGGGCTGTAGAATAGTTACGTATTACAAGGTCTTCTGCAACTGAAGCAAGTAGGCCACCATTTCCGCCTTAATACCGGAGCTCATATATTTTCTATCCCCAAGGAACAACTGACTAAACCCATTCTCCAATCCTACTCGCATGTGTGACAAGAGCAAGCTCCAACTTGTGGAGACCGAGTGTTGCAGATACAAGACTGTCTCTTCGGGCAAAGCTGAGAAAACAAGAATTAAAGCGAGTGTTTTCGGACCCACTCCTGAAGATTCAACCAAAACCTGCCCATGAAGATGACTGATGATGGAATCTGGACATAGAGTGATCAAAGTGACTACCCACTCCAGCAGAATGTCCCACATGCTCCTCTGCGGTTTCCCAATTCGCTCGTCAAGCTCCAATTCTATGGATGCCAATGATAACAGGGTTGAAGCTTTTGATGTGGACAACCACTTTCGTTTGTACTCAAACGCAGTCCACTTTTGGAGGATCAAGTCAGGGGAAGAGATGGCAGCCATTGACAGTAAATCGACAAGATTTAAAATGAGGAATTTGAGGAATAGTGCATCATCTTCAGGAACAGTCTTGTGGTGGCTCTCCATCCGTGATCCAGGTCTTTCTTCCGTTATTACCCTTCTTAAAATGTCCAGAACTCTCGATGAGACTTCATGCTGGTGTGGAGACGCTTCTGTTGCAAGCTTTGCCAAGAAACCTTCTCTGAGTGATAAACTGGTGAAGGGGGAGGTGAACAAAGATTCTATCAGAGTGACAGCTGCCAGTTGTGGCATGGCCTTTGCAGCCACTCTGAATCTGTGGATGTCCGGTCTAACATCTTTGCTGCCAACATTCAACAATACGTTTCAAAGAGGTTAGTAAGTCGCAGTCTTTTGTTAGGTCTGGCTCATTTTAGTAATTCAAAATTACTGAAATATGTTTGACAGTTAGCTTCCAAAGTGGACTTTCAAGTTTCAGCTTACTCGAGGTTCTTTAGAGGTTAATTGTTGAAGCCTCCACCTTGACAGTTTATGTGGAATCCATCATTTTCTGAGAGGAAATTTCAGGAAGTACCCGATATAAAACAGAAACAGAACCAGCATGGAAAATAGAACTTACGTGCTAGACGTAAGGGCCTGTTGAGAGGTATGCAGATGTGCCAAAATCGATCCAAGATCCATGCCACCAACCATATGATGTAGACTCAGAATCGATGCTCCAACAGCATTAAAAAAGCGCACCCAGGTTGCCAGTAGTAATGTGCTCCATTGGTTTTCTGCCTGCAACACATGGACATCACAATGGACTGAAATGAGGGAAACCAAAAATATACACGACAAAACAAAGATCATCAACACCAAGTGAGGTATTGATGAGAACAAAACAAAGAGCAGCACGAAAAACAACAAAGGAGAGTCACAAACAACCTCATCGTAACTATAAAGACAAAACCTTAATTCTTTTTTTAAATGTACTCAGGTAATCCTGATTTGAAGAGAAATTTTGCCGACCTTGAGAAAAGTACCACTCGTTTGAGTAATCTGGAAATATGAAAGAAGTTGAGCAGCAAAATCGATTGAGAAGGGTCCATCCCCTAGCCAGCAAAACATGAAGACCTTATCCACCTTGTACAATCTTCAACAAAACAAGAAAGCTTGAGATATGGGTCCTTCGAATGGTGGATATACTGGCAGCCATAACATTCGCAAATTCAAACAGAGAGGTAAGGTGATCCACGGCTACTTTTCCACTGAGGGCCTAGGACGTCAAGTGGGGCAAAATGTGACCAAGGAACTGAAATTTCACCTTTCGTATGATATACTATGCGAAGGCGGCAGAGCAGCTATGCAACTCTTTAACCTATGAGCACTACAAACCCCTGAATTATAATCCCTGCTCTTGCACATATGTGCATAAGCACACGTTTCACTGTGCATGAGTACTGCATTCTCCAGTCTCGCTTGATTACCGAGGCAGTCAAATGCTGCCTGCCAAAGAAAACACCCAACAATGAGCTTTTACAAATAAATTGCAAGAAAATCCCATAGTTGTATGGCACCCAAGACTCTTCGTTCTCCATGGATGGTTGAACTACTCGAGTATTGAATGGAAATCAGGTACCAAAACTGCAAGGCTTTCTCTTGATGCGTTGATCCACACAGAAGGACCTAGATCAGATTCCACTCCCTTGAAACCAAGAACTACATAGGCTGCCCTTGATCTTATTTGAAATTTGATCATGCTAATACGAAATTTGATCATGCTAATGGAAAAAAATATAATGATGGTATGTTATGGATAATGTGTTACAGTAAAAAGTACCTCCAAGAACCAAGGTCCGCATTGCAGGTCAAGATTGGAAGAAAGCTCTACAAGTATCTGTAGTATGAACACCTCAGCAGGGCTTGCTTCGGACTCCTTAAGCCAAAGCATCTGAGGCAAGGTCTGTAAGACATAAGGATCTGCACGAACGCACTGCTTCTTTGTTCCAGACCATGAATTCTTCGGCAGCTCATGGTTGCTTTGAGCATCCAATAGTTGTCGAGACTCTATCTCTTGTTCGCAAAGAAAAACCACTGTTAAAGCAATGCAAGCACGTGCTCTGTCACCACCATAATCCTTCCACAGCAGTCCCAAGCTGCAACCATCGGGACTTGCTGGGCTAGCACCGCCCCAAACAACAGACCGCAGAAATAGGTGGCAACTCTTGCTGAAGAGCCACTCCTTCCAACCTGTTCTAAGTTCCAGTTCGAAAAACTTGGGCAAAGACAAGGAGACTTTGGTAGACCGCAACAGAACTCCCAAAGGACTGGCTAGGATTGTCTCACAAAGGACGAAGGATTTCCTTAGGCTTGAAAACTCCGCTAACTCGCCGAAGTGAGAGGCAAACTCTAGCCGCTGCTGAAGCCAGATGAGAAAGATCACCATGTTTTGAGGGACGAATGCCACTGCACGAAGAATTATCACGCCAAGATAATATCAATAAGTACGTTTCTCCCGTAACTTAACCCCACTGATAAAACGGCCATCTAAGAAAAAAAAGGCTCTCCAAAAATTATGTGAATGCTTGCACACTGCCAAAGAAATAAAAAAGGTATTTGGTAAAATTAGACAGTTTCAAGAATTTTAGACAATATCAGAAAATAAATCTTCCTTATGATTCATAAGGAGGTCTCCTTATGACCATAGTGACCAAACAAAGGCCTCCCTATTTATCATAAAGAGACCCTCCATGTGATCATTGTGAAAGTAGGGATTCTCTTCATGATGGTGTCTAAAAGTTCCTGAAACGGTCTACCTGTAATGAAAGCACGGCTGATAGCATGATGGAAGAGTGAAAATGATTAAAAGGGGTGTCCTGTCCATTACAAGAAGTAGGAAAATCGAAGGTGAAAAATTGCAGCAAGCTTGCTACTTTTCAAAGTTGAAGACATGTACAAACCAAAGATGGGACCGACCAAGGTGATGTTCTTGAGCTGACGCGCCAAGTCAGTGAGCAGCCAAGTCTCTCGGCAGCCCTTGTTGAAAAGAATATGTTCCCAGTACACTGCCATGTTCCGCAGGTAGCTTGCTGCAAAACGAGTAGCCCAGAGAATGTTCGTCTCACTGTCCATGAGAAATGCGTCGCAGAATTGTTCCATCCAGTGATTGCCAAGTACTCTCAATTGACCTTTCGTTGACTCCAATTCCAACGCTTCACCTTGCATCTGGCTATTCACATGTCCATCTTTGTACAAAACTTCTGAACTCTGGGCTCTGAAGCAAGCCTCCCAACGCCACTGAAACAATACTCTGACATGGCAATTTTCAATTTGGTTCTCCTTCCATTGAGACCTCTCATCCACATTCTTTTTGTCACTTTGCATTTCAAACGCTACGTCTTTTAAAGGACCATCAAAGTGACCTGCTTGATCTTCTGGCACTTGGTCCCTTGGAAGAATTTGATAGGGGTTCATGAACAACATGAAAGTGCAAAGCGCAGAGCATTGGACAGGGCTCAAAGAAGCGCCAGAGTGCAGCAACAGTTCCAATTGCTTTATCAGGGGCAAATGCAAGGAAGTATGACTGTGTAGCATAGCTACATAGGGCAAACGCCAGGACCCCAGCTTCATATGGTCTGACATATGATCTGCAATAAACAGGTACATCCGTGAGAGGATTTACTCAAAGCGGAGGGGGCCAATTGCATCAACACAAGCTACAATCTACAGGGAAGTGAGAAATGTTGAGAAGAATCATAGGTACTATGTGTGCTGCTCCTCAAAAACTAAGTCTTAGTCCTTCATATGAAATAAGGTAAACCTACATTGTAGCTACACTATGAAATTAGCTCCAGAACCTCTAGAATCGTCGTAGTTGCACTATAAAAGGACACGGGAATGGGTTCTACCTCACAGAATTGCAAAGCAATTTATAAAAGAGTTAGGAGGATCGACCTTCTACATGCGCTCGGCAAAAGGTATCAAGCAAAAGATGAACAGCATCTTCCTGCGCAGCATGCTGTTCCGGTAGCATCTCATCTGTCTCCTGCGTCAAACCAACTCACCCAAATCAATAGTCTGCTTAGCTGCATGATTTTCTTCCCAGCCTTCAGTGTCATTGAATTCAAAAGAAATTAAGAACGAAAAAAACATGTACTTAAGACTCTCTAATAGCACTACCTCAGGAAGACCCATTTCTGTAATAATACGGAGAATTCAGGATATTGTGTATGTGGCATTACAGAGTGTTCATGAAACTCTCCCCTCTAAACCCTAACCTTTAAAACCTGAACCCTCCATGCTGTCAGAGCTAATTCCCTCCATATTATCATTTTTGAATTGCATTGCATATTGGAGGTTGCGTTACTGCAAATACAAGGAATGTTGAATTCAAAACGCTTGTTCCCACGATTTTAATGCTATTATAGAATTGCGCCAATAGAGAGTATGAAATTTGGAAGGTTTGCGTGTACCCGTACCTGGGGCGAAAGCAGGGCAGCAAGAGCAGCGGCGACCTCCCGCAGCTGACGATCAATTCGTGAAGGTGCTGCCATCCGAACACAAGGCGGAATTTTTTTCAAATTTCGCAGCAACAGAATGAAAACGAAACTAAGATGCATAAATGTAGCAACGAAGAGAACCAGTGGTGGAACCAAATACGAATCAAGCCAAGTAAACAGTTACTGCAGAGAATAGAGGATGCAAGAGGAGCCAAAACTTACGTGCAGAGGCGACGAGAGCAGGGAAGGGAGTGAGAGCGAGACGCAACGACTCCATGGCCGCCATCGCTCACAATGGAGGAGCTCCTCACTCTCGCACAAACATCTCCCACAGGCATCAGAAAATATTGTGATTGATGGTTGTGGAATTGCACACATTGTGATAATATGGAGGGCGGAAACATTGGGACAAGGCAATTCTGTTGTAAGGGAAGGGAAGCTTGCCGTTTGCTAGGTCCCAAGTCCCACTGAATTCTCAAAATTTGATTGATGAAGAGCTGAAAATTGGGACTTGGGGCTTCACAATAAGGCCCAAGGCCCACATCACTCCTAAATGCCTATTATACATGGCAATATTTTTTGAAAGTTTTGGTGTTCAGGAAGTAGAACTTGGAGGTTGAATTGGGTCTAGCCAAAATGAAAGCTCAACTCAGCCTCCAAATCCTAAGAATTTCTCAAAATATAAAATGAGAAGAAAACCGTTGTACAAGGCATCCTAGTGGGTTGAAATTTTCTCTTAATGTGTCCAGTGCAGATTTGATGCCAAAAGTACCTTCACAATGAATTTTTTTGACTTTTTGACTCATTCTTAGGGCATTTCATTGTTACATAATATTATACAAGAGACAAATTGGGACTTAATGTTGGGACTTTGACCTTCACACTATGAGTCCCAAGTCCTACATTTATATTTTCTTATTAAATTTCTATAAACCAAGAAAGTTGGGATTTTAGATCTTAGCCCCTAAAGGTTTTTGACTATATTTTCACCAAAAATGCTCCAAAACTGCCATTTCTAATAGAAGTGCCAAAATTTAGAAAAAAAAAATATTTTTGGACACATGTAACCGTAGGATCTTGTAGTACACAGGTTTCAGAAAATTCCACCATGTAGATTGCAAGATATATTAGCATTTGAAGAGACAAAAATCCTTCTTTTGTCCTTGCAAAAAATTAGGCAGCTGCACTTCACAAGGTCAGATCTTTATGAAAAAAAATCCAAAATGGTTGTAACTCTTTGGATTCATTCTTCAAGGCAAGTTGGTTACATGCTTGAAAAGTTTTAGATCATTTGGAATTGTACAACATATAGGAAAAAAATAGTAAGTAGAAAGAAGTAGAGAATGATTCAAAATATATAATTGTTGAGAATTTGCTTATGGAATTGAAAAATGCCAATCCCAGTGGTTGTAATGTTGTAATAAACAATCTAAATCCAATGTTTTTATTTTTTTTTCAAAAATATTAAAAATTGAGTAAAATAAAGGACTTCAAAGTTTATTTTAGAAAAAAAATTCATAACTACCCGTAAACTATGTACAATTGCAACTCCTCATAACTTTCATCTCATTAATCAAAATGGAATGATTCAAAGTTTTCCATGTATATAGAAATCTAGAAAATCATATTCAAATTTTTATTTTTCAAAAAAGTAATTTTTAAAGAATTTTTTTTACTGCTCGAGCTGCCCGAGTTGCCCTTTGAGCAATGAAAACTACATATCAGACTATAATTTTTTGACAATGTAGTCAAAAGTTATGAAAATTGTTGGGCCTTAAAGCAACTCCTTGGGAAAATGTTGTGTTAAAATTTCAAAGAAAAAAAATAAAAAATCCATTCATAATGAGCTGCCCAAATTTGCTATGTTGCCAATAAATGCACTTTGGTCCATTAGGGGTTAAACTAGTATTTAGAAAGTTGGGACTAGAAATATAGTGTAAAATGTCCTTTACCTAAAATGTACAACTTCTATTCATGTCAAATAGGGTTCAATGATACATAATACTCCTAATTTGAATCATTATTGTATTTCTTCCTTATTTCAAAAGCTACAAAATGGTCACATAATCTACTTGCATGGTATTGCATTTGAGATTTATAATGTTTGGATGTTTAAATGATATCCAAATGAAAGATGCTAATTGTTGAATTATTAATTCAATGGTGTATATCTTGTTATATTTCAGTACATAATTGTATTGCAACAATCAATTATGGTATCATATATACAGTTCCCTATAGTTCCCTATAGGGCTAACTTTTGTCGAATCTAGAGGTTAAAATTTGATTTACAAAAAAACTATCAATTAACTTTAATGACCAAGATTGAATTTTATTTTTTTACCGTCTATTGCTTTTTAGATTCATGTTCTAGTATATATTCTAACTTTTGAATAATATAGATTTTAAAAAAATTCTCTAAACAAATATTCTATTGTTGAAAGAAAACAGCTACATTTCATCCAAAAATTAGCTTCAACTCCTAAATTTTTTAAATCTCATATAAAAAATTTTGAAAGCTCAAGTAGGTTCACATGAAGTCAATTTGAGCAGATGAAAGTGAAGTTCTTACCAAAGATGCATATTACTATAAACTCCCCAAAATATAATTTTTTTTTAATTGAGTGCCTAAATCAAAAGTTACAAGGATCAAAAGCTTAAGGACATCTTGGAACAATGTGCTAATAGAAAAGGTAAGTGGTTGAAATTAGACAAGCTAGGAATTTTTTTCATTCATTTTGAACACTTATATCTTGCAAATGAACCTATGAAGCTGAGTGGATAGAAATTTTTTCCACCCATTCGTATAGTAGATTAGAGAAATATTATGTGGTTAAAATTGAAAAATTACTTGTTTATTCAATTTTCACACAATGTACAAAAATTTGCAATTTTAAAACAATTTTAGAACCATTAGCACAAATATGAAAATATATGAAATCATTTATTTTTTATTTTATTTTTTGATACTTGATTAAAAAAGAAAAAATTTGTATTCACCATGGGGATTTTGATACTTGATTAAAAAAGAAAAATTTTGTATTCACCATGGGGATTTTGATACTTGATTAAAAAAGAAAAATTTTGTATTCACCATGGGGATTTTGATACTTTCAAAAAATGAGTTTTCCAAAAAAATTAAAATCTTACTCGTGTAGGGGGATTTTGGACATCCTAACATTGCAAGATTTTTGAAATACTTTTGAAAATTGGTGTGCAAGTAGCTAATATAACTACTTACACAATGCTCTAAGTTCCCAAAGTTGGACAAAGTGAAATCAAGCTATGCCAATTCTATTGGGCAAGGCCACATTTTCCACAAATTCCTAAAGTAATTTGGTAAAATTTTGTACAATTGAAATTATGAATTTTTGTATTGTATTTCATTTATGGTCAATGTGGTAGAAGTGATAATTTGGGACACTTTTGTGAAAAATAGTAATTTAAAAAAAAATTAACAATTCTAAATATGCCAACTATCACTAGTTTATCCAATCAATGGTGTAACTCTAATTTGCTAGAAGTTATACTATTTCAAACTAGAGTAGGCTAAGATATTATTATTGTGTATTAATTTCCACAAAAAAGAAACTTTCTTGTGACATTAAAGATCATATTGGGTACATAGCATGGCAACACATCTTTCCATCTTATACTAATTTCCACAAAAGGTTGTTTGTCATGATGTTTTGGATCATACTAGGTACACAACATGGTCAATATATCTTTGTAGAATAATTTAATTTCTAGACAAAATTTGTTTTGGTAGATGCAAGGAATAGTCTATGTGATTTATTTCTCCAGTAGAATAAGAATGAGTTTCTAAAAAACAAAATTCTAAAAATTTTGAAATACAATTTTAGAATCATTTTTTACCAATCTTGATGTCCACCTATGATAATTTTTCAAGTGTCACAAATTTGGAGCCTCACTAATAGAAAAAATCAACGTATTATAGGATGAAAAATGAGTTTAGATTAAAATTATGATGTACACATGCAATAACATCCAATTAAATGTCCCTGATAAAATAGTCTCTAAGGATATGTAGAGAATGTGCAACTTGCTTGTGTTTAGTGTTTTTTTAAGTGGATAATCACCCAAAGCATTAAAGGTCTCAATTAATACACATTGATCTAATATAGTTTCTCAAAATTTGATATCAACTTAGGTTAACACTTGGGATCCTGAAAGGGCTAAAAGGCTTAGGGCACTTAGGCTTTAGATGGGCATCATGCAGCTTGTTCAAATGACCAATCAACAATAGGCTTCCACCCTCCTCAAGACCATGGGCAACCTCAAAATTACTACTTAAATTTTTTATCAAACTTTCTAATGCAAATAGTTACTACAAGTTCAAATTAGATTGATAGATGCATTTTGTAAAGACAAAGAGAATAATACCAAGGAAGTTCATATGGAATTGAATATTGGAGGAGTTTTCTTGAAGATTCTCTAAAAATCCAATCCCTCAGGCTAATTTGTTGTTTAAAGGTTAATAAAAGATATGGGATAATCTGCATCCTTGTCAACAACCATATTTGTATCTATATTTCTAAAAAGATCTAAACAGATCCATGTTGTAGGATTTTTCTAGCTAAAATCCACACTGTCATTAGATGTTTTTATTTTAATATTTTATAATCAACCGGTAACCCATTTAAAAAAATGATTGGGATGGTATTTTCAAGGGAATATAGGTAGAACAATAGTTGCGGTCACAAGATCTCATAGTAGACACCTAGGGAATGATCCCATTATGTGATTTTTCAATAAATAAAATTTGGGCCACAATTAATGTCTTACCTAATAGTAAACAATTGAATAGTGACCTCATTAGGAATTTCTAACTTTTGAGTGTAATTTCGTTGTAGGAAGTGACTTTTTTAGGCCTTCTATGTTAGAAATTTTTTGTGATTACTTTAGGTGTTTACGGGGGGGTGTTTAAGATGAGCATTATGGATACATATTTTGATGGTTTTGGGGTTGTCTAGAGACTCTTTTAAGTCATGATGGACTAAAGACTTAAAAATTCATAGCCAATTCATACTTTGTCAAAAAAATATAATTTCAATTGCTCTTATTGTTTCTTATACTTGTCTTTATTTGAGTTGTAAATTAAAAAATTTCAGCAATGGCATAAGGGCAAACTCCTAATTTGGATTACAATAGGTTGTTTTACATTAATCCCTAAAGTTCCACAGTTCCTATGAAAGACCTTGGGATTTTATGTAGGCTTGTGTGATCTCAATTTTTAACATGATTTTCTTAATTTAAAAAAACACCAGAAAATTAGATTAGCTTTCTGGGAATATAATTTTTTTTCCAATTGGTGCCTAGAAACAAAAGTTTTGCCATCGTAAGTCCCAAAAGCAATTTAAAGAGCAACCCAAAAAAAATCACAAAAAGTTAAATTTTTAATTTAATTAATTTTTCTCAAAGACTAAATTTTTGTCTATATCTGAAGCTTTGATTCATTCTATTTGGACAAGTGATGAGAAAATTATGGAGAATCTTATATTTTGGGCAATCTAAGCATTTTCTTGAAAAAATAATTTAGAAAATTTATTTTTGAATGCAGTTTTTATAATTCAAAAAAATTTAGACATAGTTAAGTTTGCTTGCTAGAACAACCTCACTGTTGGGATTATTGTGTTTCAATTCTATCTTAGAGCTATTAAACGTTTAGTTTTCCCTTCAATCTAGAACCTTCTTCTATTTAACAAATTTTTTATGAGTGAAAATTAAATACTTTTTTATTTAATTTTTTCTTTAGATTCTCAAATCAATTTTTCAATATAAAGAATTTAAAAAAAAAATCAATAGTGCAAATTTTTTTAAGTTAACACCTAAAGGACCAAGGGGGGTTTGAGTATAGTCCTTGTTTTCTTGAGTAGTTCTTGTAACAAGCATAATTCATCATTCATGTAGAATAATCTTGATGATCACCACCATTGAAATGAAACAAGACTTGTTTAGCTTTCCTATAAAAAAAAAAAGATCAACAAAATCGCATAATTTTTGAGAAAATGCCGTTGTTGACAAGATTGATGAAAGATGTTTGGTTAGGGAGTACTTTGTATGTATGCTAAAATCAAAATGTTGAAATCAGAATGCTCAAAAGTATTCCAAAAATTCTGATTTTTTTTCTTGCATATGCATATCATCATAATATTGATGTGTAATTTTTTTTCAAATCAATTTGAGGTGTAGAAAAAAAGATATGAGAATGTTAAGCAATGGCCTACAATGCCTTTTCTATCTCAAAAAAATCACCAAAAATTGTACAGTCAATCATTTCTCAATGGGATTGTACCAACAGATTTAGCAGAGAAAATCATCTAAGATCTCTTTGTTGCTCACGGACTGTTAGTGAGGTTCACATATCAAATTTTTTACAAATGTAGTTGTAGAAGCCATGTCACCTGAGCCTTCAATTTTCAAAGAATGACGACTTTGGTTAGAGAACAGGGGATGTGATATTACAGGATGTAACATTAAAAAGGTGATATTAAAGTGGTCTGCGAGCAAGTCTACCAGAGGAGACGCCACATGTTCCCCACTGGTACATCATCCAAAAACCTCCCTTCCCTCTGCTTCTCTTCCCCTCCCCTGTGTGCGAGGTCGCCCCTTCCGATGCAGCGCGACCTTCTTGCACCTTCGCCGATCAACTCTCGCATTTGGTTCCGGAACCCGAAGATTCGCATTCGCAGTAGCTCACGAGATTCGCAGCCATGGGATGAGAACGGAGAACCTTGCGAAGTGTCGGTGGAAGTGATAAGCACAGGCAGAGAAAAAGAGACAGAGAGAGATAGCAGGGGTACCGTAGCTGATTGTCTGCAATCATTGCATTGTCATGTTGGATAGGGCGATCCCGACGGAGCTTTTTGGAATGCGTTCAGTTGATGCTGCGATTTGAAAGGCGGAGCGATTGACCAAGTGAGGAGGTTTAAGGTTTTGACAGCATGGGAGGGCCATTAGATACCCTAAGCGAGCAACTCACATTGGCGCGGGAGTATGCCTTGCTCGGAAGCTACGACACCGCCCTCATCTTTTTCGAAGGAGTTCTCGCGCAAATCAACAAGTACGCGATCTCCACTTCTCGTCCAATTCTCTTTCTTCTTTTCTGCTTCGGATGATATAAAGTATTCCGACTACATTCTGACCACGCTGCAATTCGAACATACTTCCACCTGGGATCCCAACTCTTCCGCTATGGTATAGTTTTGAGTGGGTGCCAAGTGTGCTACAGTCATTGGTCGTGTTGCAAGTGTTCATGATGTTCTTGAATTTCATTTTAGAGAATGTCATAATAATAAAGAGATTTGAGCGTACACGTGAACCCTAACCCTAGCATGCCCCTCTCTGATAATGGTCTAGTTTTTCATGACCGGTCTCTAAAAAACCAAGTGTGCGCCATCTAGGCATGCAAGCAATGTGGACGATCCCTACATTCGAACGAAGTGGAACAAATGTAAGAAAGATCTCACGGAGGAGTTCAACATGGTGAAGCAGATTGATGCTGAGAGGCAGGCGTTTCGGGAAGCGCCAGGTAGAGCTCCTCATCCTGGGACTCAAGAGGTTAATGTATGAGGTCGAGACAACATTTATTTGCACAGTAAATTCTTTTTGCCAATGCATGAGATCAGGACAACATATATTTGCTCAGTAGATTCTTTTGCCAATGTACGAGTTCAAGAGAACACACATTTGAGCAATGGATTCATTTTGCTAGGTACAAATCCGAATCCTCGACCTTCCTCTCCAAAAATAACAGTAGCTGCACCATCGAACCCTTACTTCCCTGTGGAAGAGATCTACGTTCCACATCAATCCAGCAACGATTCGAGGTCGGATAACTACGACGACCCCGATGTTTGGCGACCTCCTTCAAGGGTGGAGGTTCCTTCTCAGTATGGGAGCCGACGGCCTACAAGAGCAGGTCAATTGGCAGCAGCTGCTCAAGCGAAACGAATGGCATCTTATGCTCGAGGAGCAGGAGGCGAGAAGGCTGCCCCCGCTGTGGGACGAGGTAACAAGGTCACTCCTTCGATAAGTGCTCCCAAGAGTGGCATTGGTTCTGGGACTGGCTCTAAGGGCTCTTCTCTTTCTGGCAATACGGGTCCTCGCAAGAACACCAATGTTCGTTCCACTCCCAGCAAGCGAGAATCCATGGTAAGGTTTTCATTTGCTAACAATCATGATTAACCCGTATTGGACCAAGAGGACGTAATGTATTTTTAGCACTTTTGAGTATGCCATATGAGGACTTCTTTTTGTCCATCTTTGTTTGTATTTTGACCAACACGTGCAATGCTCTTCACTGATTCTGGTGATCCAAAATTTGTCCCTTGTTTGAATAAAGACTTTCATAATATGATCAACCAAATTGGTCATTCGAAAACCATGAAATCTTGGTCCTTTAGGGGTAAATTTATAATGTTTTTTTGTTTCTTCGTGTGAAAAATGTGTTTCAATACTGATTCTATAGAATGGATAATGAAGTGTGTGCAGTAATTTGCGGTACTGACCCTGTTGATAAGATCTTTTTCCTGGATTGCATTTGTAAAGTTCTGATGTGTTAAGCGAAGCTGTGCATGTGGTTCTGGTTGGGAAAAGAAAAAGTACTCATGGGATATCGTGTTCGTTTCCAGGGGCCTTGTACTAATTGTGAGGTAGAATATGATAATAGGATTTTGAATCTTACTACTGACGTCAATTGAAGTTGTTATTTGTGCATGGTGGAATAATGCTTATGCTACCTTGCCATGGCTTGTGGATCGTCTGTCTCCAGTTATTGTTGGGTTATGCCTGATGCGGGTTTGAACTCATTCTGCAGAACGGAGCTGAAGAGGAGGTGCCACGAGGGATGCCTAATCGGAAAGGAAAATATGAGGGCCCTGACACTGAACTCGCTGCGATGCTGGAAAGGGATGTGCTCGAGAATAGTCCTGGCGTTCGGTGGGAGCATATTGCAGGCCTTACTGAAGCCAAGCGTTTGCTAGAGGAAGCGGTGGTTCTGCCACTTTGGATGCCTGAATATTTCCAGGTCATCTGACCGTTCGCTTGTTTGATGCCTTCTTGGATACGGGAACTTGAAAATGAGTTTTCAAGTTGACACCTTCAATATCTTGGTTCCAGAGAAGTTTTAGGATTCTTCAAGAGAAATAGCAAATTTATTAACAGAAAGATGAAATCTTCCAAAGTGGAATTTCTATTTAATTTGTGTAACCCTTGAAGCGTCACAGAGATCACTGGAATCGGTTCTGTCGAGTAGAATTGGATTTTAACCTTCTTAATGAGAGAATTGTTTTTCCACGATGTGAAGTGTTCTAAGATCCCTGACACGAAGTTTTCTATTTGGGTGTACTTATCAAATACTGAATCTGTTCAGATTCTGCAAATTTCTGTGGTGCACAGGGCATTCGGCGGCCGTGGAAAGGAGTGTTGATGTTTGGTCCTCCCGGCACTGGTGAGTACCTTTATGCACATTTTGGACCTTTCACTTCTGAACCAATTGAGTTAGGTTGTGTGACGCTTTTATTGACTCGCATGCAGGTAAAACACTCCTAGCAAAGGCAGTTGCAACAGAGTGCGGGACTACCTTCTTTAATGTATCATCCGCCACATTGGCTTCCAAATGGCGAGGGGAGAGTGAACGCATGGTGAGAGTCTTGTTTGACCTTGCGCGTGCCTACGCCCCGAGCACCATATTCATTGATGAGATCGATTCTCTGTGCAATGCTCGTGGGTAAGTCTGACCTCTAGATCTTTTACCTTTTGAAGCTCTAATTGTGTGCACTAGAATTAGCCCCTAAGCAACCAAGCAACCCAAATTGGACCCATTGCTTTGAGTAGGTCGTTTGGAGACTTCGTTTTTTTTCATTTTCCTTTGTTTTCTGACCAACACTTGCAGTGTACTTCATTGATTCTGGTGATATTAAATTGGGGCCAATCTGAATTCTATTTTTCTCAGTGTGCAATCACATTGGTTATTTAAACCATGAATCCTCGGTTTTATGGTTTCAATTGATTGCCATATGCACTATCCTGCTCACCAGTGTTTTCTGCTGATTGCTTTCCTGCAATTTTCGTGGATGCTCAACCAGATTTTGTATGTATATGCAGGGGATCTGGAGAACATGAGTCATCCAGACGAGTGAAGTCAGAGCTCCTTGTGCAAGTGGACGGCGTGAATAACACCGGTGATGATGGCGAAAAGAAAATTGTGATGGTTTTGGCAGCAACAAATTTCCCCTGGGACATTGATGAGGCCCTTAGGTATGAAACACCTGTCACATATCTGCTGAGTGGAAGATTAGCGGTGAGCTGACTCTCTTATACTGTGCTTTTGTGTATGGCGAAGAATTAAGTACTTATTTTGATGTTGGGTACTTTATCCTTAAATCTATGGTCGTAGTGAACATCTGGGCTTGTTCCTAATGCAGGAGGCGACTTGAAAAGAGGATTTACATTCCTCTGCCATTAGAAGAGGGCCGGCGAGAACTTATTCGTATCAACCTCAAGGACATTGAGGTCTAGACTACTCTTCTTTCCTAATTATTTACTAGGACAGCCACTAGAAGGGTTTAGCTATATAGTTTGTGTTTTGCTCTTGTTTCACTACAAAAACTGCTCTTGTTTGTGTTTTTGCGGGTGCTTTTGAATTATTGTAAACCTTTTTAATGTCTGGTTTTCGATTGTTTCCTAAAGTTTCTAAATTTATCTGTATATCCCTTAACTCTGAAACGAAGAGACTTATCATCAAGGTACTCAGCCCAAAAATGATTCGATTAATGATTGGATAGGTGTATTCTTTGTTTCTTTAGTAATCCTGAAAGTCATCCATCAGACCCCAAACATCCGCAGCGTCCTTCCAGGGTTAAGGACCATGAACCCCAAGTTGGGCCTCATGTTTTTGCAGTTTTGAATGTGTCACATGGGGGCTCTTTTTTCTCCAACTTCGTTCATTTATCGACCATCAAATGCAATTTTCTTCACTGATTCTTGTGACATAAAATTCATCCTGTTTGAATCATGTTTTTAACAAATTCAATTGGTCATTTTATGACCATGAATCCCTGGTCCTTCAGGGGTTGAGCATGAGAAACCCTTTCACTTACAGCACTTCAAACAGATTATACATTTGTGCTAGAAGTTTACGTTTTCTACAGTTGTCTAATGTAATAGTTCGTCCTTTCCCAATCTTCCGTTTACTACGTTACTAAACGTCATGTGGGCTTCGGATGCAGGTTGCTAAGGACGTGGATATCGATGTTTTGGCAAGACGGACGGAGGGTTACAGTGGTGATGATCTCACCAACATATGTAGGGACGCATCCATGAATGGTATGCGGCGCAAAATTGCAGGCAAAACCCCTGAAGAGATCAAAAACATGACCAAAGATCAGATGTACGAGCCTGTTGCCATGCGCGATTTTGATGAAGCCCTGAGCAAAATCTCTAGGAGTGTTTCCACTGCCGATATTGAGCGCCATGAAAAGTGGCTTAGTGAGTTTGGGTCTTCTTAAGATAGTGTGGAGATATGGATTCTCATTGTTGGAGCTTTCTTGCCCTTCAAGGCTTACTTACAGGGCAATTGATCACGCATGATGACCTTGGGCAGTAGTCTACAGATTCTGCCTCTCCAGATCTCGGAATTGTATTCTATTTCTAATTTTCTCTTTATGGAATGCTTGTTTAACGGCAGTGGTCTCAGAATTTGTACTCGAGTTACTTCTCATTAGATGGAAATTCTTGAGTTAGCAAAACATCAACGAGGTCCATGTTCTTGTACTGTACTGTAGATCATGGGAGCTCAAAGAGTTTCTGTTATGGCATCGGATTTCTTTTTGTGAGTTCTATGAGTAAATTCATGCAAAACATTCTTAGGCATGATTGGTGATAATTATTGTGTAACAAGACGTCTTTCAAAGTGTAACTACATTTCTGAAACTGAAGGAATGAAACACCGTGTTGGTTTCTCTGGGTAACCAACATTTTACGGATGTTAAGATACTCATAAAGATTTGAAAAGGACCAGTTGTTTAATTCAATGTATGAACTGAATCCAGACACAGATTTGTGTACTCGGTTGATTGAAAAAGAATCAGTTCATTTTCTTTCCGACAGTTGTCAATTTCCTGGATAACCTCAAAATGGAGTTTGGCAATTTGGGGACTTTTATTATTTTTATAGGGGGTATGATTGAACCAGCTGAATTATCAGCAATATATAGCAATGTGGAGTACTTTTGGATGCATGTAATTGTAGGATCTTGTAGTATGCTAGTTTGAAAAGATGTGGAAAAACTTTCAAAAATTTCCACCATGTGGATTGAAAGATATTAGTATTTGAATTGACAAAAATCCTTTTTCTAACCTTGCAAAAAAATAGGGCAGTTGAAATTCATAAGGTCACATTTGTATGAAAAAATGTCCAAAATGGTGGTGTTCTTTGGATTCATTCTTCAAGGCAAGTTGGCTACATGCTTGAAAATTTTCAAATCATTTAGAATTGTACAGCATATAGGAAAAAAATAGTAAATAAAAAGAAGTAGAAAATAATTCAAAATATAAAATTGTTAAGAATCTAGTTATGGAATTGAAAAATGTCAATCCCAATGGTGGTAATTTTGTAATAAACAATCTACATCCTATGATTTTATTTTTTTCAAAAAATATTGAAAATTAAGTTAAAATCGAGGTTAAAATAAAAGACTTCAAAGTTTATTTTAGAATAGAGAATCCAGAACTCCTTGCAAACTAAAACTCTTCATAACTTTAATTTCATTAATAAAAAAGGAATGATTAAAAGCTTTCCATGAATATATATATACACACACATAAACATAAGTATAAGTCTGGAAAACCATTTTCAAATTTTTTTATTTTTAAAAAGTGAATTTTTCTTATCTCTCCAAGTTGCCCAAGTTGAGAAAGAAATTATATATCATACAATAACTTTTTAACCATGTTATCAAAAGTTATAAAAATTATTGGGCCTTAAAGATATTCTTTGACCACATGTTGTCATAAGTTTAATTAAAGGCTCCATCACATACAACATAGGATTTTGTTGTTTTGTGCCTAGGTTCTAAGACTCTAATTTTCTAATGAAGAAGCTCTACGTTAGTAAAAGTCCTAAAGATGTAATTCATCCAATGTCAAAAGTGGTATGTATGTGTACATAGGCTAGTTGATGTTTTGCAAGTTTTTTCTAATTTTGGAGGTCTAACTATAATATTATAGGTCTTAGACTGAACTTTCATTTATTAAGAATTCATTTGTTTATTTGTTTTACGTGTAATTTTTGGTCCATTTTTTTGTATTTAATTCTATGGTATATTTGTATTAAATTAACCCAAATTTTAAATTATATTATAAAACTATGTGCAAATGTGCAATTATCATTCATCTTTACTACCACCAAATTAATTATCAAGATATTATTATAGTGAAAATCTTAAGTTCTTGAATTTTTATTCTTAAGATTCAAAATAAATAAATTTATTGAATTAATACAAGAGCTCAAATAATTCCTTTAAAACTCAATATCTCTTCACACCATCAAAAAACCATTGACAATTGTTTATATCACCACCAAAACTTAGTTTAATAAATAACCAATAATAAAAAAATAAAAAAATTCTATAATATATTATCTAAAAAACAAATCCCTATCATCAATTGAGAATTTTTTTATTTACAAGAAAGCATTCTTATTAAGAACATCTACAATCATATGAACTAGAATATAAAAAACATTAATCTTAAATAAGAATTCTTGATTCTTTAATAGATAAGATTTCTAAACTAGAATGAGTTATGAAAAAACCAATGCCTAGAATCACAACATCTTATACCTATAATTAAAGCCTATGTACTACATAAAACATTTAATTTGAGCTTCTACTTACTTACAAATCCAACCTCACACAATTGAAGAGATTGTTTGTGACTCTTAGAATTTAGATGCAAATTAATATCATCTTTTGCAATACATTAGAGTTATTCGTAAAGTCATCCCTAATTTGGTACCCAGATTTAAACAAGCTCTTATACAAACTGGTGAAAGGAGGTAAAGCAACCCATATGGGATATGTAAATGGTTGGAGTTGTAAGTAACTTGTAAGAGCTTGGAGGAGCTCAATCTTAAAATAAACCCATATCCTTTGAGAGTTCATAAAGAACAGTGGATTTCATTATAAAAACAACCTCTCCACCCTCCATTCTCACAAAATTGTCAATGTACAATTTCTTTGACAGGTAAACTCAGGTCCAGACTTTTTTAGGCACCATTTCGATGCGAAAGAAAGTTTGGTCCCAAGTTTTTTTTTCGCTAGTGTTGATTGCGCGAGCTTTTTACTTTTTCACCTGCTTCTTTACATAAAGCAGGGGTTCAAACCCCAATTTTACCTCTAAACTCAGGTTTACTTTACGAATAACTCTATTGCAAAGAAGAGTTTGATGTTGATAAACAAAGATTAAGTGATTCCATATCATATTATGCGCTTGAACCTTCATGATAGTCTTCAAGAGTATAGTCATCCAGATTTTTGTTACCAATGAGCATGGCCACAACTTCAGACATTGTCAGATGCCTTGCCGCAATATGGTGCAAACATTTCAACCCAACTTTTACAACTTGCTTGACTGTGGCCTTGTCTACCATTGTCATTTCTTCAAGTGATTTGTCTTTCAGATTTGGCAAGTTGTCATTGGAATGCAATTCTTGAGCCTAAACATCAACATAATTCAATTGAATTCAATAAGTAGTCAAGTCAAAAATCCTAACTAACATTAGTTTCTTCATTTTTAAAAACTTTCAACATTATGAGAAGTTGTACATGATTAGTTACTTACCCATTGCACCAAATATTGTTGTGTATGTGATAACTTGAGATCAATTTTCTTTCGCCCACTCACAATCTCTAATAGTAATACACCAAAACTAAATACATCAAGTTTTGTAGAAACTTGACCATAGCACATATATTCCGGTGCCATGTATCCCTTGCACAAACTCAAAAACAATGAGGTTAGAAGTAGTCTTGATTCATATGCAATGAACAATTGAAGAACACATAACTTGACTATCTGAATTTAATATAATGCCTTACTTGGTTCCAGCAACTGTGGATACACTCATGTGAGTTTTTCCATCATCAAATGATGAAAAAAAGAGTGCTAAACCAAAGTCTGCAATCTTGGGATTCTAATGCTTGTCAAAGAGGATATTTTCGCCTTTGATGTCTCGATGTACAATGGTGGGTTGGACATCTTCATGGAGATAAGCTAAACCATGAGCAATTCCCAAAATGATGTTGAACCAAGTTGGCCAATCCAAATGCCCACTGCTTCTTGAATCTTCCCACAAGGCATCTTCAAGGTTTTTATTTTCTACAAATTCATGAACCAAAATTTGTTGGTTTTCTCTTATTCAACATCCTTTTAGTTGCACCAAGTTGCAATGCTTTATATTTGATACAACAATAATTTCACTAAGAAAATCTTGGATTCCTTGCTCCATACTTAATTTGGTCAATTTCTTCACTGCCACATGGCTTCCATCTGGAAGGACACCCTGATATACTCCCAAATTCAAAACACAAGGTTTCAAAGTCAAAAATCAATATTAATCCCTAGTACAAAATATGACCATCTATTATATATCATTGTAGAATTCTAGATTTGCAAGGATTATGATGGAAAAAAATACTGATTTCAAATCTAAAATCAACATAAAATAGAATTGAACTAAAATTAGTATTCTACTAGTAATTAATATGCCTAAAGTAGGATTTTCAAATCAAGTTAGAAATGCACCTTGTACACTATACCAAATCCACCTCGCCCAATTCGTTGCTAATATGAAAATCTTGGGTTGCAACTTTCAATTCACTAAATGAAAAGAGATTAGGCTTTACATCCCTTTTATCAAATTCTACAAAAAATACAACAATATTTTCAAAATACAACACATATTTGAAAATCATTTTAAGAAAAATTATAGAAGCCTTTGCCAAAATATAATTATTTGTCAAACTTACCACTTTGAATTTCATGAAGCAAGGAAATCTTTTTCTTTAGCTTTTGGATCACAAAGAATCCTGCCGTAAAGAAAACAATTATTAGACCGCTTACACAAAGAACAATAATTTGAAGAATAGTTTTGTTGACAATGGTGAGTTTCTCAACTGCCAATCCACATTGAATAGTTAGAAGACAAACAATTGTGAATCATTTCCAAAATGGTTGTTGTTTGCTTCAAAAAATTACCATTTATAGACTAGTATACAAAATAGTTTGTATGAAAAGGTTCAATGTTTCTAATAAAATAAAATAAAAAATGATGTTTAAAAAAATAAAAAATATATCACAAAAAAATTTGCAATAATTACCTTCTATTGGAGATGTTGCATTGATTCGACATACAAATCGTAATAGTTGAGTTTTATGACTTGGAGATGTACAAATCGGATTTCCATATAAGAAAACTTTGGCATTCAAGAAAATACTTTGATTCACTAAAACATGATGTGGTATCATTGGAAGGGTAAAAATGGGTGATATTGTTATACAACAATGAAATCAACTTGATTTTTGAGTATTGACATGAAATATTTGGCAGATATAATTTTCCTGTGATGTTGTTGAAATCCAAAACTCTGCATATAAAACCAACAATCATTGTTTATCAATATTTTTTGACATTTGAAAACAATTGAAATTTTTTTTTTTGATATTAGTTTGAATTTTTATGAGTGAAAAAGTAAAACACATCAATGAATGAAAATCCAACTTCTTTCTATACCAATCTAAAAAGCCAAATTCATGATAATTTAATCAATGTTTTCCACTAATTTATTTATTATTAAACCATTGATTTATTATATTATAAATTTTTTATACTCGTCAATAATTTGATTAAATTTACAAGTACTACTACAATTATATTAATATTGGTAATGAAGTTGTTTGCAATATTAACAAGTGCTACTACCAATAATTAAAAATTAATTAGACAATGAGATCCTAAATTCACTATCTACTTGAAATTGAATGATTTTATACAATTGTACAAATGTACATTGATCCATAAATGTTGTAGAGAAACCTTAAAAAAACCCTCTAATGACATTTATGTACTTACATATCTTCAAGAGTCTTAGATTCAAAATTTTTGCTTGGAAGCATGCTTATAGAATTATTTTGTGCGTATCTGCAAAAAAAGAAGAATGGAAGGTTATAATGTAAAATAATATGAAACTGAACTCGTTACAATTTAAATTTTGCAAAATCCAACTAAAATAAAAAAATATCAATAAATACAAGTATACCTCTAAATCATCACGAGAAGTTCAATGATTCATTAATGAAAGTATATCAAGAAAAACTTATAAACAAATAGTGGCATATGTAGCTTTCAACTTACATGGATTTGAGTGATTGGTAATAAAATGAAGATGCTGCCAAATCAGTTATATCGGTAATGAAGTTGTTTGAAATGTCAATAATTTCCAACTTATAGGCCCAAATGCCAGACTGTCCTTTTATATGGTTGTGGCTGACATTCCTACAAATGAATCAATGAACAAAAACAATTAGAGTCTATAAATACTTGAACATGCTATGTATTTGATCAAAATTAGGATCTAGCTAGGACTCTAAATATTACTAATTTAAAACATTCAAAATCAATCTCAAGGAAATGTTTGTCAAAAAACTTACAAATATTAGAGGTTGCAAAAAGAATCAAAAGAATCACTCGGGTAGTCTATAGGATTCATTTTTGTGAAAGAATTCCTCGATAAGTCCCTGCAAAAAACGTATATGAGAATCACAAAATGGCCAAGAAATACAGATTCATTTGACAAATCAACTTGACTATCTTGTTACTCTCGTGCTGTGTATGTATGGTCAAATTGATAAAAGAGCAAATTCCAAAGCATCCAAAATGTGACATTCGAGTGCTCAAAGCTCTAGAAATTAGAATGTTTGATTGTCCAAAGTTTTGAATTCTAGGCTTGTAAGAGCTCAAATGGGTTTCCAAAAACTCAAAGCCAAGCTAAAAACTATACTAGAATCTCAAAACTCTAAAATCTAAACTCAAGAGTCTTTCATAATGAAATCAAGAGCTGTAGGTGTATCCGTGTATGCACCAGTTGGACTTACAGGTGTTCAAGCCCCAAATTACCAGACGCGCGTGCCGTCACAACCACGGCCAAACCCACTCTGGTTACGCTTCCATTGAAGGAACTGTTGAAAAGTCTTCTGAAGAAACATGAATGCCACAATCGAAATTATACGTCAATCGGTGCCATTACAGATCTACAGTTATTGCAAACTACATTCTGATGCAGCTGTGCTAGCTATATGGAACCGCTCAAAGCAACCAAATGAACGTGAACTTGTTGCAAGCTCACTTCTTACGTACATGTATCGAAGAACTGCCGAGGAGCAGAAAAATCCTGCCGGAAGAGGTCCAGAGAGCTTGCTCGCATTTGAAATCGAGCTGAGCACAAAGAGAAATCAGTAAGAAAACGCTTTGAAATTGGACAAATGGAATCAACTGAAAAAGGCACATTGCAATTGAGCAGTAGCCGAACATGCATGAGAGGGAGGTCCCATCAAAACAACTCCAGTTTGCAAACCCATAACCCACTCAGTTACGATAGTTGATATCGTTAAATTCTAGAACGGGTATGGATTTGTGTTTCAAAACGAGCGTTCCAAACGGTGCCAAAGTATTGGAACACCGCCAATTTTTATGAGATTGATGTTGTTGCAAGAAGTTGATTTATGCTCTCTCAAGTTTGAAAAATTGCATACATCAGTATCTGGATTTGAATTTAAGGTGTTAAATGCCTCGAGAAATTTTCTTACAGAGACACAAGATTGGCCAGATTCATAATTGCAGGAGGCAGCTCGCCAACAAGTCGCGCGGACTCCGACTCAAGAATGTCCCTGCAGGCAGATGCACAAAAATTAGTCTCCTGAAGGTCTTTCATCGCAATTCCTGGGCCTAGAAAAAGGATTCATCCTTCCCTAGCATGAACTGGAATTCATACATGTGGGACTGCACTCAAATCATGAGATCGAGTTCACCAAATTAATTACGACTACTCGCTTAATTGAAGCTCTGGACAGTAATGCATATGTAAGCTAATCTGAAATTCTTATTGAACTCAATGAAACCAAATTTCTCGGGCAGTAATCTAACCACGGACTACTTCCACGGAGTTAATCGGTGCATGTGAAAGCTTCAATGATGCATCCGGTCGATCAAGGTCAAGAGCGTTGCGAACTCACAGCTCTAGCCCTACCACACTGTGGTAATAGAGGCTGCTGTCCTTCGGCTGATAGGACATAGTGGAGCAAGAAATCCCACGCCAGACAGCCGGCCAGCATAACATTCATTAGCCTTCAGAGACGCTGCCTTTTCCTCTCTGGAGTCCTCATCCACAGAATTCATCCTCGGCATTAATGCAAGCTTTGGTACCGGGATAGTGACAGTAAATTATGATATTCTCCACTTTCTTTCGTTAATTTTAGGACCAAACATACAAATCTAGTTTGCCAAAAACACTGGAAATCCAATGAGTAATACACTATTGTAATCTTACCATTTGCCATCAATAACTCATTTTGAGATTTCTTGTGAGAAGACACTCTTTATATACACATGGGTTGGTAGGAGGTAGAACAAATCATATGGGATAAACAAGTTAGAATTTGTTGTTTGTGAAGCACTCATAGTTAAGTCAAAAACAAATAATTTTGTTAAAAGTGAAATTTCAGACCTCATTTAGGCATAGTAGAATGATTCTTCTCAAAAAACTTTGAACTAAAGTTGTTAAGTGAAGATAAGTTTCACCTCCAAAAATCCGTTTGGCATTTTGAGTATCCAATCAAAAGTTATGGACAAATTTGAGAGAGGGGTTGGAATGGACAATTTCTTTAACATTTTTCCAACCCCTCTCTCAAATTTGTCCATAACTTTTGATTGGATATTCAAAATTCCAAACGGATTTTTGGAGGTGAAACTTATCTTCACTTAACAACTTCTTTTAGTTCAAAGTTTTTTGAGAAGAATCATTCTACTATGCCTAAATAAGGTCTGAAATTTCACTTTTAACAAAATTATTTGTTTTTGACTTAACTATGAGTGCTCCACAAACAACAAATTCTAACTTGTTTATCCCACATGGGCTGTTCTACCTCCTACCACTCCAAGTGTATATATATAGATTTCTTTACCATTGGAAACTCAAAATAATATTAGTTTTATATAAATGCAAACCGAAAGTTAGAAAAATAATGAATCATGTTTTTGGCTTGCATTCATACAAAACCAATGATGTTTTAAGTTTTCAAAACATACAATGTATAGGTGTAGAATACTGATTATTGTGTGTTTGATTTAATGGGTGTCTGGACATTGGTTTTGTTTTAATTTTTAATGTATGTTGTACAATTGCAGCCAACTAACTTACCCTCTGACAAATTTCGACGCGTGTCCCCATAGCTACTGATGGTGTGGAATATTCCACACCATTCTGTCAGGGGGAAGGCAGCCCTTCCCTCTGCTACTGAATGTTATGCAGGGTCGGGTCATGTTTATAAAACACGGGTGTCCCTCAATGTACCAGCCCCAGGAATTGAAGATATCAAGACTGGTGCCTGCGTCACAGGGAGACCGGCAGGGTGATACCGGGGGGGGGTTTAAAAGTTTCCAAAACTACACTAAGGGGGGGGTATTTGAAGATTCCCCCCCCACACCCACCCCCATCGTGGGGTCTCACTCTAGGATAGGACAAAGTAGGACCATTACTTTAAAGTGATGACGTTGTCTGTGAATCAAGTAGCTTCAACTCAACCGCCTGCCTCAAGCGCCTGTAGTGCTGTGAGTATGGAATTGAATCAGGTTTCAATCAGCTTTCAATCAGCTTGAAATATGATTAATCACATTAATTAATTCAAGTCAGTATTATCCACCTTCAATTTTACCTTACAGAAGTGGCTGGATATGTGAGGCAAAATTGTTGGCTGGTTTGCCATGTTCATATTTTTTTTAAATATTTGATTTTTACCATTTAAAAATAAACATGATAAATGCAAAGAGTACTTTAATTTTATTTGACAAATTATCAATTTGTTATGAATTTTTGGAGAGTAATTGAATTTTTTTTTGACAAATTATTAGTTTATTATGAATTCTTGAAGAGTAATTGAATTTATTTTTTGACAAATTTTCAATTTGTTATAAATTTTTGAAGTGTGCTGCCCAACTGGCCCAGAATAGTCCTTAGACCACCCAAAAATCACTAGAAAGTGTACCCATAATGGTCACCTAACCACCTAAAGCAGTCTCAAAATTTTCTAACATGGTTGCAATATTTTCTAACATCAACATGATGTAAAGGAATAAAAAAGTTAGTTCTTGTATTAAATTTACACATATTAGAAAGGTAGAAGGTCCTAAAGCAATCACTAATTACTCCATCACATAACCCAAGGCATTGATATCAGCCACTAACCAATCTAATAAAGTCTTAATCTCATTTTTTAACAAAAATCTACTATGGATTGATGTAAGACTGGAATAGGTGGTTTTCTACGTATCTGCATTCGACAGTTTGCCTATCATGGGCTGGTTTACCTTATACAACAACTTCATATCTTAAACAAGAAGCGCAAGTTATACAAGATATTGGTGCATTACATGTCATTCATGAAGAAAAAAATGTACACATGTATGATATTATTCGTATTTTTTTTGTGGCAAATATTCTAGCTCCAACTTCACAATTCTCTACTTTATGATTAGATGAAGTACTTGCTATGGTAAAAGATGAGCAAATTGTATCAAAATTAGTTTGTTGGATTTGAGTTTCTATAATGCTCCAATGGAATGCTTTAGCATCGAAGGGTATTTTGGGATTTTATATATATTCACATAAACAACTTAGAAGACACTATAAGTTTTTGCAAACTCAACTTTCAATCCTACCATCTAATTTTGATGTTGTATGTGATATTTATCAAGATATCACTAAAAAAGCCTAATTTGAAATCCAAACCCATTTACCATCATTACCTTTGGTTGATTTAGATTCTTTACAAGTATCAAGATCACGATCTATATATGACTTGTCAATTATACCATTTGTAGCAAAAGTGTTATTTCCTTCCATCCCATTTCCACGAGATAATCAAATCCTTCTTCTTCTCCTCTTTCTCTCATAAAATCAAGCTCTGTCAAACGATATATTAAATGTATCATGGTATCCTTAATCTCATCTAGTTGATTACATAAAGAACGAATCCGTCGGATTTTCTCCATCTTCCTTTCTTTTTTACTAGTGGTTAGTGTTTTCTCCAGAAGATGAGGGATCACTCAAAGCACTCCATATTCTAAACAAAAGACTAAATTATTTTTATATTTATTGCATCATCAAAATGAAAAGAAACATATCAAACCAAACAATCGTACTACGGTTGATAATTGGAAAAAGTTTGCAATATGATGGAAATATTATTGTCAGGTAGAAAATTACCTTGGAAATTCTAATTTCCTTATCCGAGATCAATTTCAATTGAAACCAAAAAAAAAAGATGAAGAAAAGAGAGGAAAGCATAAAATGTAGTAGATACTATATGCACTCATGTTAGAATTTTTGTGTATCTCATTTAATACATAGATTTATCATACATGTAAAATTATGATGATTTAAATAATTTAGTTGTCATATTGATGCTTTTTACGAAGCATTGGTTTTCATTTATGTATGTCCCTATTTGAGCACATGTTTTCTTTTGTAGAAATAAAATGACAATTCATATTACAATCATTTTATATTTCCTTAAATTTACTATATGATTTTCTTTATTTTCACTTCATTTTAGATAATTTTATCCACTATATAGAATTTATAATCAATTTATCATTATTGATTTTTTTTTCTATAATAGTGCTAAATGATTAAATATTTTATTTTAATTTGCAAATATCCTAATAAATAAGAAGAAGAAGAAAATAAGAACACTTACTATTAAATTGTAATATATAGTGCATTGAACATTGTTTTAGAATATTTAATTTTCATATTTAAAAAGCATATTAATGATTTATTTAATTATTTAGAGAATATTACACTGATTTATGAACTGAATTTAAAATTCTTCTTCTTCTTAAATACAAAGATTTTTTTTATTATCTTTTATTTTTTAATTTAAAATCAATGTAATTTTTAAAAGAGTGACTTATTAACAACTCAGTTGTCTAGTGTTGTGCACTTGTCCAAGTGTGTTATATGATTTACCTATGTATTTTTTTAATTTTAATTTTTTAGAATAATTTATCCATAGTTAAATTTAATTTATAGAAACAAAATTCAATTGAAAATTCATATCTTTTACACTTAAGAACCAAAAGTGCAAAACAACTTTGGTGCATCTCTACTCATTGAGAGCTTTTTGGCAATGCCAAGAATGACATCAAAAACTCCTATACTCCATTTTCCATAATTCAATTCAATTTATGGTCTTAAAATTGCTCACAAATCCATCATACGTCCAAAAGCAATAATATGACTTTAGTGCAACCCTTGTTGAGTCAAGATTTCCAATGGTATAAAGAGAATGATTGGTGAGCGCACAACGTGGATATCTCAACGTTACATATAAAACAAACTAGAACAAATGTTGCCATTGTATTTTTACTTTTATTCAACTTTTACTTTGCATACATAAGTAAATAAAGGATTTAAGCCTCTGCACTCTTGATTGAAGAGGTCAAACTCTTTTTTTTAAGGTATTGATGTTAAAAGTTTGTTTTTAATTGATTTAAAAGCTCAATTTTTTTTTCTTTCTCTTTTCTTTTCCTTTTTTTTTTCTTCTCCCCCTCCTTTTTCCTTTTTTACCTCCCCCTCCCCCTCTTTTTGCCTTTTTATCTTAGAGTAGGTCCCGGCGGCCCCCCCACCCCACCCCACCCCAAATCACCATTGTAACTTCACCCCTCCCGGTGTTTTGAAGAATTGAATTGTTGGTGGATGAATTATTGAATAACAAATGACACTTTTTGGGATGAAATATTTTGGATGGATGAAATTGTGGCTAATGAATGACAAAATTTTGGATGAAATATAGTTTGGTTGGATGAAATTGTGGTTAATGAATGACAAATTTCTAGATTATTTATTTTGTAGATGGATGAAGTTTAGTGGATGGATGAAGTTTTATTGCTTGGATGATAACTTTTTGGAAATTATTTTTGGAATTATTTTTTGGAATTACTTTTTTAGATGGCTGAAATTAAAGCATATGGATGGCAAGTTATTGGATGAATTATTTGTTGGATGCATGAATTGTGACAATCTAACCAAACAAGGTGCTAATATAGAGTATATAGTGCACACGAATTACAAGCATGCAACTGTACAAGAAATGATTTGAATATTATTCAACAATAGATCAAATTTATAGCTTTGCATCTTCAACTCCTATGGTCTATGTTGCGATTTCCAATCATTTGCCTCACTAGGTAATTCAAATTCCACTGCTGCCAGACTTGTGAAGCGTCACCTACACAATATGTTTAGTGTACATAGGGACAATTACTACCGTTTGGAGATTCTGGAGTAAAACGTGTAGCCTTTCATACATTTAAACAACTATACCTACAAGATTACACTCCATTTCCACAGTGTTAAGCCATTCTTGCGTGAAGGAATCAATTCAAAGATCTTGTGCTAGTGACTTGAGAGAATGCTGCGGACAATCATAAAACAAATAGAGTACCTTGATGTCCAAGGCAATTCAAGTGATGCAGAGATGGAGCTCAAATTAAACAAGTAAAGAAACCAAATAGAATAACAACCTGTGAATTTGACGTCCAACTTGAGCTCTAATTACGAGATTCTTGCAAATTGTCACAAACACCTACAGGGCAAACAAAAATGTTAGTAGACTCTCTGGTTCTTGATAATCCATTGTCAATCGACAAACTATGATTTTTTTTCAAATCCCAACCTTACAACTTCTAAGAGAATACAAAATGTAAATTGCAAAAAACAAATGCAGTCCAGTTCCTTGGTAGTATAGCATTCTTCTCTAAATTTAAGCAATCTTTAACGGCAAGAAATTACCTCAAAGTTCGTCTCATCTCAAGTAACAGAGAATCGACCTTTCTGAAACAGAGGCCCTTTCTGAGCAGGAGCCTTCACCTAATCCTCGGAAACCTCTTTGTTTCTTGAAGATGATCTTTGCAATGTAAACTTCAATGTAATATACTATAAGTGAGTACCATTGCAGGGCATGCACCATAACTATACAAAAGAAATAAAAAACGAACATATATACCAGACGATTGCCTTTACACTACTTCCAATCCACTCATTGGTTTCTTGTCGAACATATATCAATCTGAGCTGGAGGATATCGGTCCATTCAATAAGCGGTCAACTTCCATCATACAACCAAAATCTACACCACTTCGTCCATCTTGTTCTCTCTCTGATCTCCTGGATAATATATAAAACATTAGAAAAGCAACAAATAATTAAAGATATTTTCAGAATTCTTCAAATATCAATCCCATTCCTAGCAAGTAATTCAATTGTGTCACACTACACCTCTTCAACATGACAACATTCCTAACTCATACCACATTTTTTTTTTTTTCAAGTCATAAGGTAGCTTACATTATAACTGATAAACCCCTACTCCCATATGCAGATGTGGTACATATTGAGGTACAAAACGCACCATCGTGGTAGATGATGATAATCAAGTTTTCAACTTCGACAATTCATATCTGAGAAATAACCAACATTTGTGTTCTTTTCCATTTTAGGCTCCAGCACTTACCATCGGCAAATTTTCCCAGAAGTTCTAGACACCTGCACATATGAACATTGGTCAGGATGATGAAAATAGATTCCCAATACCATGGATATAGTGACACAAACTCAAACTCTAGGTTCTAGGTTAGAAACCCTCAAGTTCCCAAACAATAAATTTAAATAAAATCCGCAAACTTATCAATGCTTACATTCTATCAATATTCCTCCTTAACCTTAACAATCACTTTCCCAGTACCACTATAATGGGCTCATTAGCCATTCACCCCCCCCCCCCCCAAGTCCCAAGATATCAAGAATTAAAAAATAAAGGAATATCATCAGCGTGCGTACTTCAACTTCCTGCAAGCAAGACCATTCATAGTGCAGGTTTTCTTCTCCATTTTGGCTTCTTTGCTGCCAGATGTGTAGCATATGCCAAGAGACAAGACACACACCCTTACACTGCACTCACCATACCAAACCATGTCATCATGCAAAAACCAATGTCATCATCAGACACCATAAAGAAATCATCACTTTGATAACAAGAAAACTCACACAAATCTTGAAAAAGATCCCAATACTCTAAAATTTTGTAACACAATATAAATTCCCTCACACCCAGTTAACTTACATAGTTTCCCAACCTCAACAGAGTCAGCGGAATCTTGCTACCAATTAATAAAAATAAAACCATCTTCAATACAAATTAAAGCTTCCACATCACACAAACTGATTCACACCTGAAGCATGTGAAGGATTTGCTGGGATACTCTGACTTTCAGTACTTGTCTTGGGTAGCAATTCACATAGATGCAATGAACGTGAGATTGATAATAGCATCACATCAAAAATCCAAAATGATTACAATTCTAACCACTTGAAACAACCTCAATACAAATTTCCACTTTTTTAACCATTATGAAGCCAAAAATTTAAATTTGCCAATGAGATCACTATCAATGACTTCATGGTTTGAAACTAGACAAAATACTGAAATAAACCGCAATTCATTAAATAGTGATAAATGAAAACATTCACAAACTGTAAGCACTATGGTTAAAAGCTAATATATAGATTCTGAGAAATCATTAGTACGAGAGATTAGGTGGATGGCATTCGCACCTTCACGTCTCTCGGTAGTACTCGGCCAACATGTGCAACCGTTTGTTGTCCGTTTTTGATGTATATCCGTCAAAGCGTCTTTTTTGAAGAATGAATTCTTTTAGTTGTTTTATCTCACTAAACAATCTACCTCTCACCGTATGCACATTCGCATTCAATTCCTCCATCACTAATCTCTCATCATCACTTTCTATATCTACCCGCCCATCTACACCCATAGGAGCAAGTGCCATTTCACTCAGGTGGTTTACTTCTCCTGTTTCTTCATTTTCCTTCTTCTTACGCTCTTTCCTATTGTTCGTTTTTTGCTTTTGATTAACTTTTCCTACTAAATGCGTCACAATATCCTCTACCTCCCATGTCATACTAACGCCATAGAAAATTAAAGGCTCCATCTTATCATTTTCGGCAATCTTCAAAGAGCAAATTCTCCTCAACCAATCTCGTTTAGTTTCACCAATTCCTTGAGGAGAATGTTCAACGAAGTATTGGAGCCACTGAATTGCTTTTTCATATTCCTGTTATATTTAAACCACTCCAATGTATAATGATCACGCAAAAATGTTCGTCCATACTTCTTTCCCTCAAGCCTATGAATGAAGGGAGGCGGTTTGAATATTTAATCATACTCAGGAATAATTCTTTCCCCCATATCACGAGGCACGGCTCGTGGGATTGACACTATGTCCCCAACTTCTGACATTTTATGAGGTAGAAAGAAAGGAGAGTGATTCGGAAGGAAGTTTCTACGAATGAAGTGCAACACAGAAACCAAAATCAACTAATCACCCGCCTTCACTAAAAAACAATCGAAATATAAAGCATCAATAGTACTTCAAGCGAACACGGTATCCCAATGTACGTCTCATTACTGCATCACCGCTTAAAAGTCTTCGACGTTAAAACTCTTCGCAAAATGTTGAAACATTCATGGCTCACCGTTGAAAGGCGAATCCACTCCTAATACATGAAATCCTCCAAGAGATTCCCAGCCCTTAACCCTTAACGCTATGAAATCAAAACACCAGGAGGTTGGGATCTTCAAGAAGACTGGGAGCGCCGCCCTTACTTACGGAAGAAAAACTCTGGGAGCACCAACCTTGCTCACGGAAGAAGGACAAGTGGCTTCCCGAAGCTTCTCCATGTTCGCTGCCCTAAATCGACGTCTATTAATTAAAATATCTCAATGTGTTTGCTGCCATGTTTCAACTATAATTTAATGTAAATTTTTTAGAGAAATACTCAAACTTATCATTTCTATAGCATAGGGTAATTTTGTGCACGGGTGTCCATTCCAATCTTGACTTTCCATAGTCTTGAGGACTCTTGGAAATGAACCTCAAATAAGGTAGTCATCTCAAACTTGGGGGCTGCCTACTTGCGTACGATGATCGTATTGATTCCATGGTTTCATACCTGTGTACCATAATCGTACATATTATGTGTATTTGGACGCACTAAATCAATGCAAAAACAATGAATATCAATAATGTATGATTCTTATACTATTATCAGTATAGTTTAGGTGCATTTTGGATATCACATTTGTATAATGAAAGTACATCAATCGTACGCTTTTGGAAAACTTTTTAACGACATTGATTCAGTGCATCTAAATACACGTAATATGTACAATTATAGTACGCATGTATGAAGCTACAGAATCAGTACGATATCTGTTAAAAAATCGTCCTTCCTTAAGTTTGAGATGTAGTGTGCTCTTAAAGTGACCATTTAAGAGTCGATTGCCTTTTGGGGGAAGCTAAAGTCTTTGAAACAATTTTCAGTTAATTTTTGTAGGAAGAAAAATGGAATTGGCATCCAGCCCAAGTTGTTTCATATTTTTTGGACCTTCGTAGAATTAGTTACAAATTTTTGAAGTTAAAATACAAGATTCACTATGATTGACCACCTCCTCAAATGTACACAATTCAATTCTTCAAAACACCGAGAGGGGTGAAGTTACAATGGGGATTTGGGAGGGGGGATCTTCAAATACACCCCATTAGAAACAATTTTGGGTCTTCAGAAGGCCCTCTAAGGAGCGTTGGGGTAGTACGCGACTTTGACTTTTGCTTCCGGGCACGATGCCACCAATGCACAGGTTTCAACGGGCTGCACGTTCACGTCGCTGTTGCTAGAGAAAGAGGTACATCGATAAACAGAACTTGGCCGACGTGGCGACCTCAAGCTGGACAATGCGTCCAAAATTCTTCTCGTGGAAATGACGACCGAGAAGTGCCGTAACTCATTAGTGCACATTATTTTAATCTTTTGCTATTTGTCAGTCCTTGCGACATGTATTTGTTTAATGTTTCGAGGGGACATGGAATTTGGCGGGTTTACCAACGTGGTTTGCCAACACAACAACTGGGCGGGAAAGCATGTGCTGCATGTCATCGTGGCAAAAGGGGCGTGGACTTTAATAGGAAGAGGAGATCGAGTTCATTGGCCGGAAACCGAGGGCGCAGTAGGTTGCAGGTGGTCCTGCTATGCTACAGCATGGCGCTCAGAGATATTACTAATATTAGCTATGTGCCACAGGTTAGGCTACATTCTAAGTATGCTCCACTAATTCGTAAAGGGAAGATTTTAGAGGATCAAGCTCGTCTAGATAGCTTTCTAGCAAGGAGGGCTGCTAGTGAGACGCACATTGATCTGTGGGTTGATGGCAGGTTATACCCTGTAGACCCGGCTTCAAACTTTCCACCAAAATTCCGCAGCACAAAAGAATGTTTGGAATTTATTTGTGAGGGAGAGAGTGGCTTGATGGGTTATACCAAGCGTCTCGCTCATACTACTGATAGGAATATTGACGAAGAAGGTGGAAGGTGTTCAAGGAATTCCGTTGAGAGGCTTCAAGCACAGGTCTCTAGTCATGAGTGCACGATCTTGCAATTGAGGGCCCAATGCGATTCATTGGTTCAGGGATTGGGTACTATGTCCGAATCTGCAATTCGGCACAGAGAGGAACGTAGTCAGTTGGAAGCTGATGTTAAGGCCCTAGAGATCACGTGCGATGAGCTGAGAGCACTTCAGCAAGATGTTCATGTTACGAGAGATGAATTGCTTCAGCAGGGAGAGCAAGTTGAAACATTACAAGCAGAATTAAGGAGATGCACAGTTGCTTATGAAAAGCTACAAGAGAAGACGAAGAGGATGGTGGAGACACCGTTGGGCTTTCGACAGCGAGTCCACTAAGGAAAGCTCAAGAATTTAGATGAGCTGAAAGCAGGCTCTGGCCATTTCAAGCGCAGAAGAACTCACATCAGGGCTTCAATTCATCCCTTGATGTTGCATACAGTGCAGATGAAAAATAAGCAATATGGGGAAAATAAGAGGTTGGGGGGTGATGCTTCTTCACAGAAGAAAACTGCTGCTGTCCTTGCATGTTTTTTGTCTGCAGGTGAAGCTAGGAAGCTTGCCAAGGAGTCAAGAATGAGTCAAGCAACCACTGCGGCAGCAATCGGCATTTTCAAAAAGATTCAAAGATCCATTACAGAGGATGTCATGCTTAGCACATGCGATGGATCAGGGGTGACTCATAGAGGTTACATTGCAATGTGCAAAGCCGTCAATAAGAGGGTGCAGCTGGCTATGCCAGAATTGAAGGGAAGCATGTTGCCATCAAGTAATAGACTGGCCCAATTGCAAAGACAGATGAACGAGAAGCTGCCCCAATTCATTGGAGATTATTACCACGTAGAAGGCCATCGCACAATTCCAGAAGTCAGAGTTGGAAAGAAGGTCATCAGAGGAGCAAAGGAAGTCATTCTTGACAATAAAAATAACTTGTTTGCTGAACTTGAAGTTGTCCAACGTTCAATGGTATTGTTTTATGACATGACCGTTGAAGGTAAAGTTTTTTTCGACCCTAAACTTTCTAATCTTGTGCCTATGAATGCAGTGACTGAGAAGTATAAGTGATTAACTTGATTTTCTATGGTAATGCTTGCAGAGTGCAATGGTGGTCCGCTGGTCTTTGTGCTGAAGTTGGATGAGGCAGAATTGCAGCGGGAGAAGAAGTTTGAACGTGTGAGTTTAACTTTGATGAATCGTGCTTTAGACCCAGAAATTCGGAGGAGTGAGGAAAGATACTTTTCAGTTCAATCGGAGCAAGAAATTTGGCCAATAGGGTGCTTTCAGGTGGAGAAAGAGTCATATGAGATCTTGAATTGGGTATTTGAGCAGACTAGATTCCCTGAGGTCATTAAGGCTCAGAATGAAGGACAAGCCCTCGACTTGCCCGGGCGAGGCAGTTTTTTAGTTGAATGGCAGTTGAGCGCCGACATGAAAACGATTAAGTGCATGAACGGCTTGCAACATGGCCCTTCCTGTAAGATGAATTGTATCTATTGTGAGCAGTTACACGAGCGGCTTAAAACTTGCACTTCTGCAGAGGCGAGTCGTGAGGCCACCAATTGAGGCAAGGGTCGATGGCAAGGGGGCCTATTTGCAACCAGAATCAGAGCCGAACCTGTGGATGTCTCAACACATCCACGTTGGAAACAGGTGTTGCCAATTCCCTTATCACGAACACACATGTGCACATTACATGCACTTGTGCGCATATGTGAAAAGATTTTGCATGTACAACTAACATTCGTCTGGAACATGCAAGACGACCACAGGAAAGTAACTTCAATCGAAGCTATGGAAAAATCACTATCTGCCATTGGGGTCGACTCATGTAACTTTGTGATGAAGCAGGACGTGAAGAAGTCCGGGAAAACGGGGAACGTTGTCATGAAACCAAGCTTACGTGGAAGAGTGGCCGTCAAGTTGTTCCAAGATAGTTCATGGTCACCTCATACAAGAGTTTGGAAGGATGTATGCTCGTCCGAGTCTAACAACCTCGAGATGGGACAGGCAAAGGTGAAATGACTTAGAGTGTAGGAAACACTCGAAAATCTACTACCTTACTTGACTGGGCTGGTGCTTTCACCCGAGTTGAGGAAGATGTGTAGAGCTCGCATGGATGCTTTTGGCGCGGCATTCATTGCCGCATTTGGAGAAGGTCACGTCACACATTACATTGTAAGGCATGTTTGCAAGGTCTCGTTCATAAATTTTGGGATCTGTTTTCCTTCATTCTTTTAGTGGACTAATGTGTTGATATTGGGCCGTTTACTATGTTGAAGTTGGCTAGTCTGTTTCTAACTCCTGTAATCTCCTATTGCAGCACGCACTAGTAAAGCACGGACCCTGGTTTGTCGAGACATATGGTAGCCTGTCCGTTTGGAATTGCCAGGGGATGGAAAAATCACATCATGTTGCCAAAGCTTCTACACAGGCACATTCGCAACACGGGGGAACTAAGGCTCGTACAAGCGTCGTCGTGCAACAATACGAATTTTGGTACCGGAATATCCAACACCGATATGATGCAAAATTGATGAAGAGAATCGCAGATGAGGAGTGCGGAACTCCGGATTCCGTGGTTTTAGCAACGGCATCATGCCGGAGGGATGCCTGGTATGCATCTGAAGCAACTGCAAGGTGCGAGTCCTGGCGAGTACAACGTACCCAGGAAGGGAGGCGCTATGTAGAACTCAATGACGGGAAAAATGTACAAGACCAACAATCTCAAGAAACATATGCTGATGGCCGAAGTTGTGAGTTTGAGCAGGGCTCCGAGTCCCAAGAATTTGATTTCGATTCTATCGCAGATATCACTTAAGTAAATTATATTTTGTGGCAATGGGTAATAGTACAAATTTGTTTTGTTGTGCGGAAGCACAAGGCTGCCTGTCAATCAAGCATGAAATATAGTATTAAACAGCTAGAGACACTCACAAACGGTAGTTTTGCAACTATGACCTATCGTTATGGACTTATGGTGCGTTTTTCAATTATAATTTCAAATTATGATCTCATGAAGCAAGCCTTTCTTCCCTTCTCTGGATATCAACATCTATGAATACAAGTCGTAGCAGGAGAGAAAGGAGCCCAAAGAAAAGGGTAGACTAAATCATTTTGAAGTCTGAAATTGAAGACAGTTGGAAAATTTGTTACCATCTGTATTCAAAACCCAGGTGGAACAATACAAATTAACCTTCTTTTTGCACAGCATGTGTACATATCAAAATTAGAACTGGTAGGTGTAGAGTCACCTCTATGTTTTGAAAGTCCTTTATACTAAGAAGTGCTAGCAAAATTATAGACTACTCCAAAACAGGGTAATATATGCAAAATACACTACCATGCTAAAGTACTGTAGTGAGAGCTGCCTTGCTACAGCTTAATTCACACCAAGACCATCTTGAATCTTCCATTTGCAGGCAAGACACTTTGAATCTCCGTGGTAGCTTCCAAGCGGTTGTTTACCTGCGCCCGCATAAAATCACAACTTCACATATTAGGCTTATACTGAAAGGGAGATGAGTTGGTGAGAAAAAACGAGACTAAATTTCAGGGTGTTGTAAAGCACACCTTCTTGTCTGCAAGACCAGGGCACTCAACCACAAGGTCATAGTAGTCAGGTATGACCTCGCGAGGCAAAACAATAGCAATCTCGTTACGGATTTGAGAGACAGGCCAGGATTGGCCCACTTCGAATGCCGGTAGCTCCTCACCCCCAAACACAACAGTAGTTTGGACCATGTCAGGAATCAGAACTTGATCCAAAGCCACCCATTGTTGACCTTTTTGCCTAAATCTCACGTAACAGAAATTCATGTATAGCACCTGTCTTGCTACATGATACCGAAATCCAATCGAGCCCTTACTAACGATGCATTTGATGATGTCCTGCCCAGTTTGGTACTTAGAATCCCAGCCTGCATCCATTAAACTTGCCAATAGCAACGTAGAGGGATTTCGAAAGATGTACATTGCTGTGGTTCGACGAGTGTCATTTGAGACAGCAAATAAATCCGCCATAATATGCATTGGGAGGAACCAATTTACATGGACCACCTTGCTGCCTATCCCTCCTTTCATTGCGGCAGCTACATCAACCGCCATCTTTAACCGAAACGCTTCCAACGTGTGCATGTCTGGCACTGGCTAGAAAGGGTCATTGAGCTCTGGAAGGGGCAGTGCTTCTACGGACCCATACAAGTCTGATCCAGACCGTGGCACATAGACAGCTCTTAAAAAAAAGGTGCCGTTTTGCAGCAATTGTCGATGGCTTCTTCCAGCACGTCCTAGCTCGCCCAGTTCGTGGTGCACTACTAGTATGACGTCAAGTACAGACGTTGGCGGCACCCAGTCGGCCCAGAAAGAAGCATACAGATAATTGCACGCACGCGGTTCATTGACTGAGGAATTTGGATCAAGTTCTAGCTGTCGTCGCTGGTAAGCGTGACGTACCTAAATTGCTTCTAACTTCTGAACTTCGACACCTTCAACAATGCTTACACCAAACCAAAACCGACGTATTTGTGCCTTCTACGCCCCAGCAAAGGACTCATCACCATGGATGCAAGCATCCCGCGACCAAGGACCTCTTCTAGAAGGCTTCAATGTAACCCACGAGCCCACTTCAATCCGAAGTGGAATCCATCGACCACGAGCATCTTTGTCATTGTAGACAACGACAGACTGAATCAAAGCTGCTGGGGCGTTGGATTGCGCCATGATTCTAATATTGTTGCATTCAAAACTCTTCGCTCAAGTGGGGAATGCTGTAGCACGACTGACTTCAATCTATACTCAATGTCATGCCATGGCCAGAGGTTATTGTTGATCCTTGGCCTACACTGTCAGCACTGTTCCTCCGTACACAAGTCACTCTCGGTGTGTGAACAAAGCAAAAATTCAAATTATGATTTAGCGTCGTGTTGAGCACTATGAAAGTGGATGGCAGGCCAATGTCAATGGCCGATGGATATCTAATATAAAATTCAAATAAAATCTCTACACTGACCAATACCATCATTGGCGACACCTAGTAGGACCCTAGGGATCGTGCACATAGCACCTTTTTTTGAAACATAGGTTTCAGAAGGAATTGAAAAACATGTTTGTGATTTATAAGCCTATTTTGGTCCTCTAAAGGGAGTGATTCAGATCTCCCATTTATAACTAAATCCTGATTTAAAAACAAAATTTGTATTAGAACAATATGCCTGAGTAGGTACCATGTGATTGAAAGTGAACAAGTTCATATTCTTGCGATAGCCTGCCTCAATCCAACTGAAGAGACCATCCCAAAACTCAACATACAAATGGAAGATTCATTTACTCGAGACACACCTATAAACAATAAACTTAGATAACCAGGATTATTTTTAATATATTTGAATTCCGGATGTTTTAATATTCAGCTACAGCACCAATATACATGAATGAGAAAAACTTCATAAGCGACATGTAAGTTGAATATAAATTCTGAAGCACTTAATTGAAAGCACTTGACAAAAATCTCAATGGGCTCTGATTTACGCTATTCTATCTTCCTCCATCATAGTAAGCCTAGTCAAAATTGATAGGTGAAAACTAGAAGCCACTAAACATCTAGCTCGCAAACGCCGTTCAAAGCAAGTGACTGTGCTACAGTAGCGTGTGCGATAGCCACGACCTCCGTGTCGAAATGAGCCCCGAAATACAATTCTCTTAAATTGTCGTTGTAGGGCAACGTCAAGGAAACGGTGTTGACGACAACACTGGTATTCTTCTCGCTACACATGTGGTAGTCGGGATGCTGGTGGGAGGTAGGGATCATCGGGTCGGGCAATACAGGGGGCCCAGTTTCTACTGCCTGTTTGATAGCCGCATGGACTACTACAGCGCCAGTGTCAAGGAAGGCGGATGTATTTGGCCCTAAGCATACCCGCTTTGGCTCAATGTCAGAATTGCTACGAAGAACAGCTCGCTTCAACACACTCCAGTCGCCTTGTTCTCTAGCTGCCACGCCCAATACCTTGAGCTTCTGGAGGGTCTCACCACGTCCTAAAGGGGAAGCCCATCCGTCTCCCTCCATGGCAGCATCAAATGCTGGAATGTTGGCTTCCATGCTAGGGCGATTTGTAGCAAAGCCCCATTGCCCCATCCAGACACCTCCCGGAGCATGGTCACAGCCTGGGCACTTTGATGTATCGCTGAGGGCAATTTTGAACATGCAATACGGGTGGAGCAAACATCCGCAAGGGAGATTCACCAAGGCCATTTCTGCCCAGTACCGGCAGCACAAGGCACACGGCAATTCAATTCTCTATGGAACCATCTGCAATGGCTCTTTTGGAAATGATGTGAAAAACTGTTGAGGGCGTATGCAACTTTTTTCAATGAGTACCACGTGGATTTGACTGGTGAGTTGAACAACAAGGTCCTGGAGTTTGATTACCTCAAGCTTAAATATCTCCACTCCCTCAATCCTCTTGTCCACCTCGCTTGCATTTGCCTTAAGAGCATCTGTACATGCGAAAGCAGCTACTATTGTTGCACGAAGCTGACTGTCTATAGCCGCCTTCTCCGACTTGTCTAGGTCCTTGTCTTTCTTTGACCGCTGAATGGACGCAAAAGAATCCCAATGCCCTTCCTCCTCCCTCTCAATGTCCTCCCGCTGTTGCTGCAATTGTGCTAGTTCTTCCTCTACCATTTTCTGTTTGAAGAGTGTTTCAGCGAGCATGTCCTCGGTGCTCGACTGTTGCTTCAAAAGTGATCCCACCGACAATTTATCGTCCTTTATGGTCTTGGACTTTGAATTACTCCTGTGTGGATGTTTTGCAAGAGTCCCTATATGTATGGGGACATCTCTGAAGACCCTCCAATCAGTAATTATCTTACTGTTCTATTTTTTGGCTGCAACCGGGGCTGCTTTGTCAATGGTAAACAGAGCCTCAAGGCATATGGGAATTTGCACTTGCTTCAACTGCGAGAGTGCTGCAGAGTTCGCTGCTACCGCACGGCAGAGAAGGCCCATCATGAGGTCAAGCATGGATTGGATCTGCTCACGAAGGCACGGAGGTGTCAGTTTCCCTGGATTGCTGACTGCGGTCTTCACCCGGAATGCTGCAAACTCTGCTGCTCCCTCGGCCCAATTTACTTGCTTCTTCTTTGCTTGCAGCCGCAATCCTCGCAAAAAAGCGGTTCCAAACTCGCAATTGTCCGGTTGAGTGCCGCCATAAACACGTTGATACATTCGTAGAGCCTTCGCAGCAACAGGCTCAGACATATGCCTCCACGGATGTCTGGTATGTGATTGATTGCTAGGATACATGGGCAACAAACTCTCTAACGAAACACCATGGTCCTCCTTCAACTTCTTCAATGGAATGCCCACACCACAGAGTCTACCAATTTCCTTGAAGAAATCCTCCGTGTATCTAGCCCAATCGCTTCCTTGGAGAAACGGTGCGCGCCTCCTCAGTTCTGCGCAAATAGAAGGGCATTCATTAGCCATGTTGAAAGGCTCAGACCAAATACTAAAGGATTTGGACACTGCACCATGGTCTACTTTCCTATTCCCTGAATTTGCAGACTGTTGAGAGTCCTCGCTGCACTCTAAACTAGAAGATGCTTCCGTCGCTCCACCCATCTTCTGACTCCCCATCGTAGCAGCGACCAATCTTCTCCTTCAACTCCAACACCGAGACTGCAATCCACTATTCCAGTGAAAAAATCTGCGACAGGCTATCGGAGGGCAATTTATAAGTTGCGTTTGTGCCGACTCTGATAACCTGTCTGTTATTGTGCGGTGTAGTAGGCTGCTACAGCTAGCGCTACTCGATCAGATGCTACAGTACTAGGACCTAGGTACTAAAGCATTAGAAACAATTTTGGGTCTTTAGAAGGCCCTCTAAGGAGCGCTGGGGCCCTACTCGATCAGATGCTACTGGTCTTCAAGCATGGAAGTGGGAGGGCATGCAGTCAGTCAGGACTTGAATGTGATGCTAACTTAGCTCTCATGAAGCCAAGAGGAGAGCACCCCTACAAATGTACAGAGGCCATGAATGAACTTTGAATGAGTAAGGCCTTTGGCAAGGACCTAGTACTAAAGCTGGAAGTCAACCATGTTGGAGGAATGTCCAAATGTGGTAACTGTAAGTCCATTGAGTAAGTCCATTGGTGAAATGTATGCCTTACATCTTAGTTTAAACTTTGTTGAATGCAAATGAGGAGGATTTTTGATTCCGTGAAACTGTTGGAAGCAACCTTTTTTTTAGAGAGAGAGAAAGTGCCCAAATGGCGATCACTTTAAATTTGGTGAAGCATTGTGTTTCTATAGTCATCCATCTTTTGGACCCAAAAAAACATTCTTCAATCATATTCATGTATTTCTGCATCCAGATTTGGTGACTTTATCCATATTTTTCATAAATGGAACAAATTTGGCGAGAGAATATTACTTGTATCTAGCAAAAACCAAACATTTAGTTTCAAAAGGTGCAATCTAAATTTTTCTTTCTAAGTGAAGATCCTAAATATAGATCCTAAAAATTTATTATCACTACGTTCAATTTATGAAACTATTGAGCAACCTGTTTGGATGGCAAATTTCATTTGAAACATGTGTTATCATTCTTCCAACATAGTATGTATTGTACATCGTTTGTAATGTTAGTTTTTTGGCTCAAGGTACTGTACCGATTTTCTTCCTTACCATTTTCTTGGGCTCAAGGTAGTTTATACTAGTTTGTTCCTTTCCCTTTGGGGGGGACTCAAGGTAATTTAAGTTTTTTTTTCCTTCCCATTTTTTTGGGCTCAAGGTAGTTTATACTAGTTTGTTCCTTTCCCTTTGGGAGGGACTCAAGATAAATTAAGTTTTTTTTTCCTTCCCATTTTTTTGGGGTCAAGGTAGTTTATATTTTTGTTCCTTTCCCTTTGGGGGGGGACTCAAGGTAATTTAAGTTTTTTTTTCCTTCCCATTTTTTTGGGCTCAAGGTAGTTTATACTTTTGATCCCTTTCCCTTTAGAGGGGACTCAAGGTAATTTAATTTTTTTTTTCATTCCCATTTTTTGGGGCTCAAGGTAGTTTATACTTTTGTTCCTTTCCCTTTGTGGGGGGGGGGGGGGGGGGGGGGGGGGGGCTCAAGGTAATTTAAGTTTTTTTTTCATTCCCATTTTTTTGGGCTCAAGGTAGTTTATACTTTTGTTCCTTTCCCTTTTGGGAGGGACTCAAGGTAATTTAAGTTTTTTTTTCCTTCCCATTTTTTTGGAGTCAAGGTAATTTATACTTTTGTTCCTTTCCCTTTGGGGGGGGGTCGGGGGGACTCAAGGTAATTTAAGTTGTTTTTTTCCTTCCCATTTTTTTGGGCTCAAGGTAATTTATACTTTTGTTCCTTTCCCTTTGGGGGGGGACTCAAGGTAATTTAAGTTTTTTTTTTCCTTCCCATTTTTTTGGGCTCAAGGTAGTTTATACTTTTGTTCTTTTTCCTTTTGGGGGGGGATTGAAGGTAATTTAAGTTTTTTTTTCCTTTCCATTTTTTTGGGCTCAAGGTAGTTTATACTTTTGTTCCTTTCCCTTTTGGGGGGGGCTGAAGGTAATTTAAGTTTTTTTTTCCTTCCCAATTTTTTGGGCTCAAGGTAGTTTATACTTTTGTTCCTTTCCCTTTTGGGAGGGACTCAAGGTAATTTAAGTTTTTTTTTCCTTCCCATTTTTTTGGGGTCAAGGTAATTTATACTTTTGTTCCTTTCCCTTTGGGAGGGGGGTCGGGGGGACTCAAGGTAATTTAAGTTTTTTTTTTCCTTCCCATTTTTTTGGGCTCAAGGTAATTTATACTTTTGTTCCTTTCCCTTTGGGGGGGGACTCAAGGTAATTTAAGTTGTTTTTTTCCTTCCCATTTTTTTGGGCTCAAGGTAGTTTATGCTTTTGTTCTTTTCCCTTTTGGGGGGGGATTGAAGGTAATTTAAGTTTTTTTTTCCTTTCCATTTTTTTGGGCTCAAGGTAGTTTATACTTTTGTTCCTTTCCCTTTTGGGGGGGGGGGGAGGGGGCTGAAGGTAATTTAAGTTTTTTTTTCCTTCCCAATTTTTTGGGCTCAAGGTAGTTTATACTTTTGTTCCTTTCCCTTTTGGGGGGGACTCAAGGTAATTTAAGTTTTTTTTTCCTTCCCAATTTTATGGGGTCAAGGTAGTTTATACTTTTGTTCCTTTCCCTTTTGGGGGGGACTCAAGGTAATTTAAGTTTTTTTTTCCTTTCCACTTTTTTGGGCTCAAGGTATAGTTTAAGGTTTTTTTGCCTTCCCATGTTTAGGGGCTCAAGGTAGTTGTAAATTTTGGCCCTTCTCATTGTGTGTGTGTGGGGGGGGGGGCTTCAAGAAGTTTCCCATTTTTGGGCCTCCCAAATTTTGTTCCTTTCTATTTGTTTTCATCTTTAATCATTATATTTGCATTTTTCACTTTACTTTTTTTCCTTATAATGAAGTTAGGGTATTACCGTATTAGAAAGTGGCCCTCTTTGCAAATTCAAAGTATTAAACAGTGACTTTATTCTAACTGTTAAATAATGACTTTATATTTTGAATGAGGCATTCAAAAGAAACAACACAAAAGTATTTTAAGCAATATACAGGAATGGCCAACTTCATTAAAATGGCAATATTCCAAGACTTTTTGGCACTTTCTTAGTCCAAGACTTTTGGCACTTTCACAGTTTGAAATCTAAATGTGTACTACATTTTTTTGAATCTACATCTATCACCTAGATATCTAAAATCTATACCATTCCTAGATTTTTTAGAATGGCTAGTCTGAAATCTATATATGTTCTAGAAGTTTGAAATCTACGACAGTCTGAGATGCATGAAATCTAGATGTGTTCTAGATGTTCATAGTGGGCGGTCTGAAAAAATGGCATAGGGAATATTGCCATTTTAATGAAATTGGTCATAGGTCTACTGTTTGTCACTTTTTGTGGCAATTACCCCAGTTGGAGAAGAAATTGAAGTCCCTTGACCTTGGACCATAATCAGAATAAAGTGGGCTTAGAATAATACTTCACAAGAGTAATTATTTATTCTGGACGCAGCTTCTACAACCAATTCAGAAGGGGTTAGCGTGGATTTTAATCTAACTTGCCCGACTAATTACCTACATAATTCAATTTTAAGAGAATTAAGGGAAGTTTAAGTATTTTATGGAGAATACATTATATCTATACATCAGTATATAATGCACAAATATTTAATGCACAAATGTGTATACATGCATGTGTGTATGTAATTATATTCCTTGGTGAGGTAATTATATCAACATCATTATAAAATGGAGTATTAAACAAGAGAAAATTCATAGACATTACCTATACAGGGAGAAAAGCCTAATGCGCACAGGTGCTTAAGCAGTTCCCACATGAATTGAGATTGCTCATCAAAATTGGAGATTTACTCCAATTCATGTAATTCAAAGGCCATTTGATTCAACATGCATGCTATTTCCTAGAGCAGAGAGAGATTTCAAAATAATTGTTTAATATTTCAATTCCAAAGTGGGTAATTACAATGAAGTCCAATAGTAGGTTAAACCCTAAAACCGTAGCTGCTTTGTTGAGTTTAACACATAGTCTAAATATATGAGTTTAACATATAGTTTGTGCATAATAATACTAGATTTCCTAAATACCAAGCCAAAAATGCCTTCAGAGTAGCCTACCAGATTGTCTATAATTACATTAAGTGCCATCGTATATCTGTGTGAGCGCTGAAGCACTGAAAAACTCGGTAGACAGGATGCTAGCAAAAAGGTGATTCATTCACTCTCCTTTGCATTTACAGACGTCCAAAGAATCTACCAAGGTTGTATTTGGAGGAGTTTCAGTCAGTGTTGCTAATATGCCAGTATCAGATTGGACCTCATCCGGTAGTGAATCTTGCTTAGTTGTCCTTGCTTCTTCAAACGCTTCGAACGCTGGTACCTTGAGGTTGCGTGCTGCAGCCTGTGAAGAGTCTACATGATCCGACTCTGACGGCAGGATGGGATCACCTGTGTGGGCTTCAAACTCACACACTTTGGACTTCAATTTCGGACGGCTCACCACTTCCTCAACAGTACTTTTTAGCTTCACGACAGTGGCTTTCACTTCTCTTTCCGCATTCTCGTCAAGCTTGCCGTCCCACTGTGCCACCCATGCCGGATCAAAATCAGAGCACTTTGGGCAAACATAGTTGTCCGAGTCAATAATCTCTGCCACACAGATGTTGTGGAAGAGACAGCCGCACAAACTAACGATGGCCGCTTTCGCGACGAATCCTTTGCAGCAGAGGGAGCACAATTCAGGGATACAGGAGTCCATAGCCGGAAAATAATGGCGACTTGGGTACTCAAACACCTGGCGCGGGCGCAAAATCAAATTTTCTCTCTTCGCCTTTTTCAGGGCCGCTTCTGCGACAACAAGTTTTGCACTGGCCTAATCGCAAGCGGTGCCTGCTTCAGCAATTGGCCCTGCCTCCAGATTTGTTATGCTGGCACGTGCCAGCAGTTGTCCCTCCTGCAGTGATGCGAGCTTGTCTGAAAGACCCCGCAACACTTCCGCCTGAGCCTTGTACTCCGTTGGCGTCCCTTCGCGAAAGAGCCGTCGGAGCTCCGCAGTTGCTGCGGTGCTCTCTGATTCAAGCAATGCGTATTCTTCATCTGTACGTGCATTGATGACTTCCATCGCCTCTGCGTGCTTCTTCTTAAGCAGTCTTTGAGTGTTTGCTGCTGAAGCAGCAGCCGCTCTTGCAAATTCCACTTCTTTTTCCGTTGCATGAATAGTTCGGGACATTCTACAACGCTTTGGGGTTCCGGATGCCACATTTGCAATGATCTCGCACAAGCCCTCCAATTGCCGACGCAATGCAACAGGTATGAGTTTCCTAGGATTTTTTGCAGCGTTAGCGAGGCGTTTGCTACAACGTCCTTGGGCTTCTGCAACCCAATTCACATCCTTCCCATGCACAAATGTTGCAAAAGCAGCCTTGAGGAAGCGCATGGCAAAGTACGCATTGTCGGGGCGGTGGCCATACACTCGGTAGTTGTGTTGGTTAAAAATACGCGCTTGCTCCTTATCTGTGCAATTGGCGATCTCGTGCCAATTTGCCTGCGCTCCCGTCTTCCATATCCGCTTGATATCAGACTCCAAAATAAAGGGATATTGCTTGGATCATCATCCACCGATGGGCCTTGGTCGCATCGCCCCACCTTGTCACGAAAGAAAGCGTCATCGTATTCTGCCTCGCGGCCCCAAAGTACAGGTGCTGCCGCCAACATACGCTCGTGCAACGTCTCTGGAATTCCCGTGAGGTCAAACAGGATATCAAACTCTGAGTTGGCGACATCAAACGGGCTTGCAACTTCAGCCGAGTCGATCTTGGGGTGCCCTGAACCTCCAACTCTATCTTCTTCGCTAGATTCTGAAACGACCACCTAATGTCCCGCCTTCGGGGACTTTTGTGTAGTAGGGCTGACATGTTGGGACTTCCGCTTCCTCTGCTGCAGCTTCTTTGACTCTTGTTTGTCCTGCACCATGGTGACGAGTACCACCTGCTGACTAGCTTGTTGCCAACTAAAAGAATTGAGAGAAAATGAGAGTACTCAAGAAAGCACAAGGGGGTGAAGCACAGGGGGGTGAAGCACAAGCGCAGAGAGGCAAAAGCAAGGCAAGAGCACAACGACTGCCTTCGGAGGGGACTAAGTTTGTAACTTATCATACTGCTAATTGGGCTAAGTAAATTGGTAGTGGAGGTTATTAAACTATGAAATTGACTTAGACTGACAGGCTGAGGTTGATGGCACTGATAATAAGCCTTGCCCTAAACAACTCTAATACGGACATGGACACTTTGCTTCAACAAGCCAAAATGCACTAAGTAATTAATGATGGATGAAAGTACTAATTGCAATGCAATATGAATGGATGTGAGTGATTGACAGGTTGAGATTGGTGGCTCTTCATTTCGTTACAAGTGGATAAGTTGTAGGCTGTCTTTTGAGTGAGGTTGAGGTGCATTTTAATTAATGTACCCCCTCTTGATCCACTCAAAAGACCCCATTAAGAAAAAAATTAAAAATTAATTATATCCCTTCTCCCATTGTTGTGATTAAAATGTTTTTATAAATATTCATTACTTCCGTCCCTCTTCCATTTTGTGATTAATTTTTTTAATTTATTATCCTCCCACCCCCTCCTCCTATTTCACTTTTTTACATATCTAATTGTAGGATCTAATACTACACTAAAATCTTGAACTCATAGTGGCATGTACTCGTTGTGGCATAACTTTTGTTCCCGAGCACTGACTGAAATACAAATTATATATACATGTATATATAATTTCAAAAAGAATAAATTAAAAATTGAGCATTAGTGGAACAATTTGTTTTTGACAAAAGAGTAAGGTACAAAGGTAGGACTGTAGGAGCACCAAGCACCTACCTCCAACACACACTGCTTTGTGACACCTAGAAAGTTGGTTGTAAATCCTCACTTGATTTCTGACTTGAAACTACTTAAACCTTGTAGCCAACGCTGACAAATTTTGGAAATGATGTTTGAAAAGAAATAGAGTACTATTTATTATAAAGTAGCCCCAACCAGTTTAAATAGCAACAATTATTCTACTTCCAATTTTTTTTTGGCATTTAGATGTGCCACTAAATGCGATGTTTGTGCAATGGATGCGCAAGAACCTAAATCCTTAAGCAGAACCTTCATCATTTTCATTGGCACATTTTAAACGCCAACAATTAGAACCAAGAAAAAATCCATACTTCCAAACTTAATGATGAAAGTTAGGTGATCAGATATGTATGTATATATATATATATATATATATATATATATATATTAGTCTCAATGATCTTGGTATTTGAAGTAATATAATTTATACTAGTGTGGTCGTGTGCCCATATATTACAAAAGAAATATGAATATTATTCAAAAAGGGAAATACAGGGAGTATATGCCATTTTATTTAACCCCTCACCGCCCAAGGGGCCCAAAAGTGGCCTCACACAATCTAGCAGTCGACTTCAAAGTGCTGTAACTTTTGCGTCCGGTGTCCAAATTTAATAAAACTTATTGGAAAAGTTGCGCATACTAGACTAGTTTTTTGTGGTAAAAATTTCAGATCTATCTAAGATGTATTGGATTTTTAGAAGCCATTCGAAGTTTGCAGATTCAATTTCAGTTCACCACACTGCATTGAGATGGCTGCAACTTCGGGGGCTTGTATCTTTTTATCAAATGTTATTTTTCAATAAAAAAATTTGGGTTTTGTTCCCCATAAAGTCTACTTAATGTGGAAAAATTTTCATGTCAATCCAAGTTGTTTCGAATGCTTGGGAGCAATTCGAAGTTCAAAATATAGACATTTCTGCATTACAGTGAACTTCGGCGGCTTATAACTTCTTCAAACAAGGTTTGATTTCAATAATTTTTATTGGAAAAGTTGTGCATACTAGTCTAGTTCTTGTAGTAAAAATTTCATACCAATCCAAGAAGTCATGATTGACTGAGAGGCATTTTAGTAGAGGTAGGTTCAGCAATAGATGTGATTTTTTGCTACTTTTTTCACTGTTTTTTGACATTTCAAAACAATTTTGCAAACGCAATGAGTCAATTGTATGATTTTTTTTTCCACCAGAATGTTTGTCTTTTGGTTTGGAATCATTTGGTAGTTCAAAGTTTTTTCATTTGAGTAGGTTTAGAAATTGAATTTCACCTCCAAATGTATTTTTAGGAAAACTTCAGCATCTTCTTTCAACACTAGAACATTATAATCTTTCAATCTGTACGATCAAATGATCCCAAATTTCATTTATACCATCAACAACATGCACACTACAAGATTGTACGGTTGAGATTTTCATATCTCTCTCACATTTAGACTTATAACACTTGAAAAGGAAAGTTGTTTTTTGACATGGTTAGGCCTTGGGCGGTGAGGGGTTAAAGATTCATAACCAAATCATAAATAATGAATCATGCATCATGTTTCTAAAACTTTAGAAATCCTAAATGCCTAGTGGAAATGCTTTAAGGGTGTCCTAAACCGCTAGTCAACCTATGTACCAAATTCCCCCAACATACTACCTTGTTCCTTGGAAGGCCTTACACATTCAAAGTTCATCCACTGTATACCACTACTGTACTTGACATTGTTGTTATGCTTTTCTCCAAGCCGGAATTGAGCCACACTAATATTAATGGTGAGATTATTAAAGCAATTGAGTCTAACCTTGTAAAACTGCATGCTTAAGGTATTGATAGCTTTGAACTCAAAAATTTTAGGATTCATATTTCCCATTTGAGGCTTGCAATTGGCAAAACATGGTAGGAAGTATACAAAAACTAACCAACCACAAAGAGAAAATCAAACTTTTATATTTATCCTTGAGACTACCTTATTGAAGCAATGAGGAGGTGAATTCTTCCAAACCTAAGCAAAAATTACCTTCAAAACTTCAAAAAAATCTTTTTGAATTACCTCAAGAAGAAACAACTACGCACATCGATAAAAGAAACAAATAACAATTATTACAACCCTATTGTAACCCTAAGCCCATTGATTATAGAAGTTTATTAGTAATCTATTTAAAAATTACCTAAGAATTCAATCTTCTGAAAGGCAAAAAATTCACACACATATATAATATTATATTGGAAGCCGCAAAAAAATAAAAGCAATATTATGTTCTTATTGCCAACTGACTCTAACCGCTTTGCTGAAGTACGGACCCTGGTTTAAACTCCTAGACATGACCCCTTAGTCCCTTGCTCTATATATCTCTTCAAAGACTCATTTCTGCTTGATGATTACTATGCTGTTGATGATGCATACCTAGGCCTGACGTACTGACCCTAAACTGGGTATTAAGTTTCCTCCAAAGTACTGCCTAGTGCCTACTTAACCTCCCCATTCCACTGAGCAAGCAGTTTCCAAACCTAAACACTGTTAAATTAGGCCCCTGATGCAACAGACTCAGCATCCGTTCAATCTCAGCACAAGTAGTCACTGATTCTAGAAAGAGTAACTGTAGTACACAATCTTCCAATACACTGACCGCACTAGGCTAGAATTGACTGAGTATAATACTTCAGCAGACCAAGAAATTGAGGTTGCAACCTATTTCAGACAATGGGTGAAGCGGGCTACATATGTCAGATTCAGAAAATAAAGGGTGATAATGTTCTTTCATCAACGAAGGAAAATACTGAAGCTTGCACTATTGTTTGCTACATTTTCATCGAGTTTGGAACTAGTGAAAAATGAGGAAGCGTAGGTTAGGGCGTGACTTGTTCTTGACAAAAACTCCCATTTCCAAGAAGCACAATACTAAAACTTGGTCTTAGCAACTTCATTGGGTGTCTATGTGTTATTTGGCATACAACAATGAAGTTGCTATACCACATCATATTCCCCCCATTTACAAAAATAGGCAACCCTATCGTGCTCAAATGTCGACCCTTGCTATATAACTTAGATGAATCATAGAGAATTCAATAACCTAAGTGAGCAACAGCTATTTCTACCCTAAGAAAAAAATAGAAATAAAGAAACAAAAAGGAAAGGAAACAAAACAGAGGAAGGAAGGTTTAAATGTTATTTGGTCAAAATATTTAGCATTAACTTCCTTGATGGGGTTCAATACTTGTGTGAAGGCAATATGTAACATATATTAAAATTAAATACAGGTCATATATAAGGTGGTCATTCAAAAAAATTTAGAATCTCAAATTCAACCAAAACGTCTTAATTTATAGAATAGTGACTTGTTAGTCAAAGTCACCCTTGGGGTTGAAGGAAGTTTACCCTTACACATTAGGCAAGTTCATTGTCATACTAATAATTTTTAAATTGAGCAATGAAGATCTTGAGAAAGATGGCACTTATCATATGAGATTTTGAGAACCAATTCTGAATCTTATTCTAATCAGTAAAAAATCTTTTTAATATAACAAGAATTAGACAATTTTTTTTTATAGACCACCAGTATCAAAAGGGGTTATGGAATTGCAGTTTGCTAATCCAGATGGAAAAAAATGGGGAGGGTGTGAGAGGTCAATGCAAAACATAGAACCATAATATTTGTTTATTTTTCCCTTTGTAAAAATAAGGGAGAGTGGGAGGTAGCATTCAATCGTGTGCCATTTTTAGACTGACTGCTCTGAAGTGTAAAAGTGACATCTAGGACAAATATAGATTACAAAAATGTAGGATTTTTATAAACTTTAACCATGTAGTACTGGTATTGATTTCAACCACCCGATCTAAGTTTATAAAAGTGTCACCTAGGGTGGCTTTAGATTTCAGAAATCTAGAAGTTTCCCATTTCATATATCTAGGACAATTTTATATGTAAGAAGATCCAACAAATGAACTGTAAAAACTGCCAAAGTCAAGGAATTTTGCCAATTTAATGAATTGCCCATGTTTTTTCTTTCTATCTTGTACTTGCTTTCACACAATAATTTTCTCCAGCATGGAAATGAAGTGATTTTTATTTTCATAAATTGATGAAAAAAATCAACTCAATTATTGAGTCTAAATTTTTTTATATATAAAATGTATAGTGCAAAAGTTATAAATTAAAAAGATTGAAAGACATAATACCTAATCTAGCAAGGTGGAAGAAAAGTTTTTATTTTCATTTGAACATACACATATATCTTACACTCTAAATGGTCAAAGTTTTTGAAATTTCTCCCATTCAATCTTATGTTAGTCTAGAGCAAGGTCCTACATTAACATTTGCAACCAAAATAATAAATAAATAAATAAATAAATAAATAAATAAATAAATAAATAAATAAATAAATAAATAAATAAATAAATAAATAAATAAATAAATAAATAAATAAATAAATAAATAAATAAATAAATAAATAAATAAATAAATAAATAAATAAATAAATAAATAAATAAATAAATAAATAAATAAATAAATAAATAAATAAATAAATAAATAAATAAATAAATAAATAAATAAATAAATAAATAAATAAATAAATAAATAAATAAATAAATAAATAAATAAATAAATAAATAAATAAATAAATAAATAAATAAATAAATAAATAAATAAATAAATAAATAAATAAATAAATAAATAAATAAATAAATAAATAAATAAATAAATAAATAAATAAATAAATAAATAAATAAATAAATAAATAAATAAATAAATAAATAAATAAATAAATAAAATGTTCTACAAGGAATAAAATGGAGAGGGTGAGAGTTTGAGAGAAGTCTTCACTCCACCAAACTAAATTTTGGGTATTGGTGACATGCTTGTAAGCTCACATCACATGTTAATTTGTTTCTCTAACAAGGTAATCATTCTTTTCTCTTCTTTAAAGCACATGGACAATTCCCATTGATTACTGACAAGCTTTTCTACTGCTTGTTGGTTACTAATTTGGTTTTTTTTTTTCATTAAAATGGACACAATTGCAACTCCATTTCTTTTCATTCTGACACCTTGAGAGGGGAACTTTGTGCATGTGACTGCTGATTTTCAGTGCAGCCTATGAGCGCTTTTGAATACTCTACTTCCAAAACTTTGTATTCCTACTGTGGTCTCATATTTGTCAAAATCTGAATTTTTTTTGTGCATTTCTTCCTTTTCTACACATCTCTTCCCAATCATGTATTCCCTATTATCTACGTAGCCTTCAAATTACTCATTGCCCAATTTGTGACGCTTTTGGGTGTACCCACCTTACATTATGAAAATAAGGGGGGAAGTCCTTGCTACAGCCACCTGAAAATTCTAATTTAGTCTATTGGCAATTTAGATAGAACTAAGTTGCTATCTGTTCACGCTGGCCGTTCAGTTCATTCAACTCGGTGTCCACAAAATCATTTGACAGTGATACAATAAACAATTGCATGGAGAATTTCTACCAGCACAGGACAAAACAGGACGCCACCGTAAATGGCTTCTCATCTGTGATACAAGTGGCAAATCAGTCGCTCAAATTCATCATTTCATGCAGGTACGTTGCAAGGGGCTCCCATTGAACGAGTTTGCATGTTTCAAATTTCATTTCTTCAATTGCGCGTTTGCATTTGATGAAAGTTGTTTTGCGTTGTTCTTGTGGAAGCTCCGTCAATTAACATCGGCATCCTTTCTACTGATCGAAGCTCACAGATTTGTTTAGTGTGCGTGATTCCAGTGAGTATTCTCTGCTAGCATGGCTTCAGGAAGTAATGCAGATTCAGTTGAAAGGACGCACATCGTGATTATAGAGTCAACGGACTCGGATTCAAGCTCTGAATCAGTGAAACTGTCGTCCTTTGGCATCCGAGCCAGAATTGAACTTAAGGAAGCAGAGGATAGGCTAATCCAATTGCGACAAAAAGAGAAGGTGGCAATGTTGTGGACGCATCAGCAACTAGCAGCATACGAAGACCGTGCTATCGCAGAACGAGAGTGGAAGGACCGGCATATGGATTTCTTGCGGCTAGCAAAAGCGAGTGAAGTAGAAGACTTTGCAGAGAAGGCTCGCTTTCATGAAGTCGTTCGAGCCAAGTCACATGAAGCTCACACTGCTTTTACTGCGATAGGAGAAATTGTAAGTGTCTTTCTTACCATCTCCAGCACTGCTGATTTGCAAGCTTGTGCGACAGTCATGGAAGAATTGACGCTGAACCTCGAGAGAGCAAAGGTTGATATTGAGGCAATTCTTGCCAAGAGCAGCGATATCCATCTCCAGGGAAAGGGCTCAATAGACGCTGCCTCCACTTCTTTTTCTGTCGATAGTCATCCCGTGGATGCTAAGGTGTAGACGAGACGACCAAAGCAATTGAAGAAATGAAGTACCAAGCGATGTTGGATTTGCTCGACCACAATCTGGATGCAACTCAGTGGCCACTCCATATCTTAGGTGACAGTCTAGTTACTTCTCTGTTGTAGCGACCGACATCAATTTTTTTGTTACTCGTATAGATGCCTTGCTAAAGCTTAATTCAGATGGTAGCTTTTTGCAGCAGGACATAATTCTACACGGCTCGATAGACATAGATATACGTCTCCCATGTCTTAGGATTGAGAGACTGCTTGGTACTAAGCTCCTAGAACTGGTTCTTTTTTTTACGTGGGCTTTCTCCATTTTTGTAAACACATTTGCATTGGTCCTCCATTTTTGTAAAGATATTGTTGGTCAATCTATTTTTTAATTTTTTAATTTGCTCCCAACTGCCCATCTATGCCAATTCGATCTTGTGGAAACTCGTGCTAAACATTTCTTGCTTAGAGTACTTGATAGCTTTATCCCATTTGTATTACTCATGAGAGGCTGAAGGCCACGAAGCCCAAGTCCAGCACTTGCAATAACATTTATATATATAGAGGTTTCACTACTGTTTTCAATTAGTTACTTATCTGTGATTCAATGTCATGTTGCCCACTTGTATAGGCCAGAAGAGAATATTCTCATGTTGGATAATCTATGCAAAATAGAGTATATGCAAAACAGGGTAATCTTCTTAAAAATAGATGGAGGAGAATTCGGCATCATCAGCATTGCCCTTCCAATTACCACACCTACAATTGCACCAATTCCAAACACGGCTTGATTTCACAGCATCATCTGTAGAGAGTAGAGACAATCATAGTTATGTAAAGTAGCAAACTAATAACCAAATTTGAAAGAAATTCTTGTCATTCATGCATCGAAAACAACGGTCCAATTCAGATGCATGTGCAACCCAAGCAGCAGCGTTTAGTGAGTTGGAAAAAGTCATTCCAGACTGATGCAAACTGAGCAAATTTAAAGCTCAATAATGAGAAGACAACAATTTATTCGTTTGTTTGATTGATTGAGGAAACCTCACTCATTCAAAATTCAGTTCAACTTTGAATTAAAACCAAGGTATTCAGGATCATTTTTCAGGTGCTTGGGATTCCTGTTTTATGCCAATTCAAAAGGTTCCAAAGGTGCTGAACAACAATTCTCTTGAATATTTTGTTTTGCTACTGCAGGTGATGGGATTCAAAACTGCCATCGAATCCAATGTGAATGCACTTGTGAGAGAAGGCATGAATTATCGTACGTTGGAAACATGTGCAAGTGGTTCAGTTGACTAAGCGTTGGTTTGCTTGGTAGGCATGCCAGTATACATCCTATGATTAGAAGTCCGAATATCAGGGTACAAAAACAAAAAACAGGATCTAATGCATCCAAAAGTATAAACCCGAGAGTATTATTCTCAACCATACTCCGGTGGACAAAAGCACAACTTCCTCAGTATTCTTGTCCAACGCTGCTACCAAACAATTGTCACAAAGCACACGTAGTTGATGCGTATTGAGACCATTGCAGGACTTTCCCATGAATGATGAATCATATCAAAGATTCACTTTTTGGCTTAGTGTTCTTCGTTTTAGCTGCAATCGACGGAATTTGGACATGAAATGGTTTTCGGTATGATTTTGAGTTGGTAGTTGAAACATGGCACAATTTTGTAGCGTATACTGGACGTGCCTTGCTACGTACAGATTCACACCACGACCATCTTAAATCTTCCATTTGCTGACATGCCACAGTTAGAGCTGACTGTAGAATTTCTGGCCTACACTGTCAGCACCGTTCCCGCACACACAGGTCCCTCTCGGTGACTAAATAATATAAATCAATGGATTATAAAATTGTATCGTAGACAATTTAAAATGGTTTCTGTGTTGTGCAGGCGTACTTGGAAATTGATGATAGCTCGACGTCAGTGTCCTTTAATCAATTAAAATATTCTCCCTTGTTTGCTGTACAGGGAGGAGCACCTTCATGTGATTGGCGGGCACCCATACAGATGAAGACATGGCACCATTCGTGACACTTCAGCTCCGGACACCTGTCGGCTTTGCTGTAGACTACCGGCTGCCCAGAAAGGGCCTTCTGAAGACCCGAAATTGTTTCTAATGCCTAGTTTAGTTTTGGAAAATTTTACCCCCCCCCCCCGGGTATCACCCTGCCGGTCTCGTGGGAGGTGTGGTAGTTCTACCTGAACAAGCTGAAATAGGATATCTAGAGAACTATACTAATCTTCCTTCGTACAATTGCATTTCTAGCTAGATCGAGCAAGCTAGAAATCGAACCAAGCGTACATGCACCCGAGTGATCGAACCAAACGTACTCTCACTGCAAGCTAGCTCACCAGTCTGCGACACTAGAAGGTTCACTCAGGAGCAGAAGGAATCGCAAGCAATGCATAGCTAGCTAGCTCGTCTTCTATACTCTGATGCAATGCATTGCATTCTGTAGACTGATGATCTGCAGGTATCGGGAGCCTATGGCATGGATTAAGCTTAAATTACAGACAGTTCAAATTACAGACAGTGCAGCGGTCGTCTCCCACTGAGCGAAGGTGGCAGAGGGACCGTGCAGCAGCCAGACCCTGGAGGCATGGAACTGTAAACGCGAGCAGCTCGTAGCAGGGTTTTGTTTCCCTTCATTTAGGGCAGTGCAGAAAGCGCGTTGGTGTGACGCAGTTGTTTACATCTAAGGTAGCCGACCTCATTCCAACCATTGAAGCAATTACGCATATTTGGAGCACAGGTTTCTTTTAGTGGAGTAATTTTCCCATGTACAGAAATAGAGTTTAGAAGAGTTCCAAATTTTTTCAGAATTTTATTTCTCAAAACATAATTACTATGGATTGTTTAGTTGAGGATTCTATTTGACCTATTCTTGTCATACAGGTCTTCTTTTTTCCAACTACAGGTTGATTGCAAAATCAACCAAGATTTCAGCCAATCGTAATGCGCCATGATTGCATTGGGAACTGTGCCATAAGTAATCACTACTTTTCTCCTGTTGATTGGAAAGAAAGTAGCCTATATAACGAGAATAGGTCAAATAGCCTATATAACGAGAATAGGTCAAATAGCCTATATAACGAGAATATATCGAGAATTGGTTGGAATGAGGTCGGCTACCTTATACAAATGGGTGAAACATGTGAAATGCAAACAAAACTTCAATTATTCATCCAAAAGAGTTTACACTCATCCCAAAAGAGCAATATGGTCCCTAGAATATATAGCTAATTGACGGTTTTTCATCCATTGCCTCAAATATATTTGTATATATTTGGAATATATTGCTTCAAATTCCCTCAAAAAAATTTGTATCACTTTTGAATGAAATATTGCTAAAAAAATATTATTGGCTCGTGGCTCTTGGGTCTAGAATAGTGGTTTCAAGTTCATTTTAGAGGTTTATTTCAATTTGTCCCAACCATAAAGACATATTTCCTAGGGCCTAGCTTGCAATGGTTTGTGAATGAATTCAATGGACAGTTGTAACTATTATTTATTGGTGGGATACAGAAGAAGAGCTACAAGTCAAGTAGGGTAGATTGGAAAAACTATTGTTTCAATTTAAATTTTTTTCGCTTTGGGGCAACTTAGGCCACTTAGTGTATGTGCAAAAATTTGCTAAAGTTTTATATTCATTTTCCATTCAACATGGAACCAAATTTCTATGCCTACATTTCATAAAAAGAGGAGAAAATTACAAGCCATATAGTAATTTGACTGCTTGAATGGACAATTATATACACATGGAGTTTTCAATGATGTGCCAACCTCATGACTCATGTTCATACTTCATACTTTGACTTTTGTAGTAAAATGTGCACTTTCATTAGGGATTTTGTGACAAAATGGTTAGTGCATAAAACTAGTGGGGGATTGAACCCCCAAAGTTGTTCAATGTAGATTAGATGATTTGCTCAAAACAAACAAAGTTAGTAGTAATATGGCGACCTTCCAGATGTTGCTGCCAAAAAGAGTCCATAACATTAGATGATTTTCAACCCCTAGGGAGGGCTGCAAGTTCCCCAGGGTTCCTAGCCCCCAGAACTGTGTCGCAGCAGCTGTTTGACGTGGCACAAAGTTTGCCACATCATTTTTTTTTTTTTAAATCATCTTTTTTTTCATTTTAAGCTTTTTTTTTTTTTTCAAAAACGATAAATTTTGACAGCGGCATTCTTTAACTGTACCATTCGAGGACACTTTTAGAGCCCGAGCACTCTATGGACCTCCTATCTTATAAAATTTATGGGCCGCATGCAGGTGAGCAGCTTGTGCACATCTAGGTGTTCCATGTTCATCCCCACAAGCTGAAGATGTAACGACCAAGGGTAACGGGCACGTTGATTAGTGCAGGGATCACTAACTCGATAGAAAGTGCATTCCCATCCATGGCATCACTGTCAATTGTGATCCAAATTCAGAGTTTTGAATTGGGAAATCACCTCTTCCACGACGGGTGCTTGAAACTCGGAATTTGAATGGACAGAAATTGTCGATACACGAGTAGATTGAGTAAGACATTAATTTGCAAGGTCAATCATGCAAGATTCAGCAATCCAGTAATAATCATTATTCCTACAATTTCAATTTCAATTCGTCTAAAATGTTCTACAAACTATTGTATCTATGTCTCTGAGCACGAAAAGAGCACTTTCGTGATTAAATACATGGACTGAAAAAACACTAAAAAAACTGAGTAAGCTACGCTAGACACGTCTGAAGCTGCAGAAGCCTACCAAAATTTGAGTCTCAGATTCTTAGCGTCGACTAGTCCCATCACGCCGACCAAAGAGAGCGCATACAGCAACAGAGTCGCAAAGGCTTTGGCTGGAGCCACAAAGATGGTGTGCATACTCATGTTCACCAGGCCTGTTAGCACGTTGGCCTGCGAAGTAGCTCAATTAGGAGATCCTCATGCCAACATGACAAGCCTGAAAAAATGCAAAGAATGTCTACGCACAACCCGTTTCAGAAATCAACTAAAAATATGTAACTAGACCGAACAAGAAGGATGTGTTTCCACTTACCACCAGAAAAGTAGAAAGCAAATTACGATCGAAGGCATTGTGAAGCGCAATTTCTCTCAAGGGCATCAGTACTTCAGCAAGCATAAAGATGCCTATCACCTGCATTAGTCCAGAAACCATCAGCATCCCTCACTGGGAATAAATACATTATGCTTACTTAGGATTTGTTTGCAACTGCATTTTAAATATTCTGTGCCGTATGAGAAAATATACAGTGAACATTCAACACATAGCACAATGACCAGTAAAAACCTTCCAAAAGCTCAGGAAATACCTCAAAATTCTGAGCCAACACAAATAGAACGTACGCCAAGTTACACTGCAGTAAAAAAGAAAAAAGGAAAAACATTTAGTAGACCTCGGGCATAGCAACTCAGAAATGTCAAGCAAACTGCAGCTAGACAAGCCTCCATTGTCAACAACCGGCAGAGGCGCTCAGAGATTAATACCGTTCGTCGAGAGATCCGCTCCCAATAGTAATCTGCCCAGACAGCTAAACCCCTGCACGACCCAAACAATGAAAAAAAAGGGTCAGAATCCTTGCATTCATTCATTTCTTGCATATGATCAAGCAGGAAATCAATCTCTCAACAACATCCTCGGATGGAGATGCGAAGTACTGCTAATTCAAGAAAGAATTCGGGGTATCCAAGATACTTAAAATTCTCTGAAATCATCTTAAGTTGGCATAGATCCTCTCACATCTTCACTTCAAGAATGAAAGAGTTAGTACTCAACCAACTATTATAGGCATGTAGTTATTAGCCAACGATAGTAAGAAGGGTGGGCGGTCAACTCTGCCATAGAATGCTATGTATGAGAACCTTGAAACCATGAAGGATTTTACCAGAGAATTGCGTCAAGAACCCATGTTCCTACAACAGCCCGACGGCGCAATGCCACTGTTTTTGTTTCCTCGTTCTTTGACGATGGAGAAGAAGTCTGCACAACGCTTGTTTGTTTGGAATTAAGAACATAGCCTAAATGAACACTGATCAAGTAAAGACCCCAATAACCTGCCACAGTTTCACCACACAGAATTTAGCATTACTTAGAAAAAAAACATGTTTACCCCTTGCTTGCGTATTCTGCAATAAAGTAGGAGCTGAAACAAGAGTCTCACCGATGGTACTGAAGATTCCTTCTTTGTTCAAGCTGAAAAGCCCTGGCCCTCGTACCGGTGAAAACAAATACACGTTCAATCCACTTGAGAGCACCATCTGATAAACTGCACATGGAAAATAATCAAAGATCAAACTCATGATAAGGCTTCTCCACTGGGAAGCATAAGTGATCTAACATATCAGATATCCAATACAAGAACTCAATTGCGTTGGATGGAATATGGCTTTAGTGAATTAGACTACATCAAGAATTTTTAGAAATCATAGATATTGATCATGAGGAGTTTAGATAAGCATGATGCAAGTTGTGGACAAACCTCAACATAATTCATTGGAAAGCTTCCCTGTATCACATGCTTGTACTTATTTGCAAGATGCTTATGTCACTGTTTAAATATTTAGCTCACAAAATTTCAACAATCACTGAAGAGAATGAGAATGTCTCAGCATGATTCACCCACTTAATTGGCATCTTCCCGTAATTGACGTCCAGAAATCACTAAAAAATTCAATTTTACTAAAAACCTTGAGATTAATTTCCTCCGAATTGTGCTCTTCGACAATATAACTTTAAACCGCAAATTCCTTTACCTAAAAGAATCATGATGCCTACAGGTCCACACCACGTTGCCGGAATTGAGATCAGGGACGTTAGCAGTGCAACTCCTGCCAAAGTGAAGAAGAAGTTCCAGTGGACTCCATATTCACCGACATGTTCCTGCACAGATACAGAGCTATAAGAAATTCGATACTGCAGACACCAACTAAAGGGCCTCGTCCAAATTTTGACACTCGTTCTCACCTGGTAGTCAACACCCTTCGTCAAAATAAGCCGAACAAATCCAAGTAGCAGCAAAGGGCTTGTACTTCGTAGAACACCCCCATGTTTACTGCAACACAGGCAAAAAGACCACGTCTCAGCAAGTCAAAGACAGTCATTACATTTGTGAGAACTATGAAGGAGCACATACTAAGCTGAAAAGCAGCATTACACCGTATTTCTCCACAAGCGCCTGCGTTTAATACTATCACCACTTTCACATACAGCTTCATCATACCCAAGAAAGGGGCGTCTGGGTGCAGCAAAACGTGTCCAGAAGTAACGTGCACATTAAAGAAGAGGCCTACATAACGGAGGAGGCAGAGGGTACATACGAAGGTGGGAGGTTGCGTGCTTGACGTGACACCAGTGCGTTTGCCACAACAAAGGATCCCACACCAATATCCATCTGTTTCCCAAGCCTTGATCAGCCCTCCATACATTCACAATCTAGCTCATACCAAGCGAGCCCACAGTACAAGAACTACCCAATTCAACTGGTACTTAATACAGCAAATTAATCGACAAAACAAGAGGCCCTCCCCATTACATGGACAAAGTTCTAGGTGTTCAGTTAACAGGCGTTAATTTTATATAGTCCTCATGTTAATTTAATTTAGTGTACCGCAAATATATTGACTTAATGTTTGTGACATTGGAATTCACTTGATGTTAAGTTGGTAATTATTAGGTTAAATTTAGCCAGCATTAAATGAGATTAATTTAGCGTTATTTTAAAACCGATTTAATGTGCTGTTAGATAGACATTAGCTTACGACTAATAAGTTTGATAATCTAATGGAAGATCTATTGAGATCGAACTACCGGTCCTAGATCGACTTGCACATGAAGATCACATTAAGACAGGAACACACATACCAATCCCGTCCCGTACGTCTCGGTTTTGCCATATCTCCTCGGAAACACGGTGAAGTCAATCGCTAAGATTGTCACGCAGGTCACCAACATCTGCACAACAAGTCTCAAGGTCAATTAAAAGTGGACAACACTTCTTAAAATTTTGGAAATAAGAAAGTCAGCATTGCCTAATTCTGATGTGGGAACTTACCATTACAAATCGATAGGATGAAAGATAAGTCTTGCGTGATGGATCTTGTTCCTTCTCCACTGGAGTAGTTCCAACAGTGGATGAAGACTGCAACCTTCAAATACGTTGGAATTACGTTTCAAAGCATCAGAACCAATAGATACAAAAACAAATCAAATTCCGAAAGACATAACGGGGTGTGCAAGACACATACCTTTGGAAACGTAGTACAACAATCAGAATCCCAAATACAGCAACCAAGATGGTGGAAAGCCAATCTGCTAACACCTGCAGAATCACAAGAATTCCATGCCATTCAACATTCTGTCCTGGTTGCAAGTTCAGAATCACATTATCCAGCCTCGTTCTGAAACAGAGCCCATAATAGTAAGTGTCAAGACCGGATGCTGGGGAGGGTGAAAAAGAATGGGAGAGCGTGTCATGGTACCAAAACCCAATGATTCTCAATAAAGCGGCATTTTGGGAATAACTGAGGCATCTTGAAATCTCTTCCGTGCACACTGGCTAAGGATCAAAGGTTCTTCTCAGCTAATGTGCAAGGGTCCAAAGGGTCTTCTCAGTGGTACTTTCTCAGTGCATCATGTGTACTCAATAAATATTCGTTCACCAGCTCCACCATCTAATCTTGACACCCACTAATATCACAAGATAAACCACTTTTAAATGTGCAGGTGCTGAGTAATCGTTTACCGTCAGACAGGCGATGGTGGGCATGACGATCACCAAAAAGTCTAAAGCAAAGCTCCGCCATAAGCTTAGCTGAAATTGTGTGCTTTTGGTATCCTCTGTCTTACTCTTGTTTACTGCAAAATCATGAACCGAGAAGGAAGAGGTCGATTAGATTTGCGACACAATCTATAGGTAGTCTCAAGAATGCATTCCCTCTCGCATACCCTACCCTGGATGAATCATGAAGTATCACTCACGTGTACTCACTGATTTTTACACACAGTTCTCAAAGTGCGAATTTGAAGAAAAACCTGGAGGTGCTGGCCAACACTGTCGCAGAAGCACAAATGCCTGACACAAACGAATTTATAACATCAAGATTAATGTCCCATCATGCAGCAAAAACTGCCATCTCCCAAATAAATAATTTCGTGTTTTCAGCAAAAATCTTGAGTAGACAGCAAAAAAAAACATGTATGAAATCCAGTGAATGAATATCAACGTAATGAACATGACCACAAATCACAGAAAACCCTCCCAAAATAGATTCAAAGTTTTTAATGTAGATTCATGTAGCCCTCATGTTGATGTAATGTTTAGTTAATATTAGTGTAATGCAAATGGTGTTAATTTAATGTTACACTAACGCTAGTATTTTCACATTAAATTTGATATTACACTGAAAACTATGAAAGTCAACATTAACTAGACATTAATTTACCATTATCCTAATATTGATCTAAAATTCTGATAAATTGCACCCTACTAAATTGAAAATCTTTTATTCTCGGCCACTCCAGTTAAAATTCCTTTCTGCTTTCGAGGATCAAATTCAAAAGAAACGACTAGCCAATAATATCAATAATGAAGGGAGAAAAGTCGTACCGGCAATACCGCAGACATGGCGGCGATCTCCCGCATCGTGGTGCCTTCTAAATTACTCACGAACCTGCATTGCTTCCAAGTTTCAGTGATCACAAAAACGTCGTAAATAACCCTACAATGAAGCAAAGAGCAATAATAGTGATTTAAAATTATTATTATTATTATTATTATTATTATTAATAATGCAATACACACATTGGCAAAGAGAGTCCACAAAGCATAGTACCCCTCTTTGAGACGCTTCACCACATCAGGGGAATACGACATGTAGCCCATTGCTGCTGCTGCAGCAACAAACAATAACAAAAATACCCGCCCCGATCCAAAACTCCTCCACCAGTTCCAAATTTCTCAACGCCTCGTCTTCAATGTGATAGCACCAACGCTCGCCCGATCATTCAATCGAAAAGGAATGCACTCTGCATCAGAGTGCGCGACATTAGGAAAGAACAATGAGAACCTCAAAGCTCCGCATCGGGATGCAAGCCAGGCAAAGGACTTGAAATTGCGCGAAATCCTAATTCGAGACGATAGACCACCATTACCAATGTCAGCTAGTGATGCAGCTCGTTCCGCAATCTTGTAGCGGAACTAGAACTATACTCTCGTTGAATCCTCAGAAGATTCAAAATCCACCAAAGATTCCTAAATTCTCAATGCCACATACGCAAAACCCTGACCTCTAAAACCTCAACCCTCCATATAGTAAGAACTAGTTCCCTTCATATTATCACGTCTGTGTTGCAAAACTGCTGTGGTATTAGAGGGTTCGTTAAAGCATATGCTATGGAATGCTGAATTAAAAATGTGTGTTCTCAGGATTTTAAAGCTATTATAGAATTGCACCAAAAGAGAGTGTGCAATCTGGAAAAATAAAGCAATTGATCAAAGGGCATGCTAAGCACTCTTTATTATGAACTTCTCTAAAGTGAAATTCCAGATAAGAGAAGTGGACGAGAAGTGTAGATCGCGTACTTGTTGATTTGCGCGAGAACTCCTTCGAAAAAGATGAGGGCGGTGTCGTAGCTTCCAAGCAAGGCATCCTCCTGCGCCAATGTGAGTTGCTCGCTTGAGGTATCTAATGGCCCTCCCATGCTGTCAAATCCTTAAAACCTCCTCACATTGGCAATCGCTCCGCCTTTCAAATCGCAGCATCAACTGAACGCAATCCAACAAGCTCCGCCTGGATCGCCCTTTCCAACATGACAATGCAATGATTGCAGACAATCAGCTACGGTACCCCTGCTATCTCTCTCTGCCTGTGCTTCTCACTTCCACCCACACTTTGCACAAGGTTCTCCGTTCTCATCCTATGGCTGCGAATCTCGTGAGATACTATGAATGCGAAGCTTCGGGTTCCGGGACCAAATGCGGGAGCTGATCGGGGAAGCTGCACGAAGGTCGTGCTGCATCGGAAGGCGCGACCTCGCACACAAGGAAGGGGCAGGGAAGGGAAGAGAAGCGAGGTCTTTGGGCGATGTATCACGGGGGTACATGTGGAATCTAATCTGGTAGATTTTCTCGTTAACCTAGAAGGTCTTGGAGGACATAACATTCATTATTTGCTTAAGGCTGTTCACCAACACGAGGTACACAAGGTTCGAGAAGTACCTCATGGAGCACCTCATGTACGGGTCCATTAACTTCTTAGAAGATCCAAAATGAAAAAAAAGAATGAAAAAGAAGCAGTGTAGTTGCCTTTGAAGTCATGGATCACCAAATAGTGTATTTTCATTGGCAATTTGTGCTTCATGTTCAAACCTAGGATTTAAGCTACAAAGGAGATCTTTTGGGAATTTGAAGCCACCTAAGGTACCTATGTCTAAAATCAACCAAATAAGCAATTCAATATGGTTTCCATTATTATGTTGCAAGATTTTGTATGGGGTCTTGTTGGTAGTCGAAAGGAGATTTTAGATTCTCTTCAAATGCAATTTTAGACACCATATTAGTCCTTTAAGTTCCTTAACTATATTTTCACCAAAAAAAACGCTCCAAAATTGTCATTTCTAGTACAAGTACAATTTTTTGGAAAAAAAACTTTTTTTTGACACATGTACCCGTAGGATCTTGTAGTATGCTAACTTGAAAATATGTAGTAAAACTTTCAGAAATTTCTACCGCGTAGATTGCAAGATATAAGCATCCAAATTTCTATACTACCCAAAATTGCATGTTGGTCCTTTAGGGGTTAATAAACTATGAATATTCAAAGTGTTGAAAACAGGTGTTATTAAAATCAACAATAGACTCTTATGAATAGTAGAAGCATGTTTTAGGCTCAGTTTTAGGCAATAATATGTAGGGATTGGTTTTAAAAAGGATTGGAAATTAGGTATAGTTACCTTAGTAAAATAAAGCTAATCAACTCTAGTTTCTAGTCCAACCTAAAAAATTTGAAAAATTTCTGAATTTGAAAATTTTATTTTAAGAAAAAATACATCTTTTAAAGCATATTTAGCATTTGATATGAAATTTTTGGCCTTCTTATTCAAAAATCCAAAGTAATTTCAAATTTTCAAAAAAAAATTGGAAATTTTTATCATTTGTAGTACTCATGTAGTTACATCTTTGAAAAATAATCAATTTTTTTAATTCATATATAGTTGCAAAATGGGAGCACGTAGAAAGAGATTTAGAAAGTGATCATAGGCTCGTTCTTCTAGGATTAATGTCACTCCTTGTAATATCCCATCCTTGATTGCAATAGCCATGTTTATTTGTTTTGAACTTGGGAGGACACATTGCACATCCACTATAGAATCATTTAACTCCTAAAGTCCCATTGTCCCCTAATGGGACAAAATGGATTTTGGGCAAGTTCCTATAGTCTCAATATTTGTTGTGATTTTTTGAAATTTTTAGTGAAGATAGAAAAAGACACTATCTTTCTAGAAATATAATTCTATTTCAATTCATGCCCGGGAGCAAAAGTTATGGCACAAGAAGTCTAAATTTTAGTTTGCTGGACAGAAAAAAATCCTAAAAAATCAATTTGGATTTATTATGCAAATTTATGGACAATCTTAATTTTGGGGCAATTAGAGCTTTTGAAATGAAAAAATAGCTTGTAGGATTCATTCATAAAATCAATTTTCACAATTTTTCAAAAAATATATTTCACAAGGTTAAGATCTCTTGCTAGAACAATCTCATTGTCAAAATTAGTGTGTTTCAATTCCATCTTAGAGCTATTAATAGTTTACTTTCCCTTCAATCTTGAACCTTCTAATACTTAACAATTTTTTAATGTGTGAAAACTAAGTGTATGTTTCTTGATTTTTTTTTCCTAGGCTCTCATCTCAATACTTCATCATATTAAATTTTAAATTTTAAATCAATAGATCCAAAATTTTAGGTTAAGAAGGGTTAAAGTCCAAAAATGTAGTCAAGCAAGGTGCAAAAAAACTTATTTCCTTCACTAAAAATGCAAATATCTTGCAATCTATATGGTCAAGTTTTGAAGAATTTCTTCCACACATTCATACACTAGTCTAGTACAAGATCCTATGGTTAATATGCAAAATAATATATTTTTTTAACATTTTTGCTCTTTGCTATAGAAATTGCAATTTGGAGTATTTTTTTATGGAAAAAAGGCCTTAGGACTATAGAGGTTAAATTACAAGGAGTAATCTCTCTAAAACAACAATGCTGAGGGAAATCAGAAATGCATTTTCATAGTAAATTGTGCTCCTTCTAATGGGAACTCCAAACAAGATGATGGTTTTCTTTGTTTGGCAATGCAACAAAATTGTCCAATGCAAGAATGCAAAGTTAACATAATAGAATTTGAATCACTACACTAATGATGGTATTTAGTGTTATGTTGTAAACAATGTTACTTGCACTTTTGCCCCGCCCATTCTAAACTTAAATTAGTTGACATTTAGAGTTAACATTATCTATTTAATAAAGTATTCATTTAAATAGGCATTTATATGTTTAGGTTTATATTTTTTTCATTGCAATTTGATGAAATAATGGGTAACACTAAATGTAAACTTGTAAAAAATTGATACCCGGTAGTTGACAAATAGTGTCTATGTTGACATTTAGTGTTGGTAACATTAACATGATTGTTGATATTTAGTGTTTTGCTTCGTAATTAGTGTTGCCAACACTATTTACCATCATTTTTGGAGCGTTTTATGGTCATAATTTCTAGTAGACTGTTGCTGCAAGAAAAACTATGGCAAATTCTAATCTAAGGTAGCAGGCTCTGAAATGGAAGGGGCATTAAGAACGGACCCTATAAATGGTTGTGAAATGGATATGAGTTGGTTCTCTAATTGACATGTATAGTCATTGAATGAATCAAGGAAAAAAATATTATCAATTGCAAGAGCCAATCATTTGCTTTGCTTTCCCCATCTTTCTTCAGAATTGCAAGTGAACCGTTTATAGAAGACCTAGGGTCACAAATAGGGACCTATGATCCAATTCGTTTGAAAATTCATAAGTAATTCAAAAATGCTTGGAAAAACACGAAACCACTTGGGGTAGATTCCTCATCTCTTTCTCTTTGTCAGAAAAATGAGCTAAAATTATTCCCGTCCAATGAAATACACGAAAAAGGCGGACCAGCCCTTAGATGTGCCATTTCTGAGTCTCCTACCTTAGACAAGACAAATCTTTATGCGACAACACCCCCCTCACGCAAGTCTACCATCACGCCGCGGCTTCTTCAACAGACTCAGTTCCTGTTCTTGTTGCGTTTCCAATGCAAAAACCGCCCCTATGACCGTGACGCCCTCATGTAAAACCCACGTGTCTACTTTTGCGTCCATCTGCGCCTTCCTTGAGGGCATTTTCTTTCTAGGGGTCGATAACCCTGGAACGCCGAGGACGCCAATTTTTGGCGTTTGGATGATTGTGCAGTCATCTGTACATTGCTTGGAAACTTTTTTTCATCCATTTCATTTTTGTTCACCCTCCATGGTGGATTACAAAGAGTGTATAGTTGAATTTGTAGTCATGCAAGTGTCTATCTTCACATAAATGAGAAGTTATTAAAAAAAACGGATCACAAAATATGCTATTTTAGTGTATTTTGGGAAGTTGTTGTTCCTTGCTCTAAATCTGAAATTTCTCCACAAAAATGATATTTTTTGAGTTTGAGCCCAACTAACAAAATGAAGGTCATCTAATCTAGTTTCTTCTCCAATTTGAATTTTGAAAAAATTCTTAATATTGCACATTTTATTGCAATTTGAACTTTGGGTGTATTTTCAATGTCTATTATTTTCTAATTATAGAATGAGACGGAAATTGAGTTTACACCATGATGTTTGTCATTGTAATATACACACATGGTGAAATTTTCAGTTTTTTTTAAATAATTTTCTATTTGATGTGATTTTTCTTCTCTTTTTCTTCAAAAATTCTCAAAAAAATCAGTTTTCCACAAAAAAATCTAAATTTTTTGTGAAGTAAAGAAAACATGTAAATTCATCTCTGAAAAATAAATTAAATTTTTTTCATACATGTCTAGTTGCAAAATGGCAGCAAATTGAGTGATAGGCACTGAGGCCTAAAATCAGTGGTTATAGGTCCGTCATTTAGGGGATAAACGACTCATGTTGAATTTAGGTACTTTTGACCTACTGCGGATAGGTTTTTCATTTATTTGTCACATTATTGAAAGGAGCTGAGATCACTTTTTTTAAAAGATTTTCAAAACAAAAAATAGGGGAACATGTATAGGACAGGGAGGACAGGGAGGACAGGGAGAGAAAACTGAACAATACTAGAATCCCAAAGTTCCCTCATACTGTGCACATTCTTAGAAACAATATTAGGGGAAATGTTTGACCTTCCATCCATTAGTCAGCCATTCTGAAAATGGGAAATCATCCCCCAAAAGCCATGAAAATTGAGGTAACTACACCTAAAATGGCACAAATAAGCTGTGTGGCAAACCAACATGCTCTAGAACAATTTTTGTACATTGGCAAAGGACTATGAATCAAAATGCAAGTGGTTTCATAAATTTTCAAAGTCAATGTGAATTAGTTACAAATTTTTCAAAGATGCAAGGTGTAGGATGCTAAAAGTGTCATATAGGTGATACCGAAATGCATTTGATGCACATGAAGAAATGGCATTAGTAGTATCAAAACATGTCATAGTGAAGAAGTAAAAACAACAAAAAGTGTACCCAAATTTGACCACTTATAAGGCTGCCACCTTTGTAGTACTATAAATAGAGCTACACACTACTCAAAAAGGCCACCAACTCCACTTTATACTTGTCTTTGTAGTGCACACCATTTTAGATGTCCTCCCTATTTAGTTCCTTTAAAAAATAGGAGGCACTTTTAAAGAGTGGTCCATTTTAGGAGTAGTTACTATAGTCACAAAAATCATCTAATCACTTTATAGTTTGTGGGGAAAAAAAATCCAAATATTAATTATTTTAACTTCTATGTCGGCCACTTGGTAGCTGCAAGTGCACACATTTAGAAACCTCCACCTCATTCTTTCAACTCACTAAAAAATTCTCACAAATTGAAACTACCGCATATGCCTATTAAAACTAATAAACCAAGTAAACTTCTTCACATAGTATTTACCTTCCGTCAATACAAAGCCTCCTTCCCTTCATCCTCCCCCCATTAAGGCAGAGAACCCTGAAGCCGCTACATTTTGCTATAGTGCCTAATTATGGATTATTAGACTGGTTAAATTTTTATATTGGCAAATAAAAGGAAGTTCCAATCAAGGTTTTTGCTTTCATTTACTTTGGGGAGTATAGAAAGCGATTATCACTCGAGTGATGAAGCTATTTCCATCCATAAAAATGGATGACACTTACAGTACATAGATGAAAATGCATTTATTTATTGAGAAGTGCGTACATTCATTGAAAATAGAGAAATATTGCCCCAAGGTTTGGTAAATACTATAGTAATTTGGTGATTCCATCCATTGACTAGGGAGAATATCTTGCCAACTATTTTGTGTAGTTTTTTAGCAAACATTTGCTTAAAAAACAAACCTTGATTCCAATGCACCACAAAGCACAACACTTGGATATTATGTGTAAAAGTTAATACTCCATATTAAGTTTTTATTGGTAAATTTTTAAAAACCATTTAAACGTACATATTGAATTTGCATAAGTACATATTGATTTGGAAGTCCTACACAGAGTGATGATGATGGCAGTTTTAGGCAAGGTGTGCTTTTAGGTGGCGAGACATTAACCCTGGAACGACACGGGGGGTGACCCTAGAAATCATGCATTGTATAACCGTGAGAGCAATTGGAATAAAAAAATCCAAAAGTACTCATTGGAAGTCAAGCTACTGTAGATGTTCTCTACTTTCCACAAAAAATTCCAAAGATGAATAGTTGTAGTTCTGTCCTACACTCGAGAGTTCCTTGTCATTCATCGGACACTTATGGTCCGCGGCGTCCTTCCTGGGTTAAGTACCGCCCTCGAGCTTCTTCTTTTTGAGGGGGGAGGGCTGCCGGGGCCTACCATACGATAGAAAGGCAAAAAGAAGGGAAGGAGAGGGGAAAAAGGAAAAAGGAGGAGAGAGAGGAAAAGAGGAAAAAAAAAAAGAGAAAAGAAGAAGAATTGAGACTTTAAATCAATTAAAAACAAAACTTTATCATCAGTACCTTAAAGAAGAGAGTTTGACCTCTTAATTAATTATCAATCAAGAGTGTAGAGGTTTAGCATCCTTTGCATCCATGTGTATGCAAAATAAATATACAATGATAACATTTGTTCTAGTTTGTTATATTTGTAACGTTGAAATATCCCCGATTGTGTATTCACCGGTCATTTTCTTTATATTGTTGGAGAGCATGCCTCGCTTTTAGGTGAAGAGACTGTCCCAAAAAAGTGCTTAAAAAATTTCAAAGCTGGAATTGCGCCAGATCACTGTTCAAAAAAAGTGCTTTAAAAGTTTCAATGCTGGAATTCTGCCAGGTCTCTGTTCACAGCTACAGTACCAGTTCGCATTGGTCACACACTTCTGATCCACTGATATCATTCCAGAACCGTGGCCGGCCACTCTCAACCATTGAAAAGATCATCTCCTCGTACACACCCATAGTGTTCAATTTCGACAAGATTTCACCGTCTGTACATACAGAGAATTCAAATGCTGCACAATCTTACAACAGGAATTTAAGTGAGCACAATCATCACCGTGGCAGCATGTTCAGCATTGCGATGCGAAACAGAGGTGCAAGAAAACCCAAATTTTTCTGCTCGAAAACGGCTGTAAGCTTCAAGCACATATAAATATTAGATGCGTTACCTTTCGAATACGAGAACGACTGAAGCAAGAGTGAAGTGGTTGAATTTAAATAGATAGAAGAAAGTGTTACAAAACTAAACTTTGGTAAGAAACCCCAGTTTACTTGTCACAGATTGCAGTTCCCATTGGTAACACACAAGTTTAAACCATTTCAATCCGAGAAAGAAACCAACACATTGCAATGCATACACACCATCATTCTCACCGCCAAGAGTTCAAAATTTGTACAGAAATAACCAAATCAATCGTCTTTCAAAATGTCGCCAAATCCAATGCAAATTCTTCCAACAGGGATGCATTTAATCCCAGCACCTTCGCAGCATGACCTGCCTACCTACGAAAAAACAAGGTGCAAATAAAAAACAACATTGTTCAGCTCAAAATCGCACGAATGCTGTGAGCTTCAAGCATGGATCAATCCGTTTGGGACTACGCTCCGCCATGCACACTCTCCTTGCGCGCTTTGCTCGTCGATGGGATGCGAGACAATCCAAATAAGGCAGGGCGCTATTTACAATCGCATGTGCAGGAGGAGCAGCAGCAGCTCCAAATTTAGAGGCCCAGTTTCTTGAACGTGTGCACGAAAATCTCCTCACCAGATACGAGCTCCTGAGCCACGAACGCCGCGATGGCGATCATGGCCAGGCGACCGTTGTTGAGCTCCTTCGTCTGCAAGTCCTTGCGACCGGCGGGGTCGCTGGGGAGAAGGCCCAGCGGGTCGAAGCCCAAGTTGCCCGGCTCGTAGTCATCACGCAGCGTGTTAAAGTCCTCGGAGCGCGGCGTCGCCCACCCCAGACCCACGCGGTACGCCTCGAGCAGAGCGATAACGAGCAGCAGCGGCGTCCAGAACACGGCGCCGCGCGCCTCCACCTGCTGGAAGTGGTAGATGGCCGGGCCCTTGATCTGGCCGTCGAAGTTGTAGAACAAGGCGTAGTCCTGCAGCTGCTCCTGCACGATGAAGCCCAGCGACGCCAGCATGGCCACGCGGCCGTGCGTAATCTCCGACTCGCGCCACCGGTTGAGCTCCTTGATGGGGCGAGGGCTGGACGCCGCGCGCGCCAGCAGATCGGCGGGGTCGAAGATGTTGGGGAACGGGTCGCTCACGCCGGGCAACGACTTCGCATCTGGAATGAATCGCAACACTACACGTCAGGATCACATTCACAGCAAAAAAAACTGCATCCGCGAAACTCATTGACAGATCAAGAATCACAAAATGCCTCCACTTCGAGAGTGAGGAATCACTTACAATCGAGGACATTTTGGGGAACGACATCGGGGTTCGGCGCAGTGACATCCTTGGGCGCCGTCGCGCAAATGCGCTGCACACCCGCGCGCCTGGTTGCCTGCGGGGCAGTCTTGGCCGCAGAGAACAGCTTTGTTCCAGAGAGAGAGCTCAAAGAGGACATGGCTGTTGCCATTCTGTTTACTAACCTAGAGTCGCAAAAATCTCTACCAAATTCACGCAGAAACCGCAGCCAAGTGGAGCCAAGTGCAGTAGAGACGATTTGTGAGGAGCGTCAGAACTCGGACGTCCTTATATCCCCGATTGAAGCGTGGGAGCGACGAGTGTCACCATTCAAATTTCAGAGTTTTTTCGTTGCTAAAATAGTAAATGCCAGATGTACCCGAATTCGTGCGACGGGAGATGAACCTCCATCCTGGACCTCTGATTGCTGAACCTGATCGGGGCAGGCATCGTGGAGCAATCCGGGCTGTTGAAGGGTCACCATCGTAGGGACGGGAATTGGTCATGGCGGAAATGGGCTCTTGAACTGTTGGGGCTTTCCAATCCATGGCGCCATCCAATTCTATCATCTCGATCGCTTTGTCGCAGTTCCTCTGACTGTTGATCAGTGACAATTGGTTGCCTTTGCTTTAGAATTCTGCGGCTCCGACTGTTTGACAAGTCGCGACATGCATCGCTTCCACCTGGCTAGTTCTTGTGCACTTGCCCATTTTTTCTGCATGATCGCAAGCCTCGAATTCTCATTCTGGGCGCGCCCACATGTTCCCATCTCGCCGGATTCTCTATCCAATTGCTCTCTACCGGGCATTCTTTATCGCATGGCATCTTCGCAATTTATGCTTCGGCGCTCTGGTTTTCGTTTCCTGTGCATTAACAGAACGCCACGGGCCTCGCGGCGAACCGCAATCATGCACAAGCACTCACAGCACCCAATGTTACGCTGCCACATAATTGCTTTACTGCAAGCCTGGGCAGTCAGTATGCATCGTCGTTTTGTAAATAACTTGCTTGAATCTAGTGGTTGCATGGTCTCTCGCGCTGTAACATGCAGATTGCCGCTTGCACACGCCCGTGCACGCCGTCACACACGGGCCTATTTCCTTCCACACGGCCCGTTACCCGCGTGCGGGGGCACATGCCGAACTTGATATTGGAGCTGGACGAATAGTACAATTGCAACAAGCATGACATCTCTGCAATTCAAACCGTAGTATTCCAAATGGCGATAAGAGAAACCCAAAAAGCAACGGCTGGAATGCACCAAAAGGCGGAATACGGTGAACAATCATTGCCAAGGATTTTCCAAATGCATTGAACTGAACTCTACAGATCGAACGAAATGTGAAGCGAAATTTCGAGAAAGAGTTAACACACTTTCAAGAAAATCTATATAGCTCGTCACAAACCCACCCAAACCACCCTCTCCGCACATTGAATTTCACTCTCGGTTCTCACTTCCGCATAGCAACTGGTACTCGTATTTGACAGATTGATTGAGTTCTTAAGAGCTGCGTGAGGTGACAATGGCAGCTATGGCGACAGCCATGTCCTCCTTGACCTGCATCTCGGGAGCCAAGCTCTTCTCAGCAGCGACTGCCTCACAGGGAAGGAGGCGTACTTCTCCTCTGCAGCGCATCAGCGCAACATCGGAGCCCCAGGATGTTACGGCGCCGAACCCCGAGGTCGTCCCCCAAAATGTCCTCGATTGTAAGTGATTCTCAAACCCTAAAATCGTAGAGTAAGCATGCAATACAGTTCATTTTGCTTCGAGGCATTTTTGGGATGCATCATCTGTCAACGAGTTCTGTACATGCATTTGTGGATGCAGTTCTTTTTGCTGTGAATGTGATCCTGACGTGTAGTGTTGCGATTCATTCCAGATGCGAAGTCGTTGCCCGGCGTGAGCGACCCGTTCCCCAACATCTTCGACCCCGCCGATCTGCTGGCGCGCGCGGCGTCCAGCCCTCGCCCCATCAAGGAGCTCAACCGGTGGCGCGAGTCGGAGATTACGCACGGCCGCGTGGCCATGCTGGCGTCGCTGGGCTTCATCGTGCAGGAGCAGCTGCAGGACTACGCCTTGTTCTACAACTTCGACGGCCAGATCAAGGGCCCGGCCATCTACCACTTCCAGCAGGTGGAGGCGCGCGGCGCCGTGTTCTGGACGCCGCTGCTGCTCGTTATCGCTCTGCTCGAGGCGTACCGCGTGGGTCTGGGGTGGGCGACGCCGCGCTCCGAGGACTTCAACACGCTGCGTGATGGCTACGAGCCGGGTAACTTGGGCTTCGACCCACTGGGCCTTCTCCCCAGCGACCCCGCCGGTCGCAAGGACTTGCAGACGAAGGAGCTCAACAACGGTCGCCTGGCCATGATCGCCATCGCGGCGTTCGTGGCTCAGGAGCTCGTATCTGGCGAGGAGATTTTCGTGCACACGTTCAAGAAACTGGGCCTCTGAATTTGGAGCTGCTGCTGCTCCTCCTGCACATGCGATTGTAAATAGCGCCCTGCCTTATTTGGATTGTCTCGCATCCCATCGACGAGCAAAGCGCGCAAGGAGAGTGTGCATGGCGGAGCGTAGTCCCAAACGGGTTGCTCCATGCTTGGAGGCTAGCTGTGAAGTGTGATTCATGACAGTCAAAGCAGGAGCTGCAGAGCGCATTCGTGCAATTTTGAGCAGAGCATCGCTGGTTTGTATTGTGAGGCAGTGATGCTGCATTGCTATGATTTTTCTCCATACTGTGGAATGACAATTGGCTGTTTTTCCTGTTCTAACTATGAGCTCTTGTCAAGCTTATCGAGCAATTGCCGTGATTGAACTAAGTTACGTGAAAGCGCAGTCTTGCTTCGAGAAATAGCATGGTGCGCCAAGGGAGTTGGCGAGAGATGTTGTTTACTGAAAGAGGCTGAATTTTCACATTCCCCGGGCAAAACATCAATGATTGGATCTTGTTTAATCAGGCTCAAGGAAAGGTTTCAAATGTAGGTCATTTTAATAGTGGGTGTCAAGAGTGGAAGAAGAATCTACATTCTCCCTATCACACCATGTTTTGACATAACTGTTTGATTGATACAATTCTTTGGTTGTTCAATGGATCTTGTAAGGTATTGATTCTTCCTATTCATCCATCAACAATTTATTCGCTTGCTAAAATGGCGGATAAAGTTATAAAAAAGAATCATGTTCTCTGATGCTTGATTGTTGTCTCTGCATAAATTTATATTTTCAAAGGTCAAACCAAATTAAAGTAAAACAAACCTACCTAGTATGGGCATTCCTAGGTTTGTTGAAGTTGGGACATACTGTTGTCATAGTTTTGAGTTGCACTCAAGCATGTGTCAATTAGAATTAAAAATCATCAAGAACATACCTTGGCGTTCAACAATCCCTAGTCTATTCATATACGTGGTTGAACTTGTTGTTTGCGTGATTTCATGACTTGGTTGACTATCTATGCTCCTCGGCAGCGATCCCAGAACTGGCTAAATTTCGCTCAGTTGCTAATAAATTTGACATGTCCTCAGTGTAAATTTTTTTCAAAATCTTCCAAAAATGAACATTTGGCTAAAAACCCAAAACTAGTTCTGGGATCACTGCTCCTCGGCCTTTGAATGAAAATGGGATTGTTTATTATCACTCTTTGCGGCCTTCTCCCTTGGAAATTGCATAAAAGAATATTTTTATGAACAATACAAATGTAATCATGGTAGATTTGACTTTCTACCCAAAGATCCTCTTATTGCACTATTCATCATCCAAAGAGCACACCTACATATGTTTTGAGAGTTTAATTTAATCCTATGACTTGTAAAAATAACTCACTTGGTATGTCACAAGTTGAGTTAAGCTTGACTTGCAGATCATTCTTACATAGCAAGACTAGTTTGGAGACAAAAGCATAAAGATGTTCTATGCATTTTAGATATTACTATCCTTATTGCCACTTCTCTCACGTACTTGCCCATGTCAAAATAGAAGATGAAAGTTAAGGACCATTGTCATAATTTGGCCCAACATTTCACATCTATGAAGCTATTCTACATTGATGGCCATGGAGGGTGTCAATACAACTTGTAGAATCACATGTTCAAGTCATGGAGCGATGAGAGCAGATCCTACAAGCCATATTGGCACCTTCCATGGTTGTTATTATTTATAACAACCACAATGAGAATTCTCAACATGTGGCATGGCCCTATTAGCTAATTGGTGTGTATGAAGTGCTTGTTGTTTTTGATAGGTGTCCATTGGCCAATCACATTATGTCAATTATTTGTTGCCTTGCCAATCTTCCCAAACTGAGCCTAATTACATAATTCAAGGTTGGAGAATGTCACGAAGGACACGAATTACCAGTGATAATTTGCTTGCTTGTAGCCAATTGTTGAATGCCATTTTGGAGAGAATTTTGGTCGTGACCATTACGGTATTGATATTGGAATGCTTGATCTTTGCAGTCTTGAAGTTGATGCTAGTTGCTTAGAGACAAGATAGTGTGCATTCATTTTTCAGATAAAAGAACTGACGATACAAATCATTATAGTTCTCCTATTAAGTTAGTTTCTATAGCTCATTCTTATTCTCTGGATTGCATGAATTCCAAGGAAAATCACTAGAAACTTTGAGTGGACTAAAGAGCAATGAAGGAGTAGCGACAATTTGGAAGAAAGAAAAAAGTTGTAGAAAATACTACATGATCATCACAGAATTCATCCCTTGTACCAGTAGGGTTGAATAAGTTTGAGTGATTTTCATGTCTCTACCACTACCACAATCGCAAATTCTTAGAACAAAACTTGTTCCATAACCTTACAAAGTCACACTATCCTTATGAAAGTTATGAGATACCGGTATGCATACCAAATTTCGGTTTTGAAATTAAGCAAAAGTTCATTTTGGATGAATTGTTTCATTTAATATTTACGGGTTTACACGTTAATTGATCAAAAAACATTGATGATGGGTTTTTTTAAAATTTAATCGCAAAGAAATGTTGGAAACATCTATACGCACATCTTTCCTTCAACAAGCATCTCAAAAAAGGTTTCAGAATTCTTTTTATAGTGAAATTTCTATGTTAGGGGGACAATGCCCAAATTTCATAAGATAGATATTTCTTTATTGTTATTAGATTTTTCTGTTTGACCCTCACGTTGTATCTAATCAGTTTGTACATTTGAACATGATGGTACAATTCCTCTACCAAAATCTAATTACAATAAAAAGATGTTCGTTTTACAAATTTGGTCATTGTCCCCCAAACATTGAAACCTCTACAGAGGGAATCTTGAGACTTTTTTGGAGATGCTTGTTGAAAGAAAGATGTGCGTATGGATGTTTCCTACATGTCTGCGCAATCAAATTTAAAAATTCATCACTTGGTTCAATGTTTTTCAATCAATTAATATCATGTAAATCCATGAATATTAAATTGAAACAATCATTCACCAAAAATGGAGTTTTGTTTTTTTGAAACTGAAATTTGGTATGTATAGACGATTATTTTTTTTTCTTATTAAGTCTATTTGGCTCTCCAGGGAATTTCACAAGATGAACTTTAGAGGCTTGCAAGATGGGATCATGTAGCACACTGCAATCTCACTTGAACGTGGAAAACTAAGACAGATAGATCAACCGGGAGTTTAATTAATGAGTCCCGTTGTGAGGGTTACGGTGTAAGGTAGTAGGTCTATAAATTGCCCACCTAAGGGCTGGAATTGAATTTTGGGGAGGTGAACTTCTTGAAATATTTTTCAGTAAATTTTCCTTGAAAGAGAAGTGGATTTGGCATCTACCCTAAGTCGTTTCATATTTTTTGGAGCTTTCTGAAATTAGTTATGAAATTTTGCAGTTGAGCTAGCATAGGGTTCCAAAATCGTCCACCCCTGAAATGTACACTGTTTGCACATTAGTGAAGGCTATGGAAAAACAGCATGTACAAATTGTGTACATTTTACAAGTAGGTGGTTCTTAATGTCCGAACTATTCTCGAACCTCTGAATCTAGTTACAGTATTCGTCGGACTTAAGTTAAATTATTGCATAAGAATTATTAACCAATGTCTTTACCTTTTGAGAGTATTATTGAGCCCATGTGGTTAAGTTAGGATTCGAAGTATAGACCAGTCATACAGTCAGGTCCAGCTCAATTACGAATTTTTTGCATTCCCAGTGAAAGAAGTTCCATTGCTGCCAACTTTGACACCCTCCCGAGGGTTGAAAATTTGTTTTTTTGCCTTGAATATTTTTTACAAGTTCATCTCTATGTTAATAACATATGTGCAAAATTTCATGGCCCAAAGATTTACAGAAAAGAAGATATTCAAAGTCTACCAACATGTGTAGTTGTGAGAAAAATTTCACTACTACCAACTTTGCCACCCTCCCAAGGATTGAGAATATTTTTTTTTGCCATGAAATTTTTTACATGATATCATGTCTATGTTGATAATATGTGTGCCAAATCTCAAGTTCAAAAGACTCACACAAAAAAAGATATTTGAAATCTACCAACATAGGGAGTTGGAAGAGTGATTTTTTCAGCCCTTGTTATAGTGTCATTTTGTGGGTTAAAGTTTGACACGGATGTAAAAAATCATTCTCACAACTACACCTCTTGGTAGATTTCAAATATCCTTTTCTTGGTATAAGTTTTGGACTTTAAATTTGTCACACATACCACCAACTTAGAGATGATCTCATGACAGAAATTTCATGGTAAATGAACTATTTTTCAGCCCTTGGAAGGGTGGCAAAGTTGGCAGTAGTGAAATTGTTTTTCCAACTCCCTATGTTGGTAGATTTCAAATATCTTTTTTTGTGTGAGTCTTTTGAACTTGAGATTTGGCACACATATTATCAACATAGACATGATATCATGTAAAAAATTTCATGGCAAAAAAAAATATTCTCAATCCTTGGGAGGGTGTCAAAGTTGGCAGCAGTGGAACTTCTTTCACTGGGAATGCAAAAAATTCGTAATTGAGCTAGACCTGACTGTACAGTGACTGAGAGTAAGCGATTCAAGTCAAATTGGTTGCAGCAGAATTGGAAGTACTGAATGAATTGTGGCTATGCAAATAGCTGGATACGAGGTTATCCCACCTAAATGTCTAAGTCTTTCCAAGTGTGTTTTTTGACTACGAATAAGGTAGGCACACCCAAAACCGCCACTTTTTGCTATTGAGCCTAGTTTCTATTATTAGATTGGTCAAATTTTCATATGTTCTTTTAGGCAAGTGAAAGGAGGTTCCAACGCACCAAAAAACATAGCATTTGGATACTGTAAACAAAAGTTATTAAGGAACAATCAAAGTTTGGTTCTAAAAGTGTTTCTTCCACATAAGTATAGAACTAATTTTGGAGATCTACACATAGTATAGATGGCGGTTTAAGGTCAATGGCATATTTGGGTATACCTACCTTATAGTGCATAGGCTTATAGTTATCCCCAACAAAGCAAAAACTTATTTTTTTCCAAAATCTAATCGTATAGATGTTTCAAGAACTTGCTTATTAGTATGCTTACCAATTTTAAATGTGAAATTGCATAGGAGTTGTAGGTTATAACAAGAGAAATGTACATTTTTGTTTTTTTATTATGCTACCCCTTCCCACAATGTTTCAAAAATTTGTATATAAAAGTTTTATGAGATTGGAGGTGACATGAACAACTACAAATAGTGTTAGTACACTGAAATGTACTTTCTAAAAAATGAATTTCACGTGAAAAGCTATCAAACTCATTACAAAATCTACCTTGCAATTGTTGAAATGCATTTATTTAATAAGTAGAAATCACAAATAACTCCAAATCAACACTTGCATGTTGAAATTTTTAGCGGTGAGAATCATGAAAGCACTTTATTCTTTCCATTGGGACCATTTTCAAAGCAAATAGATAAGTAAAATTTCTAAGATCTCATCCAAGTGAAATTGTTAAGCTTTGCTCAAAGTCAAAAAATCAAGTAAAATTCACAAGCATTATTCTTCACTAATGGTACATACAGGCATCTCAAAAATCAAATAATTACCTTTTTCAGTGAAAAATAAAATCTTTCAATAGTTAACCATCAAAGCTACCCGTAAAATAAATTTAACTGGTCAAAAGAATTTAACTATCCATACCAAACAAGCATGAAATTTTGGAGCATCCATGTTTCGTCACTCAAGCATTTAGAGGTTAAAGGCAACCTTGTAAATGATGAACCAATGAATGAGTTCTGAACAAATTGATAGGGAAGATCACTAACAAACCATATTCTACATTAGCCAGTGACTAATTGCTTTAGTTAGAAATTTGATTGTGTATCCTAAAGTTGCAACTAGGCCAGTAAGTGATAGCAAAGACAATTTTGTCTTTTGGTAAAAAAAGATAACAATAATTAAGGAATTATATATATATATATATATATATATATATATATATATATATATATATATATATATATATATAACGTGATAGATTATCAACATTTGTATGATCAATTTGAAGGTTGTATTTGCCAAAATCCCTATTCTCTACTAAATAGGACTAAGACGCCATTCATGGTGAATAGCATTAAGAGATGGAGTACAATAAATTTGGGAATAAGAATGATCTAATTGTGAAATTGTACTATTAAACCATTGATTATCTAATAAAAGTTAAAACTATTTAATTCTACAAAATAAGTGACTTTAGATACATAAATGATAAACATATTAGTATTTTCCTTTAAATGACCCCCCTATGTTTTGTGGTCTTGGAGTTTGTAAGGTAGAGCAAATCAAAACTACAGTAAACATATCTATTAAATTTCAAAAGGTTAGGGTGATTTTGAAAGGCTAAGCAACAATATTTGTTCAATCTAAAAGTTTGCAGTTCATAGTAGGAGTGGTGGAGATATGAAATTATTGAAATTGATTTAACCCCATTATACATAATATTCTTCACAAGTTGAATGTGATCCTTTTTAAATTGAAAGAGAGCTAGGTATTTAGAAACAAATGTTCAAAGAATAAAGGGGCCTAACCTCCTTGGCTCACTTAAAGCATGATTTTTTGTTGTAAGCCTACATCTTGGGCTTTCAACAATGTTTTAGAGACCCATATATGATGTTATAGAATGTGAAGTATATATATCCTTGTTACCAACATTTATTCATATATTTATACACTTGATTGGATTTATTGAAAAAACGATGTAGGAGTGATTTTGCTAAAAGTTGTTAAATGTGCATTGAATTGATCTTTTAATAGAATGAGGTTGTCAAATTTGTAGTGATACAAACTTCTATGTACTTTAAAATGCACAAGAAATTCATATATGTTGATAAAAAATTAGATCTCAACAAATTTGGCTCTTCTATCTAAAGATCTTACAACCACTCTATAATGATCTCTCAAAAATTATATCCCTACATGAAAAGCTCATTTGGCCAGAAGTTGCTTCCTAAATGAATCCATTATATGCAAGAAGTGTGGAGTATTGTAGATTAGTGACAATGAGAATCCTACTCCAACACTATACTAGTTAATAATGAAATTTAGTATTACTATGGTGTTTTTAAATTTTTTGATGAACACTTATGTAATAGGAATTCCAATTTAGAAATGCACTTACAAAATATAGTACATGCTAAGTGGCACAAGTTCAATATATACATCTCCTACAATTGAGTGCAAAATTTTATTTTACTTGAATAAGTGGGAATTCAAATCCATTGCATTAAGTTAGATGTATTGAATTTAAGATTTGAGTAAACTAGGATTGTGAGTGATTGAACAATTCAATTGCTAAAGTGTTTGTAGCAATATTTCAAGGAGTATACAAAGATTAGGTAATGATAAGCATGCCAAATTATAAAAAATCATGTAAACAACCTATTAAATCGCTTTCTTGGCAAGGGAGGAATTGTAAATGATTTATTTGGATTTCTTTTTGCAATTTTGGTGGTTGTTTTTGTATGAATTTGTGGTATTTTGGTTATGTTTTTCTTATTTTGTGCTCCAAATGGATGATTTTGAATGTTTATTAACCAATTTGGAAAGTCATTTCTTTGTGATTTATTCCTAGTCAGAAGTAGTCAAGCGTGAGCTAGAATCGGAAGGGAAAGCCTAATCGGGGGGTGAAGTGTAGTTCCGAGTTGTCTGTGGGTGATTCTGAGTTGGAGTGTTCTAGTCCTAGTCGGGACTGTCTTTGTCAAACCAATTTGGGGTTGCGGTGGTTTCCGATTTGGATTGTGCTTGTAGTCACCGATTAGGGTTGTGGTTGTCCCAAGTTGGATTTTTGTTGTTGAGAGTGCCCATTTGGGAGCTTGTATTTGTGGTTATTGAGCAATTATGTTTGAGGTTCTTATTTGGCAGTTGGTGAATTTTGAGGTGTTATCCAAGCTGGTTGAGGAACCGACTGGCTCGGAGTTTTAAAGGGGAGTTTTTCGATTTGGAAGGCACCCACTGTTGAAGAGAGTCCAATGCGAGTCCCAGTCTGGTTGGCTGTGTATTTGTTTTCCAATTTGGTGCGTGTGTGTGTTCTTGTTTTGTGTATGTGGAAGAAAGTTCTAATCGGTCCATGTGTTTTTGATTGTGTGTTTCTGTATCTGTGATTCGGAGTGTGTCCGAATTGGCCGAGTAAGTGGCCACAATGGTGGTCGTGAAGGTCCGATTTGAAGAATACAGAGTGTGGAGTAGAAGGGTTTTAATTCCAAATTGGTGTGTCTGAGGAGCAGCATCGTGAAGATGACTGTGCCAATGGAATAATCAAGTCCTATTTGGATTTGTGCATGGTGATGCTAGTCTAATAGGATGTTGTGATGATGTTATGGTGGAGATTTTGGAGAATGAAGAGTTAATTGGAAGTAGAAATTTTATTGTCCAAATTGGAATGAAAAGTTGATTGCAGAGAAGCAAGTTGGAGCAAGTCAGTTAGCAAAACAATAATTTTTGTAAATGGTAATATGTCACCAATTTGGCTTAATAAAGCATGGATTAAAGTGAATTGGTGTATGATGTGGTGAAATGGAAGTTTGGAGTTGTATGCATGATTGTGTATGTTTTCAATTTGGTAGATAGAACAATGGCGTTGATATTGCCAAGTCGGAGTATGGTAGTCTGTAGGTTAAATCAAATTGGAAAGTTGATGACTGAATGCATGAGTTTAATGAATGTTTTAAGTTGGTTTTAAGTCTGTATTTCATTGGGTGTTAATTCCTAATCGGAAAGGGAGTAATATTTAGTCTTCCAAATCAGAATAAATTTCCAGAGGGAATGTGAGGAAGTTTAGTAAATCCAATTAGGAAATCAGCATGTGTCATGGCTAAGAAGTATGAGAGAAGAGAGAATTATTCCAAGTTGGATAAAAAAGAGAGTAAGATATGCAATTGCTGTAGTTGGTGGATTTGGCGGTTTCCAAAGTAGAAGACAAGATCAATGAAGTGACAAGTCCAAGCGAGAAGTTCAAGGGTTTGCTGTTTATATTTACAGCAAGCCAAATTGGGAGTTCAAGACTGAATTGGTGCCGGTCAAAATCGATTGGGAGAAAGATAAAAGATTCCAATTGAAGATTAAAGATAAAAGCTAATTGGGATGATACTTAACCTTGGTGGTTATTAAGAATGGAGTGATTAATGAAATTAGTAATTAATTGAGAAATTGTGAGGAATTAAATTAATGCTAATTGAAAGTATGCCTTTCTAGGGTGCTTTATTCCTTATTTAGTTGTTCTTTGGTTGTTGTAGAAGTAATCCTATTTAATAGCCTCCCTAGGAACAAACTTATACTATTAGCTTAGTTTTTCCAAACAGGATCTAAGCTTATCTACATTTTGGCGCCGTTGCCGAGGAGGTGACATAATAGGTTTTTAGTTTTGTTCTTTTATCTTTTGAATGGAGTTTATAAATTTTGTGCACTCTAATGAGAAGCACATCCATAAACTCTGAAATTTGCAAACAAGCTCGAGACGAAAGAGTCAAGAAGAGAGCTGCGGATAGGAAACGCAAATTTACTTCTAAAGCGGAATCTGAACCAGCTTCACCAAGTTGGAAGGATTCCTCTTGAATAGAACGTCATTCCCAACATAGGCCAGAGTGTGGCCATGTATTAGAGAATAAATCTAATAAGGGTAAAATTAATGAGAAGAAGTTAACCAAGTAGTTCAAGAATATGCTAGTAATGTCATATTATAGAATAATTTGTTTCAAAAAATAAAATAATTTTTTTTTTCATTTTAAGATTTTTTTTTTTCATTTTTTTTTTGACAGCAGCGTTCTTTAACGGGCCTGAAACCACCCTCCCAGCCCCTCAAATCTCATCGAATGTAATAAAGGCTCATTGTTAAAATTCCATTATTATCAATCTTTACTTTATTCTTCTTTGCCAATCACAACTTGCCATAGTGACCAAACTTGCCTTAACCCCTAAAGGACCATTGTCCCCTCAATAGACAAAATGGATCTTGAACAGGTCATATAGCTTCATTTTTTAGTAAATTTGTTTGAAACTTTCTCATAAGATAAAATAGACTTATCAAAAAAGCTTTGTAAAGAGATTATTCTTATTTCAATCAGTACCTAGTGGCAAAAGTTATGACATCCTATACATAATTTTCATGTCGCCAGGCAAAAAAAAAGAAATGCACAAAAACTTGAAATTAAATATTAAATTTTATTTTTGTATAGATCATATTTATTTTCTACATGAAAAGCTTTGATTCCTTCTATTTGGATTAGTGTTGTGAAAGTTACAAACAATCTTGTTTTTTAGGCAATATAAAGAACTTCTTGAAAAAATAACTCGTATGATTTATTTTTTAATTCAATTTTTTACAATTTTTCAAAAACCAATTGTTTGACAAGGTTGAGTTTTCTTTCTAGAACAATCTCATTGTTGGAATTATTGTGTTTCAATTCCATCTTAGAGCTATTAGCAATTTAATTTTTTATACAATCTTGGACCTATTTATATACTTAGCAATTTTTAAAGAATTAAATTCAAGTAGATTTTTTTGAACTTTTTTTCCTAGACTTTCAACTTGATTCTTCAACACAAGTTTTTTTAATTCAAATTCCATAGTACAAAAACATTCTACAAATGGCAGTCAAAGTCATTTGAAATTGTAGACATTATTAAAAAAAAAAAAATTTCAACTTTGAATGCTAACATCTTTCAATCTGTACAATCAAACTTTATGAAAAATTTTAGCATGATTTCAAACAAGTAAAGTACAAGATCCTGCAATTACATTCTAAGAAAAGTTTTTTTTTTTTTTTTTTTCAACGAACGCAACTGAAAAAGCAGTTTTGAATGTTTTTTGACAGCAAAATGACTTTCATCTTTTAGGGGTTAATCAAGAGTATGGAATCTAAATGTGTCAAAAATAAGTGATTATGCATTGTTCATGTTATTAAATTGCCTGATTTTTTTTGTTAATTCTTGTTGGACGTCAATAGAAGATTCAAAATCTAACAATTTTTGGACATTATATGAATAAACATTGAATTTTCACAGCTTCAAAAATAGGTATATCCAAAGCAATCCTAGGCTTTCACAAATAGAGGCTATACATGTTTGGCAAGAATGTATGGAGGTTAGTTTTAGAAAGGGATTTTCAAGTCTTTGAGAGGTTGCATTCAAAGATTGTTTTAGTCCCTAAAGGAATAGATTCACTGCAAAATAGTCAAACATCATGTCTAGGCTAAATTTTTCTTTTTAAATTCTGTTCAAAATCAATATTATATTTTTAATACGTTATACTATAAACTATCAATCATTATGAAAGTTTTCACTTTGTTTCCTGGAGAATTGTTATAGTTATAATTTTTGAGACTAAAAATGAAAATAAATTTGTAAATATAGCAAAAAAAATTCCAATTGATTTATAATTATTTTGAGAGGTACAAGTAGAAATGGAGATTTATATGAAAAATTCTTAAGTAGTTGATTTAGTTTTTGCACCCAAAACACCTTTGGCAATAACCTTCAAGTCAAAGTTCACTATTAAGGTGAATTTATCCTATTATATAATTGATTTATAGAATCTTGATATTTTTTATGTGTGAAAAAGTGAATTTTCTATTGACACTGATTTTTAAAAATAAAATTTGATGGAAAAATAAAATAAATCCAATTTTCTAAAATAAAACGTAGAAATAAAATCATACCAATTATAATATATATTAGAATAATCTGTTTTTCTTACCATAATGAAGGTTAGAATGAAAAACATAATTTTATAATTTAAATTTAAAAAATATTTTTAAAGAAGAAAATTCAAATGAAAAACACGCAATATGGTGTAACATGGGTTTTGACACTTGGAGCTTGCAATTGAAAGAATTTTTTCAATTTTTTCAATATTGAAAAATGAGATAAAACTTAAACTTATTAACCCCTAAAGCCTTAAGGGTGTTTTCAGTCAAAACCACTCAAAACTACCACTTCTGCTACATTCACTTAAGGAAACCAAAAAATTATTTTAGGAAGAATTTAACCGTAGGATCTTGTACTTAACTTGTTTGAAATCTTGTAGTAAAAATTTCATCAAATTTGACCATATGAATTGGAAGATATTAGCATTCAAAGTTGGACAAAAAGTTTTTCTAAAGAAGATGCTTAAATTGCCCAAAAAACTAAGATTGTCTATAACTTTCTCATCCCTAGTCCAGATAGAATGAATCAAATCTTCACGTATAGATAAAAATATAAAATTTTAGGAAAAAAATTCAAAAAAAATTATTTTGACTTTTAATAATTTTTTTGGGGATCTCTATTTCTTGCGGCATCCAATTGAAACAAAAAATATATATCCGCAAAGCTCTCGCAAAACTACACAACCTCAAAAAATCTGAAAAATATTCACTTCAAATTGGAACAATAGGAACCTACTTGGACCCAAATTGTCTCCCGAGGGGACAAATGGTCCTTTAGAGGTTAAACTTCATTTCCTTAGTTTAAAATACATAAGGTGGGTACACCCCAAACCGCTACTTTTTGCTACTGAGCCTAGTTACTACTATTAGACTCGTCAAATTTTCATATATTCTTATTGGCAAGTGAAAGGAGGTTCCAACGCACCAGAGAACGTGGCATCTGGACACTGTATGCAAAAGTTATTAAAGGGTCAAAGTTTGTTTCTGAAAGCGCTCCATCCAAATAGGTACATAACTGATTTTGGAAATGTACACAGCCTGTAGATGGTGCTTTAAGGTCAGGTGCTATTTTGGGGGTGCCTACCTTACCAGTAATGCATATTTTGAAAGTTAAAGGGTTGACCAAGGCACATCCACTTTTTAGATGCCGTGACGTTAAAGGGTTAAACCCCATTGTTCCTCGTTGATTTTTGACGTCAAACCAAGCACGTTGTTCAACGCTGAAGATACGCCGTGCAACCGATTTGTACATTGCGTAATCATAACTATGACCTCTACGAATTCAGAGCTCTCTTAGCACACGTCGGAGACTGGCAGAGGTCCAAGCCATGACCCAAATAGCAATTTGCCAAGTTGATAGTTGTTGTGATTAAGAGCATCCCCACTCCAACTTGGCAAAAAGACACTCCAAGTGGCTCTTTGGAGTGTTCGAGAAATGCGGCCGGGTCGTGGGAAGGGACTGTGGTCCACAGCAACACGGTGAACCCCACACTGCAACATTGTTTCGCGATTTAAAAGGCTAAATATTAAAATTTTAATTCATTGAGAGAAATGAATTAAGCGACTAACTTCCTTCGCTTCTGAAGTCAATTCCATTTTGTAATATTGATAGAGATTGAGGAGAGAATCTCTTTATATACACATGGGGTGATAGGAGGTAGAACAACCCATGTGGGATAAATAATATTAGAATTGGTAAGAGCTCAACCACTCATAGTTAAGTCAAAATAGGAATTGTGTTAAAAATAGAATTTTAGACCTAATTTAGGCATAGTAGAATAACTTTTTCTAAAAAAATTTGAACTAAAAAAAGTTGTTAAATTAATATAAATTTCACCTCAAACAATCCGTTTGAGATTTGAATCTTCCAATAAAAAGTTATGGACAAATTTAAGAGAGGATGCTTGAAAATGTCAAAAAAAAATTCCCTTCCACCCCCTTTGTGAATTTTGTCCATAAATTTTGATTAGAAAATCCAAATCTCAAACAGATTTTTGGAGGTGAAATTTATATTTATTTAACAACTTTTCTTAGTTCAAATTTTTTTAGAAAAAGTTATTGTATTGTGACTAAATTAGGTCTAAAATTCTACTTTCAACACAATTCTAACTTTTTACAATGAGGAGTCAAGCTCTTTTATTCTAATTATCCCATACTTTTTGAGGGCTCACGATGGACAATGAATTTCTCTATAAAATCTACCTCTCCAACCTTACCATCTACCATCTCCATCCATTCACCATCTACCTATGAAACTATTCATTCAATTTGTCACCCAATTTATATTGATGATAATTGATTGTAATAGGAATAGTGACATTGGTATATATATCATTTAAGTTGATTTATTTCTTGGTTATTAGGAATATGGCAGTAGCCTGGTGTGCCTAATACAGTAGGTTGTCATGCGTAGCCTGGAGCTCGTTCGTGGGGAAACCTGCCTGAAAACATGCGCTGCTTACCTCGATTCATGTGTCCTCTGACATACCCAGCCACGGGGAACGAACACTATTTTCCCGTCCGCTCTCTAGTTTATGCCGCGCCCGGCCACTCTCTGGGACTTGGCGTGCCTGCCGTGGAGCACGCATTTTGGCTGGGCACGGCCATTTGCCCAGTTTGAGTCACTTGTTGAGTTGGAGTGGGGATGCCCTAAAACCGTGTTCTTTACAGTGTCTACAGTGTCTTTACAGTGTCCACCACCACATGACCTGGAATGAATTGCAAGTGCAAATCACGTACATAATCTACACTCTACAGTATCTACAGATCGTGTTTATTATCAGCAGTTCAATCAATTTATGTCCACTCTCCACTCGCATTCAGTGATCCCATAACTACAGTAGTTTATGGAATCTAGTGCAAATGCTACCTTCAAGACAGACAGGAATCCAACTCTGGCTACCTTGAGAGTGAGCGACAGACAGGAACCAACTCTGGCGACCTTGAGAGTGAGTAGTATGAAAGAAAAAACATAGAGAAGAAAGGATTTTGCAAATTGGGAAGGATTGTTGGGAGCTCTATAACACAGAACTCACTAAATAGATGCTAATTTCAATGTGGAGGAGGTTATAAATTTTGCAAGTTGACTGTCAAATTCTATTGTTTGTTGCAATTTTGCCTACAACATCTCCATGGTTCAGTACAGAAAAGCTCCGGGCAGTGCGATTTGCATTTCTTACACGTAGTTGCACAAAGCTCAAGCATGTAGCAAGATTGTTACACGACCCAACTCGCAAAGGTCACGACTCATCCAGTGCCAAAGCTGCATTCGGTAACCTCGCTCTAAGCATACAGAAACGTACTTTTACTTATACGTAACAGCACTGCAGATAACCCTAAAGAAAACAAAAGGAAGTTATGACAGGGTCACCTATGTACAGGGCATCCACAGGGCGTCCCCAAACTCGACCGCAAACACTCGGGACAGTAAAAAATTAGAAAAAAGGGAAGGAAAACAGAGCTATGATACCAGAGTTCAGAAGAATTTGAAATTTGCAAGATGACAGACAACAAGTGCGAGCTTAATCTCAAAAGGAGAAAAAATATTAGAAAGCATAACTCGAATGATGCGGTCAAAAAACAGAATCTCCCTACGTCATTGAAAAAGAGATAAATAAAATCCCCCTCTACCTTACCCAGCCATCCCAGTGGTGAAAAATTCTGGAGATTCTCTCTCCTCTCGAGAAAAATAGGAATTGCATTTGCATTTACAAAACTGTCATACCCTACTCCTCTAACATGCTGAATGAATCTACCTCTACGGCCACGCGTGGATGAAGAAGCCTTTGCTACGGAGGCTGGCAATTAGCCGGAGCGCTTCCTCCCGGGAGTGACTGAAGTGTCCCCAATGGAAATCCAACATCGAGTTGTGATGGTAATGAATCTCCACAAAGAGCTCGTCAATAATCTCCGCCATCTCCGAGTCCTGTAACCACCGCTCCAAAATGGGCCACTCCGCCTCTTCAATGTCCATCTTCACCACCACGGCATCCTCCTTCGTCAGCTTCAAATCCTCTTTAATCCACCTCGTGATGTTCAAAGAGTTGTCACTATCAGCATCCGCAACGAAAGTGTTGTAAAGCTTGATGCGCTTCACCATCCAGTCGGGTACTTGCGGTACTTGCTTCACACGAACCGAGTGAGGATTCTCGGGCGCCCAGTTAGTCTCCTCGTTGAATCCTGGTTGTGGAATCTTGAACAACCCCGGGGTAACTTCAAACGCGTGAACCTCGGTGAAATCACAAGGATACATTCGGGAGAACCACTGCACGCTCGTGTGGAAAGCGTTGGCGCCCAAGTCGAGGTACACGCGACGGGAACGTTTGTTAAGGTCCACTTTGGCTCCATACAACCAGGGAAGAAGCAGTCTTTTGTCTTCGACATCGCCGACGAATTTGAGTGCGAATCCGCGGCGGAAGTTGTTCGTGTCGTCCAAGCTTTCGATCAAGTGGCCTTTGACTTTACAACGCGCGGGAGAGCCGATCCACTTCATCTGGTTCCATGCCTTCGCAGCCGGCAGTTTGGGACCCGAATGGAGATGACCTATAACGGTGCTGCAGATGGCATCCTCTGCTTCATGTGGAGAATCTGATATTTGCTCTGCTTTCGTCTTCGCTGCATCGAACACTAAATCTGCACACTGGGAGGTGCCGTTATGGTGCAACGCGAAGTCTAAGAGGATGTAACTAAGAAGGCAGAGAATCACGAAGTAGTAGACTCGCGGGGAAGCGCTTCGCCCCGCGGCTTGCAAGTCGCCGAGATACGTCATGTTGTTCGAATCCCTGTAAGTCTCATATACTAGATTGAATCACCCCCACTTCAGGGAAAATTTTCCAACTCTGTTGTGTGCGCACGAATTCGGGAGATGCTGCAACGCTTTGGTCTGCAAAAGACATACACGAACAAGGGAATATAAAGCGTCAGAGATCAAGTTCAGTTCCAGAAACGGGGGTCAAAGGCGCCAACTGCTTCGAAGGATCCCCTTAACTCGTGAGAACAGAAAGGGTTAGGGACTCAGCAGACACTCTCTCACGCCCGTCAAAGGTCACAAACAACCAGTAACTAAAACCAAAAAGCTTGGAATGCATGCCTGAGGTACTAGGGTTGTCTCGTACACGGACAGTACCACGACTCTGCGTTTGATTCTAATCTACACGGAGTATCAAACGCTACAGACAACCACGCGTGGGGCTGGTCAAAATAGCGCACTCACCACCAATCCCGAAATCACAGAAAACGTATTAAAACATAATAAACTATTGCAGTACCCAAGAAAGGTAAACAACGCAGAAAGTGAGGTAAGCACTCAGCACTGTCAATCTTAGTGCTAATAATTGTTGGATGCTTGGCAGTGCCTGCCACTTTTGAGTGCATAGTCAATTGCATCACCCACACCAGGAATTAGTGTGGATCCGGCATGAATCCGCGCAACAACGCTCATCTATGGACCAGAAATTGCCTACCTCCAGGCGCACCGCCCCTGAAAACTAAAAACACACGCGGTGCATACAGAGTCTACATCTAGTGGCTGCAACAACGAAGTGGCTATGGCTATGGCTAACCCCACGCACTCGAAATACAGAACAAAACGTCCCTCGTACCCTCGTACCCTCCCCGTCGAGGTAACCCCAAACGGTAATCAAACCAATCCGCCCGGATCTCACACAGTACCTCTCCAAAACACACCACAAACACATCCCTGCACACCACGAACAATCCTACGCACACCACGGACGGATTCCTGCGTACCACGAACAGATCCGACACACACAACGGACAGATTCCGAACCAAAACCCTCGCGAAACGTACGTTTGACACGCAATGTCGAGCATTGCATACGTCGCCAACGCTGCAACTTCCGTCGATCGAATCCTCCCCAGAGCACACCCAAAACACAATATTTACCGGCAGAGCTTCGACTAATCATTCAAGCGCAGTGCATCTCGACACCGAGCAAGCTCCCAACACGCAAAACACCATGGATTGCTAAAAATTATAGATTGCTAAAATAAGACCGTCCCCGAACTTCACTTTAAATTTAGCTCTCCCTCTGTCAGAGCTGTTCCGTCCCTGCTGGAAAAGACTGACAATGCAGGTGTCAGTGGATGCGAATTTGACGAGAAATCAGGATGGGCGGGGAAACGTACCGCGACAACCGGATCAGGAGAGACGATTGTTTGTTGCGAAATGCGAAGTGGTGGGCATCGAAGGGAAGCTTTGGAAGCTTTCGAAGAGGGGAGATCCGTCGACGTGAAGGAGGGAAGACGCGAAGGGGGAGATCCGTCGACGTGAAGGAGGTCGGGAGAGAGTTCCGTCCGTCGTCATTCATTATTGGATTTCATTCATCCACTGTGGATGCGGGTATCAATCCGGGTATCGTGGCTTTTCTGTTCGAACGCTGTATTCAGGTAGCCCTGTAAGCAGGAAATTAGAGCATCGTTGATGCAGACACTGAAAACGACTCGCTAAATTATATTTACTACCTTTTTATTATTATCTTTATATTGTTGTAAAATTAGAACTTCAGATTACTATTATTTGAAGTTAAAAAATAAATTGTTTTAGAATAGACATGGGGTATTTTGGACTTGGAAATTGGAGAACGGGAATAGAGTCTTTTAGAGACAAGCTAAGAGACAAAAAAATATATAATGTGAATTTGGATCTTTAAGAGTCCCTAGATTCTTATGATGTTCATATAACTTGTCACAAATTGGCTAATTGCAATTTTTCATCAAATCTAGTATGAAATGTATTTGTTGGAAAGATTACAAAAATGATGTTGTAATGGCATATAGTTTGCTAAAATTGTGGTACAAATGATGTTCATACGCAGTGATGTTCTTCATCATTAAATACACCTAAGGTAAAAGAAGTAAATTTCTTTAGTACATTTTGTAATTGAAATGAACTCTTTTGATAATTTCTTCTAAAAACTATAGAAAATTCAAATTTCACCACTACTAATAGAAAATTTAAGATTTATAGTATGCACATGCCTTCTGTTACTAAGAATTTGAGGTTGTTGTTTAAGTTCCAAATTGATTTCAAATGAAAAAATTTATTCCATAATAGCACTTTCCATATTCAAAGGTTATTGTAAGGGCATCATAATTCAACACTAAAAATGATTCACTAAATATGTTTTTATCTTTAGACTATATTAAAATTAGAACTCAATATTACTATTATTGAATCCATATTAAATTTGTTTTGAAATAAACATGGTTGTTTTGGGATTTAAAAATTGGACAACCAAAATAGAGCCCTTTAGAATCAAATAAATGACAAATTTTATAATGTGCCACAACAAATCATGTCTAAGAAAGAAAATCCAAAAGAAATTAGCTATTCCATTTGAATGGATTTTTTTTCTTAAGCATAATTTGCAGTCACACTTTCTAACCTATAGTAAAGTGAGTCCCATGTTGTGTCTATAGTTATTGATTTGCTGTATTGAAAAGGTGGTGGAAGTATAAAAAAAAACTATGTATACAAAAACAATATGCAAAAGAATAGAAATTAGATTCATATTTTTTTTGAAATAAGGTTTTGGGACTTTAGGGTTAAAAAGGCTGACACCTTATTTGATGAAAATAAAGAAATATAGTTGAGATTTGCCAATTTCCTTGTCCTTCATCCATGGTAAGGTAGTGTGCTCTAAAAGTGCCCATCTTCTTGAAACCGCCCCTATTTTTAGGTGAAAAATGGAGATGGGGTGATCCTTAAATAGACCAGTTTAGCAATTGAATGCATTGAAGAAAAATTATTTTTCTATTGTAAGAGCCAATCATTGTCTTTGATTTCTGCACATCTCTTTACAAGTTGCAAGTTACCTATGGTCACAAATAGGTGCCTATGTCCTGAATCTTTAAAAATTCGTAAGTAATTCAAAAATGCTTGGAAAAATACAAAACCACTTGTGTTAGGTACCACATCTTTTTTTCTTTCTCTAAAAAATGATCTAAAAATATTTTCGTCCACGAAAGCCTGTGAAAAAGGCGGACCAGCCCTTAAATGGTCGCTTTAAGAGCATACTACCTTCGTGTAGTGCAAGATTTTTCGACTGGATATGCAACAAACAAGTTTTTTTGTTTGGTTTTTTCGTTTTCACCCTTTGCACTAAAAATGGCAGTTAAAGTAGTTTTTAGTCAAATTTAGAAGATGATGCTTCAATCCGCCAAATGATTGTCTTCGTGAGCGGAAGCGTGAGCTGACTTTCCTGTTGCATCAGCCAAATCAGCATGATCATTTTGCAAAATGTGTGACTGTGGACCCCTGACGGCACCTTCACAGCAACTTCAGATAGTATTTTTGTTTTTCTGGACCAATCAGTGGACTCCTACCCTCCAAATCAGGAGAGCTACCAACCCCCCTGGATGGATGTGAGGTTGCATTTCATCGGGAAAAAGCCACTCATTGCTGCAGTACGGTTTCACATGGGTTAACAGTATAATATTGAAAGTATATCGTTACGGTACTTCAAGTAATATACTTTTAATAAAAATGCAGTACTTCTATTGAAACTATATTGTTGCATTATTACTTGCAGTACTACAACAATATACTTTCAATACTAAATTGTTAACCCATTGAAATGGTACTGCAACAGTATTGAAGCAATGAGGGGTACTTTCCCGATGTTGTATTTGAATTGAGAATTATTCATCCTTATATTTTTAATCTCATTATAATAATAATTAAAAAAATAGTTTAACATAACTCATTAAAGTCCAAAATAGAGGGTTTTAGGGTTCTGGTTTCCCTTTCAATTTCACTGGTTCATGCATTTCATGAACAAAAATGATTGAGGTTTTGCAATTTTGGAAGAGTTTTAAACCCTTAATCTGTAAAGTCCCATTGTCCCTACGAGGGACAAAATGGACTTTGGGCAAGTTCTTATGATCTCGATTTTTATTGAAAGTTTTTGAAACCTTCTCATAAGATAGAAAAACTTGTTAGTTTTTTGGAAATTTAATTTTCATTTCAATTGGGGCCTAGGAGCAAAAGTTATGCCACTACAATCTCAAAACAGGGGAGACCGGGTAGCAACAAAAATCCACAAAAAATTGAAATAAATTCTTTTTAATATTTTTTTCTTGTAGATTATTTTTTGTTCTAAATAGAGAGCTTTAATTCATTCCATTTGGATTAGTGATGTGAAAATTATAAAGATTCTTGTTTTGCGAGCAATTAGAGCAATTTCTTGAATGAATTTTTTTTTTTTCAAATCAAATGCTAATATCTTTCAATCTATACAGTCATAAATTGCAAAAATTTACCACACGATCTAAGACAAGTGTAGAACAAACTCCTATGGTTCTATTCTATTCTATTTATTTTGTAGGTGAATGTAGCAATTGTGGTAGTTTTGAGTGTTTTTTGACCAAAAAATGGTCTTGGACTTTAGAGGGTAATCCCAAATGTCCAAGGGCATTTTTGAGCTTATTGAAATTTTCTCTAAATTGATTAAAAAGCCAACATGTTGATAAGTTTTTTTGGATTGTAACCGTACAAATTCAAACTAGACATGTTAGAGATTGCATGGGAAAAGGAAACAAAACCATTAGATGAGATTTCGATGTTATAAAAGGCTGCGGGTTCCCGAACTATTAGGAGCATAGGAACTATGCCAAATCAATCCCAAATCAACAATCTAATGTGACAAAACTATTGTCACATCAAATAATTATATATATATATATATATATATATATATATATATATATATATATATATATATATATATATATATATATATATATTTGATAATTTTTAATTTTTAATTTTCAAATATTTTTATATTTTTATATTTTTAAAATTTTAGGTAGCAATGGTTGGTTCCCAGCATTGGAGACAAGCCCGAAATGGCCTTCCAGTGGATCTGACAAACATCTAATGAATATCACTTATGGATTGAAAGATTATAATATTTGATCATGAAGGTGTTAAAACCATGAAAGTGATTTGAAGTCTTTCAATCCTCTTTTTACATGTCAAATCTAAAAAAGTGGTCACTAAAAAACATGAGGTAATAGGGCATAATATGCATAACTTGAATCAATTTATCACTTTTCAAAATCTACTCTACATTTCTTTTAATTGAACTTCTAATGTGATTTTTTCTCCAAGATCTAGTGTATTTGAGGCTCATTTGCAAGGGCCTTCAACGCTAGAAAATCAAAATTTGCAATGGATACCCTTGCATAAAATCTTGAATAGAAAAATCATAATCATTTAATTTCAAAATCAGATTTTTGAAGGTAAACTAGACCTCAAAAAGATTTTTTCAAAAATATAAACTACTAAAGATGATAAGTTGGTTTTAACTTCAAAGTATTTTTGACAACAAAATTTGGTGATGAGGGCATTTAGGGGTTAAAATCCCCAAGGCCATTTTTCCATCAAAACAATACTCAAAACTATCATATCTATTGTAAAGAGCGAAAAAGATTTAAAAAAAAGTTCATTCACATTTAACTATATAATCTTATACTAGACTATTATAAAAATGTGTGGAAGAAATTTCAGAAACTTTGGTTGCATAGATTAAAAGATATTTGTATTTGAAGTGAATAAAACAAGTTTTTATGCACCTTGCTTGCTTGCTTTTTTTGCCTATGAATCTTCTTAATTAAAATTTTTGCATTGTTGAATTTCTATTTTTTAATGTTGAAGGATTGAATTGAGAGTCTAAGAAAAAAATTCCAAAAAATTTCACTTAATTTCACTCATTAAAAAACTGATAAATAGAAGTAGGTTCAAGATGGAACACAAAAATAAATTGTTAATAGCTCTAAGATGGAATTAAGCAAAATAATCTTAACAATGAGATTTTTCTAGCAAAAAACTTAACTCCATCTAACATTTTGTATAGAAAAATTGTTAAAAGTGCATTTTGAAATGAATTCTATAGGTTATTTTTCAAAAAGATGCTCTAATTACTTGAAAAAAAAGATAAAGTATTGTCCATAAATTTCTCATCATTAGTCCAAATAGAATGAATCAAAGCTTCACATGTAGACAAAAATATAATCTTTAGGAAAAAAAACTAAAATCTAAAAACTTCAATTTTTATTATTTTGTGCTAATCTATGAACTGCTTTTGGGCTTAATGTGGCATAACTTTTGCTCCCAGGTATCTTTCTAAATAAAAATTATACTTCCATAAAGCTAATTTGATTTCCTATCTTCGAAAAAAATTCAGAAAATCAAGCTAGAAATTGAAGACATACAAGCCTGTCTGAAATTTTTAGAATCCCCTATGTGAACTTTGGGACTTTGAAGGTTCAGAATGCAATTTTTGAAAAAAAAATAAAGAGTTTAATGGAAACTTGGGAGTTTTCTAGCTTTTCACTAAATGAATTCATTTGGTAAGAAAAAAACTAGTTTGCAATTTGAGATTTATAACATTCTTTCCCTTTCTCAAAACTTTTGGGCAATTGTTCAAACTATTTTTTTTAAATACTAAAAAAATAAGAATTTTTTACAATAGATACATATTTACAATAAAAACTTTTATTCATGACATTTTGATTTATGAGGTAGAGAATATGAGGAGCTTTATTTTGGAGACAGTTATACCATGTCTTTGAAAGAATAACACATGGAGTACATTTTTAAATTTAATTTTCATCATGTTCAAAAAATTAAAAGGCATACAATATAGCGTTTTGATGTTTTGTTACAATATTCTCACCTTTAAAGTTGACAATTTACAATCATATTTTAGATTTATTAGCACTTTAGGTTGTAATTTAGTTTTGTCTATCATCTTGTACATTTTTCTGGATAAAATGATCATATTGAAGATGAAAACCAAAATTTTTTTGTTGAAAATTTATTTATAGATTCTAAATTCAATTCTTCAAAATAATGTTGAATTCTCCAATTTGTGAGAGATAATTTTTTTTCCTTTCAAGTTTCAAAGAAAATGGACTTAACCACTTATGCAAATTAAGGATTGGAAGAGGTGTGTTTAACTACTTTGAACATTATAATCATAGAGACGCTTAGGAAGTAGGACTTAGAATTCAGCACAAACAAGCAAGTGAGTTAGAAATAAGATCCTATATTTAAAAATTATAATTTATATTATGATTTTTTATTACAATTATTGGGCAAGAAATCCAACCCCTACAATGTTGTCTATGTTTTAGGATGGATACATCTATTCTTAGCCTTTTAATATTCATAATTTGTTTTTTATGGTGTCTAAAAAATGGAAGCTAAGTGAATCTAGATTCATCTTTTGACTCCTCAGAGACCCAACAAAACATAGATAGTTCAGTAATATGAATTATATACAATTTTTTTTAAAACAATTTCAAGTGTAGTTTAGTTATCTTACAATATCTAAAATAGGTGTAGTTACCTTATAGTTGATTTTGGATAAGGACTTGCATTAGAAGATTTTTGGAGTCAAAACAAGACCAAGAGTTCCGGGGAGTTCTTGTACTATAGAGAACATTGGGAACTTTGCCAAATTAGCCATCTAATGTGACCGCAATTGTGTCGCATCAAATAATAATATTTATTTATTTATTTTTAAAATACAAATTTAAAAATTTATTTAAAAATTTAAAATTTAAAAATATTCAGATATTTAAATTGGTTCATGGCATAGGGAAGAAGCCTGAAACAGCCCTCCCATGCCTTCAAATCCCTTCTAATGTACAAGTCGTCCAAGATTGTTTTAATTTGCATGCCAATAATAGAATAATATAAAAATCTTTAGTATCCATTGAGCAAGATTTATTTTGTAAGAAAGTTTTGCTCAAGGGAATTTATCTGAAGGAAATATCCCACAAGCTATTTTCCATTTAAGAGTGGATGAAATCCTTAATTTTAAAACAACATTGCCACCTTTTGAATGAATAATTGCCACTTCATTCATATTCTCTATGTTTTCATTTAGATTCATATTCTCTATGTTTCTATTTAGATTCATATATGTCAGTAGCATCATCTCTTTGTAAGATAACTAAGTCCATATGGGAAATTCATAATAGACAGCCCATAGTAGATAAGATTATAATGGTAATGTATATTTCAGAATTTATACCATAGTAGTAAGGTAGGAGGTCCTAAAATGGAGCGGGTTCTAAAACCAATCAGGCTCTAGAGGTACATTTTGCACTTTCCAATGTACAAGTGGTGTGCATTTGAGGAGGTGGTCGGTTTTAGAGCCCACAAAAATGCACTTTTTTGCAACTTCAGAAATTCATAACTAATTCTACAAAGCTTCAAAAAATATGAAACAACTTGGGTTAGATGCCAATTTCTCTTGCCTTTCAAGGAAAATTTACTGAATTTTTTTTAAAGAAGTTCTACCTCCCCGAAAGTCAGCTTCAGCTCTTAGATGAGCGGTTTATGGACCTCCTACCTTATAGAAAGTCTACCTTTTTTAAAAGTATGTAATCCTGGTGTTACTCATACTAAGGTAAACCAACCCATGACAAGCAAACTATCTATTGCATACATTTTGAAAATGACCCATTATAGTCTTACATCAACTCATGACAAACTTTTTTTTAATAAATGAAATTAGGTTGGTTAGTGGCAAAAATCAATGCTTTGGATGATGTTGATGAAGTTGCTTTAAGAACTTCTATCTTTTCAGAGTAAATTCATAAAAATAGGTGATTTTTTTATTCCTTTATATTGTGGCCATGTTATAAAATGTTATAGCCATGTTATGAAATATTGGGACTACTTTAAAAGGTAAGATGACTTATGGACACACTTTTTTGTGGTTTTGTGGTAGTTTAGAGATTGTTTAGGGCCAATTGGGCAGTACACTCCTAAAATTCATAACCATTACAAGAAGTTTGAGCCTTGCAGAAGGCCGACAATTCCTAGACAAATTGGTAACTCTGGCTGAAAAAACAAAAGAATAATTAGAAAATAATAAATAAATAAATAAAATAAAAATTTCAGCAAACTGCATCGCCTTCTTGGTTTTAATAATTACTTATTAAAAGAATGGAAATTTTTAAACAAATCCAAAATTTCATAATTTAAAAATTTGATGTAACACTATTAGATTATTATTATTATTATTATTATTATTATTATTATTATTATTCATTAGGTATTTATTATTTTAGTTATTAAATAATCTGGCCAGTAGTGTGTTGGTTCATAGAATGGGGAACCTTTTGTTAATGGCCCTTTCAAGGCTTGAATTTTTTTGTAATGTGAAATTCAAATTTCATCAAAAGAATAAAATTTCAATTGCTCTCTCCATTTCTCACATTTGTCTTTAAATGGAATTTTTTTAGATATTTTTAAATAATTTCAACAAGGCAAACCAATCATTCTTCATGTCATAGGCTAGTTTACCTTATCTCCCCAGATTTTATTTGGGATTCACGTAGAACAAACTCTTGATTTATGCAAATTTAAAAACAAATTGGATATTATTCCTCTACGACACCATTATAATTTTGCTCACTATGGGAGGAATCTTCTGAGGTAGGAGGTTCGAACTACATTCGGGCATTTAGAACCGCCCACCTTTAAAATGTACATGATTTGTACATGCTGTTTTTTCATAGCCTTCAATGATGTACAAATTGTGTACATGTAAGGGGGGGGACGGTTATGGAGTCCTATGCCAGTTCAACTTCAAAATTTCATAACTAATTCCAGAAAGCTCCCAAAAATATGAAACGACTTGGGTTAGATGCCAATTCCACTTCTCTTCCAAGAAAAATTTACTGGGAAATATTTCAAGAAGTTTCACCTCCCTAAAATTCAATTCCAGCCCTTAGGTGATCAACTTATGGACCTACTATCTTACCACAATGAGTCCAAGCACAGCTTGCCCTGCCCCCCCCCCAAATAAAAACAAAAATAGGAATCTCTGCTGCTGGCGGGGATCTGACTGCTGCCAAGTGGATCCAAGCTCACATGCAGATGCTGCCGTACAAAAATGTGATTTTTCGCCCACACGCACGTTTTTCGGGATGTTTCTTGCACCTTCAGTTCTGAGCTTCGGAGTGTCCATGAAACTCACGATCTTTCGTGCAATTGAAGCTCCGTTAATTCCGCACTACTGAGCAGCTCAGCAGCTCCTTCAAAACTTAGGAATTGGTCGGGAGGAAAACTCACTTTCTCAAGGACATGCACGGTAGTCGCTGTGGGCAATGGCCTAATTCGAGAGGTGCGTTTGTAAAAGAATTTCAGTTTCTACGAGAGCAATCAAGGTCTCTCTCTTTTCGCAGTTTCCCTTTTCTCAGTTTTTTTCTTTCCAAAACGTTTTCTCTTGAGCGACAGTGTTTGCTGTTTGTACGTCGATGTTAGGGGTGATGAGTGTGAACCGGCGGAGAGTCCAATGCGTGGTCGGAAGTCGACATGGGCTGCAAATGTTTTTGAGTTTATCAGGAGAGTCTTTTCAAAAAGATTCCTGGGTCGGCAACAATGTTTTAGGTGTTCCTGAGCTTGGGAGGTAGCCTTTTTGTAGTTTGTTTCTTTGCAGCTGCGGGATGTGTATTCGTGTTTTGTTTTTGTTTGCTTGAAGATTTAGGGTAGAGATTTAAGGTTGAGATTAGGTATGAAGAGCTTGTGGAGTGGACTTGCTGTATTTCCAGGGGCAATGAGCGGATCTGCCATTTTTTTCAGGGCGAGAGGTATTGTAGTATTCCCAAGAAGAAGACGCTGCTCAGCTGGGTACGACCTAATTCAAATCATGTCAATGCGGGCGTCACCTGGGAATGGCGAAGAGAGGATGAAGAAGGAAAAAATTGCAGTGATTGGGAGTGGGAACTGGGGTTCTGTAGCTGCCAAGCTCGTGGCGACAAATGCCATGTCGAACTCACGTTTTCATGGTACGTGGGTTACAACATTTGCATGAGAATGGGCGTGTGGGGAAGTAAGGTAACCACACTCTAAGCGTGGATTGTACGTCCACATTTTTATTCATTCTTGTTAGCAATTGTAAAGGGACTCCAATGCACCAAAGTCTGTCTTATTTGGAGATTTTATGCAAAAGTTGAAAGGCTTCGAAGGTAGAGGACATGAATGTTTTGTTGAATGTAATAGTTATATGGGTTCAAAGTTTTATCAGTTGATGACCTAAAACCAGCATGAACTTTTATCCACGAAACAGTTTACAAGGTGACAAAGTTTTGTTGGTAGATGACCTAAAAGAAAACATGAAATCTGATGTTAACTCAAAATCAATTTGTTAACTCAAAATCAATATGAAGATGGAATATTGATGAAATTTTGTGACAGACGAAGTGCGTATGTTTGTACACGAGGAGACTTTGGACAATGGAGCCAGTCTGACACAAGTCATCAATGAGAAGAAGGTTAGCATCACGCCTTTTCTTGGCTTTGTGATAAGTAACAGGACAGTTTGATTTCAAAATTCCCAATGAAAGGTTCTTTCTGCAGTGCATTTTTGACCCTGCTTGCTTTTCTTTTTCATTTATGTTAGTTCCATTTTTTCTCTTTGATTTTGATGGTTATGTTTGTTCTACTGTTTCTGTACCATGGGCAGCAAAATGTCAAGTATCTACCGAATGTAGATCTCGGTTGCAACGTCGTGGCGGACTCAAATCTGGAGAGCGCTGGTACCTCGTCAATTTTTTTTTCTAAAAAATTTCAGGAAGTTTTGGGTGGTCTCTCTATTTGTGACATGTTGGACTGCCCCTACATATGCCTAGGTTTGCTTGAGGCGTAGACTTTGAATCTTGATAAATGTATGACTTTTTGACATACAGATGGTCAACTAAATGAGACTCAGGGTTGAAACCCAAAATCTGCAAAGCTTTTTTTTTCTAATGCACAATGTAGACCATTTAAATTCTAAACTTTTAACTGTTGCTTGCAAGGGGAGATCAGTGAAGGATGCAACATTGTTAGTGTTCTGTACGCCCCACCAATTTGTGGAACCGATTTTCGACCAACTGAAGGGCAAAGTTGATCCTCAAGCCAAGGCTATATCTCTCATAAAAGGAATGGAGGTATTGGACTACTTTCCGTCATCGTCAGATTTCTGCTGCAACTCTTGTTCTTATTGTTCAAAACCAAGCCCTTGAAAATGGAGTGTATGTTGAGTTTCCCCATCTTTGTTTTTGGAAATGCAGAGTTTGTAACTGTGATAGCCTGCAGGCCTATGTTTTTGATTACCAGCAATATGCATCGTTGTAGGAGTTCATTGATTTGTAGATTCCACGTGGTATTGAAGGTGAAACCAGATGGGCCAGTCATGATGTCAAAGCTAATCACAGAGAATCTGGGCCTGGACTGCTCGGTACTCATGGGAGCGAATATTGCGAATGAGGTGTGCGTTGCTCTATTTTCCTGGTTAAGAATCTGGCATTAGAAAGATTTTCTTAAATTTTATAACCTTCAACACAGCAGTAGTTATGGTATTTCTATACAAGAGGGTTGGAGTTGTGTAGTTTTGGTACTGTAAACTTGATTGCTTTATGTTTGAATCATATTTTCAGCAAATTAGACTGTTTCAGGAACTTTTTGACAACGTAAAGAAGGGAATCTTCCCCATAATTTGGCCTCTATATGATCACTGTGACCATAGGGAGACCTTCTCATTATGGGGAACATTCTCATTATGATGCTGACTAAAAGTTCTTGAAATGGTCTGGTTTAAAAATACCCACTATTCTGGCCAATGATGGCATAAAACATCCAGTCATTCTGTATAAACTGTTGTATTTTATTTCATAGATTCGGCAATTGTCTTCACTAATAGTACAAGCGTGTATTTCCAGGTGGGCATGGAAGAGTTTAGTGAAGCAACTGTTGGTTACCGATCTGATAAGAGCGTGGCTGATACTTGGGTTCAAGCTTTTCACACTCCCTACTTCCGCGTTGCAGCTGTAAGCCCATCTCATTAAATCTAAGCGAAGCACTGACAGATGATGAAATTAACAAACAGTTTATCGTTTTTAGGGTTTAGGGTTTAGGAACTTTTAGATAACATGTGGCACAGATGATTGTCTCCTTCTGGTCACAATTTTCTTACAAAGGATTCCATATCGATCATAAGGAGACCTCTTTGCAATCATTGTGAGACTATACGGAGTGTCCCCTCCCATGAATCATGGGAGACATTCTGTTTTATGATGTCTTTACGAAAGTTCCTGAAACTGTCTTCAATGTTATTTAACTTTAATGAAAACTCTGGTATATTCATCATGGTTTTTTTACTTCGAATCCCATGATGAATATTTTCCAGGTATGGTTTTTGTATACCACTTCTCTTGACAGCATTTGCAGCATCTTTCTTTTGTAGGTGCAAGACGTTGAAGGAGTTGAGCTTTGTGGTACATTGAAAAATGTAGTCGCCTTGGCTGCGGGTAATTTTTCGATTCCTGTTGGATGGATCAGTCATTTGATCCGATAGAAAGTAAAACTTTGCAAGCTTACAGTCAATTATAGTAGCTTTCAAACCATATATCTATCGTTCAAAGATGGAAGGCATGTTCTCTTCTTTCTATTGCTGCTTTTTATTACTTTCTTGAAGCTTCCTTAATGATTTTTTCCAACATCTATAGATATGGAAATGATGTGACAATCCCAACAAAACGATGATGATGTGCAGGATTTGTGGATGGCTTGGGGATGGGCAGTAACACCAAGGTCTGGAAAACCTTTGGTTTTGCATGATGCCAAATGTACTTCGAGACCTAATTTGCATTGTTGGCGCAGACTTTTGAATTTTGATAAGAGGATGACTTTGTGATAAGTGTATGTCTTTGGAAACTGACTGGGATTCAGAGACCAAATTCGGCAGTTTTTTCCTCTTTTTTAATGTGTTTCCCTGTTGACTGTTTTTTTTCTGTCTGCAATATTCAGGCGGCTGTCATTCGAATAGGGCTGACGGAGATGATGGAATTTTCGAAGTTGCTTTATCCAACTGTCAAGGATGCAACCTTCTTTGAGAGTTGTGGCGTGGCAGACCTCATCACCACTTGCTGTATTCTTCTCCCCCCCAATTTGAAAATTATGACATAAATATATATTGCAAGCAAGTATTTGTAGACTAGATGTCAAAAGATCTGCAGCAATTTTGCGAAACCAAAATCCCAGTGGCATCCCACATGAACATTTACGTGGTATTATTCTCATATGTAACTATGACTGCAACATTGTTTCTCTTGTTGGACTTGTTTGCCTGTATTTTGCAAGCTGCAATAGAAGAAATTCCAGTCATTTGACAAAACCCTGAACCCTTAGACCCAAATCCCTGAGCATTAGGGTCTTAGGGTTTTGCACGATTGCAGACATGCTTTGCATAAATAAAAAAACACTTGCTGGCACCGTCTCTAAATCGTGATTAGCGTGGCTTTTTGACTCATAAATGGCCAACTATTTGGGAATGAATGGAACTCAGGGACCAAACAATCTTGAGAGGCATTTTCTAATGTCAAGGGAATTGCAAAAAGTCAGGTCACTGAGCTTTTTGAATGCATTTTTCTTGCAGTTGGGGGACGCAATAGAAAAGTTGCTGCAGAATTTGCTCGAAGCGGTGGAAAGAGGTCAGCGGATGATATGAATCTCATTGCTTTCCAGAATTTTACACACTACAAAAACCCAGTGTTTTCCCGTGTCTAAGTTGACAGATTTTATTGGACATCCAATGTAATGACAGTACATGTTACATTGGATGTCATTGTTGACATAAAAACACAGGTTATTTACATTCAATGTCCAAAATAATCTGTCAACTTAAACATGGGTTTCTTCTAGTGACATTATCTTTACAGTAGCACCAATAGTTCCAAGGTATACTAATTTTGTTTCATTCATTAAGGGTTGCCCTTTGTTCCCTGTGACATATTTACTTGAACTACTTCAAACCGACTTTGTATTCACGATGGTCTTCGGGTCAATGTTACTCTACTTGTTTTGTACATTATCAGGACGATGATGCTTAAATCTCTCATGACCAAATCTGTGTATGGTGATGCTGTGCCAGGTCTTTTGATGAGCTTGAAAAAGATTTACTGGGAGGCCAAAAGCTGCAAGTGAGTTCCTCTTCAAAGTCTCTAGATTTGTAGTTCTTATAAGAAACCCGTTTTTTCTTGTGTCGAAGTTGACAGATTTTTTGGGACATCCATTGTAACAAGCCGTGTTTTTTATGTCATCTTCGTGTTACATTGGACGTCATTGTTGACATAAAAAACACAACTTGTTACAATGGATGTCCAAGAAAATCCGTCAACTTAGACACGGGTTTCTTCAAGGCTTAAATACCTATCCACGAGTGTGTAATTTAAGGCTTAAACACCTCTCCATGACTAGTGCAGATTTGCCTTCCAATTGAGGGTGCCTCTCTACTTTTTTTTAATCTGTGATTATCAAAACAGCCTTTTTCTTTCGTGATCCCAACCCTTGGTTTTCCTCTTTCACTTTTTTCTTGGTACTTTTAAGCCATGGACAAGCCAAGCTAGCAGCAATAGATTTCAGAAAAAAACAAAAACAGAATGTAGTTTTCTTGTATTGTCTGTGTTTTTGGGGTGATTAATCTCTTCTTCTTTTTAATGTTTGTTCTGCTTGTTTTTTTTGTTTTTTTTGTCATTGACAGGGGGTGCTCACAACTGCCGAAGTGTTTCAAGTCTTGAAATTCCGGAATTGGGAGGAGAGGTTTCCGCTCTTCACAACTGTGCACAAGATTTCCTCTGGCCTTCTGCCTCCATCTGCCATTGTTGAGTACGATCACAAGTACGCCACAGAAGTCAGCCCAGCGTAAGTCTAGTCTAGTCTAGCCAGGTTGCAAAAACGGCCCAAGTTCGGTGGTGGTCACACGGCGACGTTGTAACTGTCTCATGGGCTAGTCAGAAAGAGGGGTTATGTAGCTCTCCATCCTTCTCTTTGTTAGCCCTTACAAATAACTGAATAGTAGTAACTATCCTGAATACTTTACATGAGTTTTCATTAGATCTGGACATGGTTGGCATTATCTCAAGCCTCGTGGCTCTCAACCTTTTAGGTGAGGTGATGTTGGCTTCCAAGTGAACTAGTGTGCCCTGTGCTGTTGCCACAGTCGAGAAAAGTAAATTTTCTAATTTTTTAACTCATAACAACTTCGAAGTTCAATAACTTTCACATTGTGTGTCCAAATGTCACGGAACAAAGCTTGTGCATCCCTCCTCACCGAGGGCTTTCTGACGGTATCAAGCACGCAATTGGGGGACACATGGTCCGGGGATCTCAATGTGAGAAACAAATAAACAAACAAAATAAACAAACAGCTTATCTTAATGGGTGGATTGGCTTCCACAATTGAAGGCGATACCTTTTTTTTTGCAACTAATTCTTGATACAATACAATGTAGGAACACAACTAGAAATACTCACTTTAAGTAGGAATGAGTGCTTGTTGGATTTGATTTTGTGATCAATTCGTCAACTCTCGCTTAACCTTTAAATGACAAGCTGGTCATTGTGGAAAACATTTGGTTGGGTACCATGTGAATTGTTGGCTTAAGAAAATGAAAAAGCATTCATTGGAAGACAAACTACTTTAGAAGACATTCCCTTTGCACACAAAATTTGGAGGATGAATAGTTGTACTTTTGTCCTGTATGGAGAGATTCTTTGTCATTTATTGGCCATAAAATGTCTTTTGTGTTGTTTATGGGTTAACATTCTTTAACTTATTATATTTGGCCCCTTTTTATTATCGTTTCAGGATACGAATGGTGGTAGGAGACAAGGGAAGTTTTTTGGAAGTTCAATGGTTAACTACAATATTGGAGATAGAATATTCGATCTACAATCCTAATTGTACAATATTCACAAAGAAGTTTACATTCATTTTTTTAAACTCTCAATGCCACTAAAAATGAAGTGTAACTTTGATTGATCATATCTCCCACTTTAGACCTCCAAACTTCATGAAACTACCTCCTACAGGTTAATTACATGTTAGGTGTCATTTAGATGCTAATTGAAGTCACATGTCTAGGAAAAATTGAATTGCATTGATTGCTCTGCAAGTTGTGTTTGCCCCTCCTACATTGTGAAGGCAACACCAACGCTTCTTGCACCAACACAATTCAATTTTTTGTCAATCAAAGCTTCATATATGGAACTCCAACAATGTCTCAGTGCAAAACATACTTCGGCCAAGCAATGTGATAGCTTGTGGATACATTGTGTAAAGGCTTTGGTGAGTAAGTGCACTTCTAGAGGCAAAAATAGATTGTGTGAGATTGTAGGTTTTCTTGATTGTAACAAGTGACTTCAATGGTAGTATAAGGTGTGCTTTAGAATAGACAACATTTGATTGAAAGAATATGATATGGATAGACAAATCCTCATTCAAAATCCAAAAAAAATCCAAGGCAAGTGAATTGGTATGGTAAAAAGGTACACAAACAACTTTCTTTGGATTGTTTAGTGTTGTCTTTTAAAATCTGGTTGTTCATCAATTATGGTATGAAATGCACTCACTAAAATTCAATAAATTCCCTCTCATTATAATGCCACCTCATGCACAGAGAAATAGGGAGTTTGTTGATGTAGTCTATGAATGCTGATTGAGTGACTTCTACTTCTCCACAATCACCCCTGACACACTTATACTCATAAAAGATGGTGCTACAGTGCACCATAGCAAGGAATCAAGTGATTGGAGGCAAGCACATGGCAAGAGAATGTTTTCATGGCCCACAAATTCTCCTAACTTAAATCCCATCAAAAACCTATGGAAGATTGTGAAAGACACTATCCAGTATGAGGGGCTACTGCAAAACATAGAAGAATTAGTCAAAAACCATTTCAAGGGCATGGAAAGAAGTGTCTCTAGAAATGATTGAAGTTCTCCTTGCTAACATGCCTTACTACATAAAGACCATATTCAGAGCTAACGGTGGTAGCACTAAATGGTAAATAGTTTGTCAAAAAAATGCTATATTTGTATATAATTCCATGATTTTTTTGCAAATGCGTAATACATCAATAAAATAGACTTCATGATCTTTCCAATGCACTTTGTGGTTTGTGGTTTGGATCATTTTTGAGCATGTGGTGGCAATCCGAAATTGGAGGTATGTGCTTTGTTGTTGTAAAATAATTGCATGCTTTGAACATAAACTTGTTGGTGGGTACTGTAGAAGATTCTAACCTATTCTGCAAGTGTAGGCTATTCCAAGGAATCTGCTAGGTCTGCAACAGGTCGACTCCGCCGCTCCAAGAGCCGAGCGCCATCCTCATCGACTATCTTGATAATGTAGCTGGCTGGAGATGCAACCATCCTCGTTCCTATTTCCCAAATACATTTGTCCACCAGTTGAACTGCTTGCTCCACATTCATGTTCTTCTCATAATACTTGTCCAGCAGAGACAGAATGAAGTACGCCCCTGCAAAGATCGGGTACAAGAGCCAAAACTGTTTGATTGGAAATTTTATAGCTATTTATTTACCTCTATGTGTGAATTTCTTATGCATCTTCAAAGTGGGAGGTTGTAGTCCACTACGTGTGAAAGTAGATAGACCCATTTTCACACAAAGATCAGTGGCCATAAACATTGTTTAGCCATATCATGCTTACACTACTTAAAAATAAGTTCAACCAAGTGCACGAAAAGAAGACTTACAAGGAGCTCGGATCAAGTCACTAATGATTTTAGTATCCCATTACCTTGAACCAGAGATTTCAAAGCAGGCACCAGGGCATTCAAATTCATAGAAATAATGAGCCGACATAGATCCACAAGAAGATTGAAAATTGAACTCGTCAATATAAATTCAGATCCATGTTTGTGACAACGAATAGTTGCTTGTCACTCACCAAAGCCCAGGGCTCCTTTCTCCAGCTTCTGTAACGTAGCAATGTAGTCCAAGTAATAGAGAGCTGGACCGGTCCTTTTGTCATAGCCAGCCACCATCATGTTCACTTGGTATGGGGCCTGCATGCAGACAGCGAGCGAGTCTCGTCAACCCTATTTCTTGGACTTCTTCGCGTGAAGAACCTGAGCAGGACTCTAGTATTAAAATTTTGGAACAAGAACACCTGTGCAAGATTTTGACGCTAATGTGGCAGGTTGAGAGGAGGGTTATATTCTTTAATGCCAGCTCTTCCTACTTGTGCTCACAAGTTCCTAAAGAATTTAATTCAGAAGACAAGCAACCGATGTGGTTCAAGTGTACAAAATCATCCTCAAGGTCAACAAGCAGTGTTGAACTTCGAAGCCTAAAACTTTGATTGTTATGATCGTTACGCATACAGCTGAAACGTCGAGGGTAACACAAACACAACATGATCTTCAAGGCCCTACGCTTGGTACCAGTGTTGCTCTGTTATGGCATCAGATGACTTGCCATATACATTTTAGGTCAGTTGTCATCTCTATAATGTATATAGCAAGTCATTTGATATCATATTAGTACCAAATTTTGATTGTAAGTGAAGAATGCAATGTGCATTGGCATTATCTCTGGTAATCAAGGTCACACTAGCGAATAATTTTTTCTGGACATCTGTATCTTCAATTGCAATTACCTAGTCCATCACGTGAGATCAGTTTCAACAGTCCATCACCTTGCGCAGAGCCGTGGCGAGTTCGCAGCGGGTGAAGCTGGCGGCAGCAAGCGTGGTCAAGGGAATGCCGTTCCGAAAGTTGTACAGATTGAGGTTCTTCTGTATGAAATTCGAAAACTGGACCCTGCACCACCTCTCCCACTTGAGATCATTCTCTCTGGATTTGGTACATACAATTCAAAAGGGGTTTTCAATCAAAGCCCCCAACCCCAAAAAGTTTCGTACCGGTCGCCACTCTCCCCGATGCAGCCCATGAGCTTGTGCGAGTCCAGGCACGTGATCTTGTCCTCCGTCGTCTTCTGCACCACGATGCTCTGGTTGACGCTCGTGTCGGCCGCCACCACCACGAAGCCATCCCCCACGAAACCGAACAAGCACTCCATCTTTCTACACAAACCCTAACATGCTCATCACTCCAATTCTGCACTATAGAGCGACTATCAATGCCATGGAAGCTCCTCCAGTCTTTGCAGAATTAGAGTGCTGTGCATCCCACTTACGTGATGCTGGTAAGCGCAGTAGCCTGATTTGGGGTGGTTTCAAGTTTCAAGTTTCAAGTTCGGTCGCAACAACAGCGGCGAAGAATTTCTTCAAGAGAATTGTAACCGTCGTTCACAGGACCATGAAACGGACCGTTGCCGTTAGCTAGCCCACCGCCGTTTGCCTCGCGGTAGCGTCAACACCTAACGTAATCCTCGGTCACCTGTTTAATGTCACCTTTTATAGTATCACATGGTTTGTTTTCTCCCAAACACTAGGGAGTGGACGTCAAAACCCTCCTCTTCTTCCAACCGCTATGCACCGTGTGGTAATAAAAGTGACAGGAGAGAGTAATGTGATGTCTTCGACAATCTCCCGCTTACAGAGAAGGCACCAAATCTGTTGCCCCACATGACAGCAGGTCCCAACCATCCATATTCACCGAAAACAAGCACAGTGTAACATCCTCACCCCCAACTTAAGAGAACAGAAACAATGAAATTACTGGTTTCGGACTTTAGGACTCATACAGCACATAACGATTTGGTGGCATCAGAATGAGCGTAGCCAAGCTAACACTTGACCTGCGTAGAATATTAAACACTGATATGAACAGATCTTGGAAAGATGATATTGGGCCCAGTATCCGGAAGCCAAATCGTACAATATCTTCATACGAGGAACAGTACAGAGGCTGTTGAGGCGCTCATAACCTCTCTTTACTCGATCATCTAGCTGATTTTCCCAATACCTTCAATAAATCCTCAGAAGGATAAGTTCCCTTCCACAAAATTTCATGAAAAGTAGGCCTCATTGAAGGATTGGGATCCCAACAACAGGTGATAAGATATCTCATCAGGGGATGAAGATCATGAGGCAATTCTGGCCTGGTTCCATTCAAAACAAGATCGTAGTCTCCGACAGAATGACCCTCAAGTGGAATGCCTCCTGTCACAAGCTCATAACACAGCATGTCAAAGCTGTAAACGTCACTTTTCTCACTGAACTCCAACTTGGATCCACTGGTCCCATTCTTTAGTTGTTGGAGAATCTCAGGCGCTCTCCAAAAACCAGTACCCACCACTCCTACTGAGCATTCATGATCGGCCACAGTGATCCAACATTGCCCACCCTCTACCCCCAAGGCCTGCAGCATGGATCTTTAAAGGCTTTCAAAAGCACATTCGAAGCTTTGAGGTCTCCATGCAGGATGGGTGGTCTTTCGTTGTGCAAAGACGTCATACAGTAAGCAATACGGCAAAGTAAACTTAAAGAGTCCTTGGCAGTAAAGGGAGGGCCTTGGTTGCCATTTTCAACCATTCGAAAATCGATGAAGGCTCGGAGATCTCCCCAATGCCTATCCATCATAAACGCAAACCTGTCCAAGAATCTCTCGTCGTTCAACAGAAACGCACCTCGCAACGAAGTCAAGTTTACAGAGCGCTTATTCTGATCGAAAGCATTCAACATACCCTGAGGCCACTGCTTCTGAAGATCATTGAGGAGAAAACCTTCATGGAACACTTTCACCACATACCCTCCATCAGATTCATAGACCTCCGCCTGAGCTCCTTCACCAATTTTTTCCCCACCTCAACATGATCCCCATCTTCCTGAAGAAGGGTTTGAAATCCTCGAACTCGAAGGCCTCAGCGCTTTTGAATTTCGATGGCGTTCATCTTGACGAAGCTTGAGCTCCAAAAAGCATTCGCGGTTCATCTTTCTAACCTCTTCTGTGTGGGACCCGGGCTCCAGTTCGCTCCAATGAACTGTTGAGGACTCCGTCCCAAACTCAACGTTGCTGAAGCTGCCAAAGCTGCTCTTCTGCTTCTCAATCATCCTCTGAATGCGTGGAGAGCAGTAGGAGAAAGCGGGTGCTGCTACTGACCTGGGGTTTGAAGAAGATGCTTCTTGAGTAGCAGGAGCTTCAAGAACCAGAGCTTCAGGCGCCAAGTCTTCTTCAATCCCTGGGTTGCGCGACGAAGAGCAAGAAGCAAGAGCTGACGGGTATTCAAAGGGGGTATACAGTTGCTTCCCCCTATCTTGACCTGCGTTTGCCATGACAAATAGAATCTTGAATGGCGTCACTGAATTCTAGAAGAACGCGAGAGATGAAATTGAGATTCCTTCCTTGAGGTAAATGTTAGCATGCTGTCGTCCAATACCCGAATCTCCAGCAGATCATCCACTAGGGTTGCAATTCTTTCTCAACCTGCTAGAGCCACAACATCAAAGAAATTTAAGATTCGTGAATTTCCCAGACGCTCTTGGTCTAAAGAACTCTAAAGCCTGGCACAAACGTCAATGGTAAATGTACCTAAACACACCAAGGATGACATGCAAACTCTACAAGGTCAGGGACCGACAGACATAGTATTGTTCAGTTATCTGATTACCTAGGAAACAAGTGCAGCTTTTACCGACCTGCTCTTTTGCCAACTATCTGAAAGCAAAGGTACTCTCTACGACCCCAAATCGATTCACAGGAACGACAAGAAACTCAGCAGCCGAGCACGCACACACAGCAGCGAAGCGACAACTAAAGGTTCGATCGTCAGGATGGGAAGGCTTTTAGGGCAAGTGCGCGTCCAATATTTTGGCTGCAAGAACGTTAACATTCATTGTCAGCATGGTTAATCCAAAGTCGTCAATAGAAATGAGCATTCAAGCGTGTCCAACTTTGCCCGCCTCAAACAGCGCTACGTCCCCATTCTCTGAAGATTGAGAATGGAGTGAAGAAGGTGTGACTACCCCTTGTAGTGTCAAGTCCCGCCAGACTTGTTCTTCGCTGGTTGCGACTGTAGTAGTGTGACGAGCGGTTTGCAAGGTCAGGTCTGGGACGCGGGCATTCTGGAAAAATTCTCCCCGCCCCGCATTAGGCGCTGAGGGGAAGCACCTTGCCGATTGAAAACTGGAAGGCACCAGGAACGTCACGTGAAAACCCAGAAATGCCTGTTTTCGAAATATTCCCTGAGCATTATCTGCCTCCGACTCGTGAACTCTCCATGGATCCTTCCTAGCGCACAATTAAACAGTATGTGTGCGTGACCCAGAACTTAGAAGCACTGAACGAGAGTTCTGGAATTAATGGAATGAGAGTGCTTCTCGCTCTTCTCCATTGGAGATCTCTTATCAGGGGATGAAGATCATGAGGCAATTCTGACCTATTTCCATTCAAAACAAAGATCACAGTCTCCAACAGAATGACCCTCAAAATGGAATGCCTCACTTTTCTCACTGAACTCTAACTTGGATCCACTGGTCCCATTCTTTAGTTGTTGGACAAGATCATAGGCTACAAGAGCATGACCCACAAGTGGAATGCCTACTTTCACAAGCTCAAAGCAAAGCATGCCAAAGCTGAATACATCACCTTCCTTACTGAACTCCCACTTGGATGCACTGATCCACTCCCACTTGGATATTTCAGTTGTTGGAGAATCTCAGGCGCTCTCCAAAAACCAGTACCCACCACTCCTACTGAGCATATGTAATCGGCCACAGTGACCTGATATCTCTTGCCCCCTACGCCAAGGCTTAAGAGTCTTTCACAAGCTCAAAGCTTAAGAGTCTTTCAAAAGCACATTCGAAGCTTTGAGGTCTCTATGCAGGATAGATGGTCTTCCGTTATGCAAAGACCGCATACAGTATGCAATGTCCGCTCTGTAAACTTGTCTTCGTTGCGAGATGCTTCTTGAGTAGCAGGAGCTTCAGGCGCCAAGTCTTCTTCAATCCCTGGGTTGCGCGACGAAGAGCAAGAAGCAAGAGCTGACGGGTATTCAATTCAGACGGGGTATACAGTTGCTTCCCCCTTTCTTGACATGTGTTTGCCAAGGCAGATGGAATCTTGAATGGCGTCACTGAATTCTAGAAGAACGCGAGAGATGAAATTGAGAGTCCTTCCTTGAAGTAAATGAGCGCAACTCTCAAACATCCACGAAATCTAAAAAGCTAGAGACGAGGTCACCGGCAACATCAATGTACAATTGCAATGTCCGCTTTCAGGCTAGAAGTAATCACATTCTCCGATCGGACTCCGCTTCAATCTTTCAAAATTTAAAAGCAAGATCAAGTGCAAAACTGTAGTTGAATTGAACATCCAGATGCTTTCGAAGAAAGCCCACGCAGTCTTCATTCTTCAGAAACATTCTGCCTGAATGAAGGTTGCAAACCTGCTTCGCCAAGCTCTGCCAGTTTGCAACACGTGGACTGGAGCTCTCTGTCGAAGGTGAATGAAGCGACCGTTTTAACCCCTAAATGCCATAGTTCTGAAATAGCAGTGTGTGATAGTGTTCCCAGAAATGAAACTTGCTCACTTGCAAGGAACAAAGAGTTGAGCTCCAACCAATTACAAGTTGCTTGAGAGGATGTAAGATAATGGAGTGTAAGTTTACAAAACAACAACAATAACAAAAGTCGTAGAGAAGTTCAAAGAAATGATCAAGAAATTGTAGACTGCTCAATATCCTTCAATAAAGTTTGCATCCAGTAATCAGCATCATTCTTTTCAACCTGGGCCACAAATATTTGAAGTTCCTTAAGTGCAGACCGGGAAAATCAAGGTGCGGAATCGAATCGAATCTCCACCAAAAAGGGATACTCATCCACTAAAGTAGACGAATTGAAGTAACAGAAGCGTGCAGTAAAGTGCTCATCTTCAGGAAAACTATACCATACCTTCGTAGGCATGTGAAAAACTTTCACAATACCACCCTGAATAAAATCATGGCGTTCCACTCCATCTTCTTTGTACAATTCGCTGATGTCGCCGTAAGGCACCGGTAACTCGATAATCAAAACAACCAAGTCATTCATCACGCGAAGGCAAGTCCACACACCCTCCAAATCAGGGCATTCACATACCATCTCCCATTTGCTTGAGCACAATAGCCTCCAAACGCCATGCCGCCCTTCCCGCGTACAAAGCTTGTACAACTCTCCAGACACATTGTGCACATGTCCATTGGGATTTGAAGGATAAACCCAAGAATCGTATCTTTCATCTCCTCCATGAAGATTAAATACGTTGATCGCCTTGGTCTCCTTATGGAAAGTTGCTGGAACATCATAGTATACTTCTAAAACCGTAGAAGAACTCATGTTGAAAGCTTCCACATCTTTGAAGTCTGCAATGGCTCTTCCCTCATCATTGCTCCATATGTTCTTTGCAGAATCATAGACCTGCCATGAGGTCACTTGAAGCTCTTCACGATCTTCTGTATAAATGAATGTGATGGTATAACCGCCGTTGACATTTGCCTTCATCTGGACCAATGTGGGTCTCTCGATCGTGATACTAGGAGAGGGTAGTTCACGACGAATACCGGTCACCAGATTCATAACAAAAACTCTAAGAGCGCTCAAACATAAAAGTGCTAGGTCAAATTCATATTTAAGGACACAAATGAGGCCACTCGCGGTACCTACTACATCAGAGGGACATTCAAAGACCGTCTCTGAATAGCGTTGACTATCACTGGGTCGATAAGACTCCTCCCTGTTCGCTTGGCTGAAGAAGATTGTGTCACGTTCATAAGTTTCGGCCATCAGAGAAATCCTCACTAAGGAAGCCTCAGAAAATGCTTGCTGGAATTGAGGAGACGTTATGGTAGATCTCCAAGACTTGCTAAAAGAACGAATTTGGAGGATATTCTTCACAGGCAGTCTTGCAAAAATGTGTATCAGCAACTCTTCGGGGAGTTCGCTCCACACGACATGATCCAAACAGACCATGGCCTCGGCCTCATCTCCAGACTCAGAGTCAACCTCATTTCTATCAGAGGGCCTCAATGAACGATTTTTTCCCAAGAATTCGTCTCTAGCAGTAAAATCATCAGAAGCATTCAAAGTTGTCCCGCAAACACATGAATCCATTGTTCTTGACACGTTGCTCTGTAAACAAACCAAATTCACATTGCCTGTGCACAGTTAGAAACCCAAATCAGAGTTACACAAATAGGATGTGATATGACGTAATAGACCCACATTTCACGTCATATCAAATGGGTCTATTACGTCATATGACGTAATAGACCATATGAGGGCAATGTGATATGACGTAATAGAGGTATCATATGGGTATCACTTCCCGGACTCTGACCCATAGACGTTATGACGATATGGACTCTCCGGGCTTTTGAAAAATGTCTTTCCGGAAATGAAAATAATATTGGAAAATTACAAAAATTACAAAAATTACAAAAATTACATGATGTTATAGAAGATATGTTGGTACACCACCATCATGTGCTATATAGGTCAAATTCAATAATTGAATTTTCTCCTAATTTAACATATTCAGCACCTAATTGCATTATAGTAGTGAAAGGACTACATATTTAAGGTTTTCTATTTAAACAACTAGGCATGCACCTTATTAAATTTGTATTCTATTATGTCATATAGTTTTAGGAAGAAGATGATATGAAATCATGGTCCTTTTAAATTGTGTAAAAACTTGTGATTTTTGAAAGTTCTCATAAATAAAGAAATTTAGTAATACATCTAATTAAGAGTTAAAAGTAAACATGGATATCACTCAATCATTGTTTTAGCTAATCATCATGTTTATGAACGATTTCTCTATAAATTGGTATTCCGGATTGATCCTTTTGCCTCAAATCCGGAATGGAGACAATTCCGGATTTGACAACAAAGGAATGAAAAGGAATATCAAAATTGTTCAATTTTTCTAGCTGAATAGTATTTTGGATGGAGTATTACAACTTTCTCATGAATTTGTCATCAGATTCATGTAAATAAAAAATGTGAAATTTCTAGCACACATTGAATGAGTCAAAAAATGACAATGTTTTCGGGAGACATTCCTTTTTGGAACCCATATCGTGCCATTGACATTGACACAGTTGAAAACTCCAACTATTCCATGATTTGAAGTATTGCCGTTTCAAAAATTGAGCGCCTGCATCTGACAACTGCTCAAACAAATTGCTACGATCTAAAGAAATCAGACATCAATTATCTTATTTCAATTCACCATTTACAACAGAAATGTCAGTTTCTTAGGCAAAACAGATCTCCTACATTCTAGTTAATTGAGAAGAAACAATAGATTGAATTTGCAGCACAATCTAACACCATTATATTACATAAACCCCGACTTGCATGTAGATGAACAGTCGATAACTGCATCGAGACGATTCTAGTAGTCAAGAAACAAGCGCAAATCATCAAATCTGAAAAGTTCACTCATTCCTCAATTAATTCAGACACGATCTGGCATAAGAAATCTAGCATACAACAGTTTCACAAATTGAACAAACGCAAATACCTTAGAGCGAGTGTTGAAGAAAAACAAGGCAAAAAACTCAGCACTGATCTGCAATATCTGTCGAGCCTCTCAATGCTCGTCCTTAGTTCTACTTCCAAAATATAACTCACCACTGCACACATGTTGCCATGGTTAGGGTTAGGGTTTTAGATGACAGAGAGCTGCTGCGTTATACCCGCAATCCAGAGTCTTTCAGTGCGTGGCACCAAACAAGAGAAATACTCTACAACCTTCAATTACACAGAACATTACAATGAACTAAACCTATGACACGGGACAGAGAACGCACGGCCCTACCAGAAACTAGATACTAAAATTTGGATGAAAGATGAAGCCAATGAGATTTAGAACTAATTGCAAATAACTTGCAACAGTAACTCTCAACTGAAACCAAATTTATCTACGAGAAACCAGTTGCATGCATGCTCGTGTCGACCATAATCAGTGCTTCAGGGTTTACGAGGTGCAAGTGAAAAATCCACAGACACGAAGATGACGTGAACTTATGCAAGCACGACATTCTTCATTGCCAATTACAAAGTCATCGAAGTATCCCTATTGCCTCAAAAAGATCGCCCGATCTGTGTGAAGAGAAGAAAAAAAAGAATCAACATCACAAAGGGAGGAAACCTAACCGGAATTTGTGCCGTGGAAACAACTGAGGTGAGTAAGTAGACGAGAACACGCACCTTTCGAAGCACAAATCCTGCAGCAATCAATGCGCCACCCTCCCCAAATGTGATCCAAATCAGGGCTTTTTTTTTCATTTTTGAAGAAGTGCCATAGTGGCGATACAAAATGTTACAGTGGTGCTCCAAATTGCAACATTCATCCACTTATTGGATGTATAGTATAGTTTTCATCCACAATTAGGCGATTTCATCTAATATTTTTTTTAATTTCAAAGTTGTCTGGCGATTTCATCCAATTTTTTTGGCATTTTTTATAACCTTTTTTAGCCAGATTTTTTTGTCTGGTGCAATCTGGCACCAGAAAGCCAAAAAAAAAGCCCTGATCCAAATTAAGCATCGTAGACATTTGAAAGTTGGGCGGCGTGGATGAACAGAGTTTCTTATATTTCTCTACTGTAGGTTTGAATGATAATCATCCATCTCGGGGTAGTCTACTTCTCCAGCAATCCGTGGCCATGAAGTTGATTACCTTCCGTCGTCATTCGGGTCGGCATTTTGTGCTGAATAATTAATTACAGTTGGGAAAAGCAATTCGGCACATGCTTGAAAATAAAAATATTATGCTAGATCTGATTTTTTCCCATTCGAAGAAATTTGAGAGAATCAACTGAAAAATATTGTGCCATCTATTTTTGGAAATGTTTTTTTTGTCAACCTTAACCATCAAGTGTCATAATACCTCAACTCCAAATAATTGGCTTCCTTGTAGAACTCTTCAATTTTCATTGTTAACTATTTGGATTTATGGTGGATGTGGATGACTAAAGTGAATGGCCATTCAAGGCCCAAATGTAGATGGCCATTGGGTGCGGCAACCTTACATTTACACCAAAGGTGCTTCTATTAACCTTTACGAGAGACAAAATAATTCCACTGAGATCAAGTGTTAAAAAAAAATTCAGAAAAATGAAGTGAAAAGATTTTTTTAAATAATGCTTTCCTTCAATCTCAATTCTCCATTGCAATTAGGTTATTTTTACCTTTTAGACCAAAGATATTGTTCCTTAGTAAGACATACACAATTGTCCATTGACTTTTCCAATATCTACTTACAAAACATTGATATTTATGGAAACATGTTAGTCCAACCATAGAAAGTGTATAATATGTTAAGCAATTGCCAATTCATTTCCCAGGTGGAGGCAAAATCCCTCTAGATGCATAGGGGGAAATTCACTTATAATGTAATGGTAGCCATTAGCTCAACAAAGGTAAGTCTCTGTGAACTGTTAGTCAGTTTTGAACTCCATTTATGGGCCCCTAACTAAGCTACCCAATGGGCACACTCGATGTGTCAAAGATTTGTAATTTATGGTAAGTTTCACTACCCAAGGAATCCCGCTTTTGAGGTGGAGCAAAAGAGACCCCCTAGCAAAGGTTTACAATGTTATGTGGAATTAGATTTAGTGGTGGTATTTTATGATAAATGTGGTGCACATCCAATAGTACATTTTGTAACAACTTTTTTGTGTTGCAAGATATATATCTTGATAGTTGGTACATTACTCATTGATGGCATCATCATGTGATGTTCAAAGTCATATAGATGTCATTGCAAACAAAATCCAATGAAGCAAACTTGAACATAAAATAAGACATTCACACCTTTGCAATGACATGTTGTAGGAAAATGTACAATTTTTTGTTAGATTTATATTGAATTCCACAAATATTTTATAGTGTGAGGTATTTCATATATCTAGTACTAGATCATGTATTTATTGGTACTAGATCAAAAGGTAATCTTTAGTAACTAATCACCAATTTGATGATCTTCAAAAAACAAAGTTTGCAAATTGCATATGCCAACAAAGTTTGCAAATTAACATAAATTGGGATATATTAGTGTATTATATCATATCCTTAGTGTATATTGTGACATTTGGATATTCTTGTTCCACTGGATACAAAATTGGGTTAAGTGAAAATTTGCTTAAATTTCAAAATGTGGGTAGATTTCACCTTACAATGATCAATTTTGGCTCCTTTAGAATCTAAATGGTTAAGATAGTTTGCTCTAAAACTGCCCGTCTCCTTCAAATTGCCCCTACTATTAGCTAGAGAATGGAGATGAGGTGATTTTTAAATGAACTACTTTAGCCATTGAATGAATCAAGAAAAAAATGATTTTTTTATTGCAATAGCCAATGATTGTCTTTGATTTCCTCACAGCTCTTTACAAGTTGCAAATGAATAGATTTTGGAAGACAAATGGATGCCTGTGATCTAAAAATATTTTTATCTACAAAAAAATGTGGACCAACCTTTAACCTTAGAACGTTGATGGTGCCATTTTGTAGTGCTTGGGTGACAATCCAATTAGCTGTAAAGCTATTGGAAGCATTTTTTCATCCAAGTTTTCTTTGTTGACCTTTCATATTGGGTTTTGAAGAATATTCAATTGAGTTTGAACCCTTGCCAGTGTTTCTTTTCACATAAATGGGAAGTTAGTAAAAAACTGATCACAAAATATGCTATTTTAATGTATTTTGAAAAGTTGTTGTTCCTTGTTCTAAATTTGAAATTTCTTCACAAAAATGATATTTTTTGAGTTTGAGCCCAACTAACAAAACAAAGATCATCTACTCTAGTTTTTACTCCAATTTGAATTTTGAAAAATTCTAATATTGAATATTTTATTGTAATTTGAACTTTGGATGTATTTTCAATGTCTACTAAATTCTAATTATAGAATGACATGGAAATTCTATGATGTTTGTCACTGTAGTATACACACATGGTGAAATTTTCTGATTTTTTGAAATAATTTTTTATTTGATATGATTTTTCTTCACTTTTTCTTCAAAATTTCTCAAAAAATCAATTTTCCACGAAATAAACTAAAAATTCTGCGAAGTAAAGAAAACATGTAATTTCATCTTTGATAAATAAATATAAAAAATTTCATACATATGTAGTTGCAAAATGGCAGGAAACTAAATGATGGGTAGTGAGGCTTGAAACAAATAGCTGAGTGATGGGCAAGTGAGGTTTGAAATTGGTGGTCATGGTTCGTCATTTAGGGGTTAAGTGGTCGGAATGAGGTCAACTACCTTATGTGATTGAGATTGCACCAATGTCCGGGGAATACCGGCATTTAGTTACGACCTAGCCGAAATTTTTAGAAGATTTTCGAATGACTTAGAAAAGATTGGGATGAAGTACTGGCCCCCCAAATGCAAAATTCGAAAATTAACCAGCTAGGATGAAAAACTTGTGGCAATTTGACCGGCTACCACAAAAAAATTTAGGATTTCTACTGTTTCATTATATTTTTTTTAGGTAGGCAGCCGAAGGGAATAAGGGTAGGTCGGAATTTTTGGAAGGGGTGGTCTGAAGTCTAAACTCTGGACTTTGGAGTAGTAGAGTTTGGGTCTTTGGGACTTGGGAACGTTGCTTGTGGATGAATGTCTGACTGTTGAGTATCTGAGTGTTTGTCTGTCTGAGTCTCAAAGCCGTTGGAACTTGGGAGCAATTTTAGCATCTACCTCGTCTAGGGGATCCCACCATACATTAGTCATCCCACTACACATCCGAAATTTGAATTCAATTTTCCACTTTCATTTGTGAAATTAGGGTTCAGAAGTTCAATGCATCGCAACCATTGGTCACTGCCTCAGTTGTAATAAGTTTGAAATTAGGGTTCGGTGCTTTAGAGGGACCCAAGGAGGACTATGATGATATACTCCATGATGCTATACTCTTGTGGAAGAATGAAACAAAATACAAATATCTTTATACTAACCCGTCTACCTATTTGTCTCATCTAGGTCCTAGTCCAAGCAATGCATCTTCTTCATTTGGAGATGTACATCAACAGGAGACACAATTGTCTTAGCTTGTTATGACTTATGTAGCATTGTTGTATTTCTTTTCCCATGTGATTTTGATTCTTGTGAATGTTGTTTTCATTTTCATGAATGGTATTTTGTGGGCGTGTTGTACTAATTGTGGGCATGTCGTATTAACAAGCCTCACCAAAATGCATGGATCCTTTCTTGAATCCGTGCATTTTAGGAAGGCTACATCCTTGGCCCTAAACTGATAGGGGCAATGCCAGGTTCAAATCCTACCAAAGATTTTGCAATATGTAAATGAATCCTTCTCAAAGCAAAACAAAACAACTTAAGGAAAATAACAATAAAAATATAGAACCGATTAGATTTACAAACTTAAGGAAATTTTCCAAATGAAAATAGAGTATGGCGACAATGCCACCGGAAGGAAAATTAAGTTGTAGGAAATGAACCGGGATTTTTTTCCAACTTTCGGCACACTTCCAGACAAATTTGAAGAAATCTGAGGCAGATGAAGATTTTTGGGAAATCTACCGATTTCCCACAGAACTTCCCGGACTGTGGATTGCACAACTCTTAGTCGGACGTGGTCTCTGACAACATTTGGATGTTTCCCTCGGAAAGTACAACGTAATTCAGAATAACAGCAAAGTCTACAAAATCACAGTACTGTCAGATACAGTACACAGATTGATAGCTAGAACCTCAACAACTACAGCATATAATGTTCTGCATACGTGCCACACTACCGGCGTCATTGACTATAGTACATCTGTGACACATTCAAAGTATAAATGAAATATCTCCACCGAACCACTCAATGTCAGCCAAAAGATCCTACCCTGGACGAGCCCATTTGCAAGAACAAAAACAAGGTGAATGCAAACTTGACTAAAATAGAGGTAGTATCATTGTACTAGAAACTCAATGTTAACTTAAATGAGTGCAAAAGCATATAACAGTTCCAGTGCCAAATGGTTTGAACAAATAGGTAGATATGATTGCTATACTGCACCTAATTTAAAATGAGTGGAAACATGGCAAACTTCCACAACCAACTTCATAATATACACCAACACACAATGCCAGTACCCAGATTCAAATGAAGGTGCTTTGCATCACCATCACCTTCCTTGCGGGTTCACCAACTGCGAGAAAATCTCACTAGCAGACTGATCCTCGGAAGAAGTCTCCTCCAGCATCTTCCGTTCCGTCGAAACAGTCAAAGAATTGTCAAGCAGGTTCGGCACCACCGGCAGTTCCTTGGACATCATTTGACTGGAGCTGTCAGTGTCGAAGTTTCCTTGCTCGGGGCTTGCAAGGGATCCAAACTCGGACGTTTCCTGCAACTGCAAAGCGTACTCCAAGTTCCAGAGCACGTCCCCCATAGCAGGTCTGTCAATCCCTTGCTCTTCCAAGCACTTCTCGACTGTATCTCCAAACTTTTTCAGCGAGTCAGGGCTGATGGTACTGCGCAGCCGCTCGTCCACAATCTGATCCAGCATGTCCGCTTTCTGGTACTTGATTGCCCATTCCGCCATGTTGACTTGCTCGCGAGGAAGAGCCGGGTTGATTGCCGGCCTAGCACACAGCACTTCCATGAGCACCACGCCAAACGAGTACACATCAGACTTCTCCGTCAGCTGTTGCCTGCGAAAATACTCAGGATCCAAGTAGCCAAAGCTGCCCTTCACGGCTGTGCTGACGTGCGTCTGCTCCAATGCAGGTCCAATCTTTGACAGTCCAAAATCTGCCACTTTCGCCACAAAATTCTCATCCAGGAGAATGTTTGTTGTTTTCACATCTCTGTGAATGATCCCTTGCGCTGCTCCTGTGTGAAGGTAATGTAAACCTCGGGCAGCGCCAATGCAAATCTCAAGCCTCTGCTTCCATGAAAGACAGGCTTCGTCAGTTCCATAAAGGTGACCACGAAGAGGCCCATTTGCCATATAATCATAAACCAGAATCATTTCCCCATGCTCCTCGCAGTACCCAATCAAGGAGACCAGGTGACGATGTCGCAGCTTCGACAGAAGCTCAATCTCAGTTTGGAACTCATTCAAACCCTGTTCTGACCTCGGGTTCCCCCGCTTCACTGCCACTTTCGACCCGTCGTCAATCTCCCCTTTGTACACCTTGCCGAATCCACCAACTCCAAGTACCAGATTCTCGTCAAAGTTGTTGGTTGCCTCCTGAAGCTCAGCAAACGTGAAGTACCTGCCAAGGTTTGAAGGAGCTGACGAGACGTAGCTGCCAGCACCGCTCTTCCCACTCTTGCCACCCAATGAAGTAGTGGAAACCTTGCTATGGTCAGTGCTACCGCCATGGAGCGGCAATGGAAGCCAAGTGGATGCTGCCTTGGAACCTCTTGACTTAGACCTGCGGTAACAACAGTAGAAAATCAACCCGCAAAGAAGAAGTAAAGCAGCAACGCCTCCAACTGCCGCCCCTATGATAGTCCCCATGCTCGTCTTCGACTTTGAGGTTACTGCCCCTGAAGGAGGACTAGGAGCTCCTGCTGTCACAGAAGGGTTGGGTCCTGCCAAGCTACCAGCTGTGCCGTTGATCTTGAAAACCTCCAAACCATTCAATATAGCATCCTTTCCGTTAGTCGCAAAATTGCTCGTCCCAATCTGAACCCACATTCGGTTGCCACCCCTGAACATGGAAACAATGAAGTCTGCATAGAGGGGAGTGAAGGGCTGTGTAAACACAAGGATGTCATAGCCCGACAGCGCAGACTGATTGTTGATGTAGACATTGAAAACGCGCTCACTGATAGCTGTCAAAAAGATTTCGCAGAAATGAAGCCGCACGAAGTACGAATAGTTCGCGTCTACTGGAAGGATCCATGACACATTGAAATTGGCATTCACTGTGCTTGAGGATCCCAGTGTACGCGCAGTGGCATAAACAGAAGGAGGCGCAATATACCTGCAGAAAAGCAAAACAAACATTCATTTATCAGTTCTAATTTCCCTTCAAAAACAAGAAAATTTAGATTCAACAAATGATAACCCCTAAAATTTAAAGTCTTTCATGATTTTGAAACGTTCAATTCAACTGACAAAATTGAGAAGGACATAAGACAAGTGGGGTAAGTTTTATCAGTGAAGAGCATTGCATGGTTATCAGTCAATAAATAAATAAAATTGGAAATATGAAATTCCATATATAACCTACTAAAAATTGCAATTAAATAATCAATGCAAGGCAGAATAAAAACGCAAACGACTTACTCCGGAACTGTTGTAGGGTACGTTATGGAAGCAATTTCCGTTTTCCCAGTGACACCAGACGCAGCAGAGAAGATGTAATCAGCATCCGGCATCCAAGTCCGGCCAATGTTGGTGGAATCAAGGGACGGTGAGATAGTGGTTCCTCCAACGTTGAGACGATACATAGTCTGCAAGGCTGAGGTGTCCAAGCCAAAAACAAAAGGACTGGGAGTTCCCAAATTCAGTCCATCGTCTTTAACCAGGTCATTGGGCAGCGAGATAATCTCGATAGCATTGATGAATGCATAAGATTGTGGCTGGGGAGTGAAAGTCAGAACCAGGCTGGATGCCGTCACATTGAGATTGTACTCCCGCACGAAATCAGGTCTAATAGGTCGAGTGTTTGCGGTGTACGCCACAGCGCTGAAGTTGTCCAGAAGCACAAACTCATTGGCTACCAAACTGAAATAGGAATTGTTTGGTTGAAATGACGACGAGGCAAAAGGGTAGAAGTAAAGACGAATCCAGTGGCGTCCCGGACTCACTTTGAATGTGTACGTAGACTTGGTGGTGAAAAACCTGGCAGTGCTCAGAAGGGAAGGATAAGACACCGCTGCATTGTTCTGTGGTGTGGTGCCCGGGACTCCTCCAGATGCTAAGGTGTTGCCAACGCTGTCAGCTGCAAATACTCGTGTATCCACGGTGACATTTGTGGCGGAGCCACACGCAATCCGAATCTGGTCAGCGGGAGCAAACGCTGCAGGCGGTGGTGGTGATTGTGCCAAGGCTAATACCGCCCCACATAAGATAATCCCTACGAGTAAGTGTACATATCTGTGGTTCCCCATTTTGTCCTTCACGCAGGACTCCCCTAGTCAACCCTAAACCATGCCTTCCGTCGCTAGAAGGAACTTTCGTTGGTCTTCTCCGGAGAAAGAATATGCTCTCCGAGCAACGCTCTATCGCATCATCCAAATCTCACTTCTCGACCTGGGTCTGCAGCCAAACACATCCTCAGAATTCCACTCAACATCTCAAGTACGATTATAAAAATCTTAAAGAACCTGTAACAGAACATGATGCAGAATATCACTTCAACTATTTGGAATCCCAAATTCCAAGACGGACGCCCGCTCGCAAATGTGTCCCCTAAGACAATACAACGCTCAAAGACAACTAAATGCAAAAGTCAACATTAACAGAGTCTCAGTTACAACCGAGCAAACCAGACAAACTCAAGTATTTACAAAACTCTGGGCTTCTAAACAGACTCTCAAATGTGTTCACAACTAGACATACCCTCAGTTTTCTAATCAAATGTATAAACAACAAGATATGTCCTGAAGAAATGTGGGGAATGTACGATAGCAGAGCGTGTCATCTTCGGTAATAACTGCGCTAAGACCCGACGATGTCACCGATGCAAAGAAGCTCACCCTAAACAAAGCATCTGCCAAATCGTCATACTCAACTAGATACTTCCACCCAACCCCTACCAGTTCCACCCGCTCAAAAACAGAACCAGGGTTTGCCGTTCCAAACGCCAAACACACTTCACAATGCTGACTCTTTCCTGAACCGCTGATCTTCGGAACTGGCATCCAACTCTAAGCACCGTCCAACTCGCATATCCACATTCCTTAACCCTTGACCCTCGCCTTAAGTCACCCAAAACATCTCGCACCATTTCCACAAGTGGCACTCAACAAGCAATCCAGCACACGACCATCGACAACACTCTTTAACTCAAACCCAAACTCAACTCAAACCCAAACACAGTGATCAGCTCCACGTCCCAATGACGAAACCTCTACAAGCTCTTCCTCTCCCAAAACTACACCACATCTCGTACTGCCCAGAAGACCGCCACTCACATACTCAAAGCACATAACCATGTACCCTTCACTCCACATTACACTCCCATCTAAACGGAATAAGCGCACATTGAAGCAAACATCCTAGTTGAAGTACCATTGTTATACTACAACAGTTCATTTAGCATATAAACTTGTGAAGATTTGCAAACATCTTTCCAAAGATTGACCAGAATGTGGAAGCGGAAGAAGACGAACCTGGCGGGGATCCGGCGGCAGCAGCAGCAGCAGCAGCTGCACAAACTGAAGGCGGAGCCTGTGCGTAAGCAGTGGAGACTTGCAGAAGGGAGGACTAGCGATGGTGAGGCAACTGGGGGTGGGGACGGCGCGGAGCACAGCGCAAAGAGTGGGGTCGACTCTACTGGCCACGGGGACCGGCCCTTCTTGGTCCATGCACGGTCGTAGAGTGAGGTTCCTGTGACCGTGCTTTGTCAGCCTAATCGATGGGAGATGATCATAATTACGGTGGATTGATAGATTCTGGTAAAAGAGTGAGTTCGAGTTTCTTGTTTGGTAGATGCCACAGGTTGTTCACCTTGAAAGACGCTTGGTAGATTTTAGACTTTGAAGTTTGTCGATCTGTCGATACCGCGGATCTATTAATTTGAAGATGTTCATATTTAAGGAGATTTCGTAGACATTATAATTCATCACGGTCTTCAGTTGGTCTGACTGCAGGACCTAATCAAGTCGGCTGTTACTATTTGTGGAGACTTTGATAGATTTTAGGATGTGACGAGTAGGATGTATATCCGGGTGTAGAGACCGCGTCTATGTGGGGATGTTCGTACCAGAGTAGATTTGGTAGATTTGAGTGCGGGTGGTGGGTTTGCATATACCGCGTTGAAACGTTGCAACCCAGCTGTGCCCAGTTGGGTGCCTGGCCAATTGCTGTCAGAGAGGGATTCGGTGAAGTTTCCTTAAGGGACGGTAAGTTAAGAGATGTTTTCAGAGGCGTGCACCACCTGTGGAGTCCCACCTGTTGGGTCCCATTTGAATATGGCCTATTGGAATGGGCAGCTGGACGGAGGAAAAATTATCAACCTTCAGGTGGCATTCAGCGAAGGTGGGTAAGGGTACACCTAAAATTTGACCCTTTGGATATTATTTTTGCGTAAGATATCCAAATGTTGTGTTCTTTGGTGCATTGGGAACCTCTTTTCACTTGCCAATAAGAAAATATGAAAATTTGACCAATCTAATAATAAATAACTTAGAACAATAGCACAAAGTGTTGGTTTGAGGGTACCCACCTTAACCCATAGAGGATTGAGGCCTTTTCTCCATCAAAACACACTCAAAACTGCCACTTCTATTGCAAAGAGCAAAACAATTTGAAAATTGTTTTCTTTTGCATGTCTAACTATAGGATCTTATAATAGACTAGTAGAAGAATGTATGCAAGAAATTTCAAAAACTTTGACCGCTTAGATTGCAAGATATTTGCATCCAAAGTGAAGAAAACAAGGTTTCTGTACCTTGCTTGATTATAATTTTTTGCTTTGAATCTTCTTAACTTAAATTTTTTGTACTATCAATTTTAATTTTCTAAGTTTTCATGTTGAATACTTGAGTTGAGAATCTAGGGAAAAAAATTCAAGAAAAAACACGTAATTTTGACTCATTAAAAATTTGTTAAGGAGAAGTAGGTTCAAGATTGAAGGAAAAAATAAATCGTTAAGAGCTCTAAGATGAAACTGAAATACACTAATCCCAACGATGAGATTGTTCTAGCAAGCAAACACAACCATGTCTAACAGTTATTTTTGGAAAATTATAAAAATTGCATGCAAAAATGAACCTTATAAGTTACTTTTTAAAGAAGATGCTTAGATTGCCCCAAAAAATGAGACTGTGTATAACTTTCTCATCACAAGCCCAAATAGAATGAATCAGAAACTTCAAATGTAGACAAAAATATATAGTTTTAGGACTAAAAATTTAAAATTTTATTTTGACTTTTTGTGAATTTTTTTGTATTCCCCGTCAATCTCCATTTTTGGCTTATTGTGCCAAAAATAATCTCTTGGGAACCAATTGAAATAAAAATCATATATCCACAAAGCTCTCGCAAAATTGCACATCCTCAAAAAAATTCAAAATTTTTCACTAAAAATTGAGGTCGTAGGAACCTATCCAGACCCAAATTGTTCCCTGAGGAAACAAACAGTCCTTTAGGGGTTAAGGTAGGGGACTCCTAAATGTGCCTCTAGCCCAAAAGCATCATCTTCACTAGATGTTCATCTAGTTAGATAATCCTTAACTCCTTAGCACTTGAATCCTTTAGACAATTAGGTGGCATTCAACTAAAGTAGGGACTTTTAAATGTGCCTTTCACTAAAATGCGTCATCTTCACTAGATGTACATCCAATCCATTAATCCTTAACCGTTTAGTGCCTTTCTTGAATTTTTGCATATTTTTACTTGTATCTTCATAAATGTATATTATTTACCTCAAATTCATCATATAAAAGTTTAATTTCTTAAAAGTTAAGCATTGGTTGGGATGAAAGAAAGTTGTGGTCAAAAAAACACTTGGAATTTTTTTTTCATTGTCCAAATTTTGGATGTTGGAAAACTGAGGAATAAAAAGACATTCCATGTTATCACTCGGATAAAATTTATTAGTTTTTTTTATAATAACCCCTAAAGGACCAAGGCCTTTTTTTGCCAAAAAACACTCAAAACTGCCATTTCTATAGCAAAGAGTAAAAAAATTTGAAAATTGTTTATTTTGTGCATCTAACCGTAGGATCTTACACCTAACTAGTCTGAAAATGAGTGGAAAAAATTTCAGAAATTATGACCACACAGATTGCAAGATAGCTGCATTTAAAGTGACAAAAAAAAGTTTTTCAATACACTACAAAACTAGATTATTTGACTTTGAACCTTCTTAAATTAAATTTTTTGCACTACAGAGTTTTGAGCTTGAAAATATTATTGTGAGGAATTGAGTTTAGAGCCTAGGAAATTAAATAAATAAATAATTAATTTTTATTCTTTAAAAATTATTAAGTAGAAATAGGATATGAGATAGAAGAAAAATCTAAATTATTAATATCTCTAAAATGGAATTAAAATGCACTAATCCTAATGGTGAGATTGTTCTAGGGCGAAAACTAAACCACGTGGAACCTTTTTGTTGAAAAACTGTAAAAATTGCATTCATAAATGAATTCTACAAGTTATTTTTTCTAGAAAATACTCTATTTATGAGAAAACAAGATTGTCTATAAATTTCTCATAACAAATCCAAATGAAATGAACCAAAGCTTTCCATTTAGACCAAAATATAATATAGGAGAAAAAAAATTCAATTTTTTTAAAAAATAATTCTATTTTAATTAAATTTTTTTTGTTGCTCCCTCTCCGTTGCTTTATGCATATTTGTGCATAACTTTTGTTCCTGGGCACCAATTGAAAAAAATTATATTCCCATGAAGCTAATTGCGTTTTTTATTTTCATGAAAAGTTTTTAAAAATCATGGCAGAAAATTCAACTCATAGATACCTACCTGAAATTCGATTTGTCCCCTAAAGGTACAATCGTCCTTCAGGGGTTAAAATACACCTTTCTAACATTTGATTTTTTTTAAATTTAATAACGTATAACAAAATTCAACTTCATATTTTATAATTTAAAAGATGTAAATGAAATTTAAATGATGTTTTGAATTTCTTTGTTTGTAAAAATTATAATAATTACAAAAATGCTTTATATAGTATGAAATTTAAGTAAAATTGTAGATGATAGTGACAAGCATCTTGGCGTAGCTAGTATGCTCTTTGAGCTCATACCAAGAGAAATTAAATAGAAAAGTTTAAAATTGGTGTATTTTAAGCCTTTAAGATGCCACCTTCAAAGTGTCACAGAATTGCAATTTTAATAATTTTGGAAAAATAAAAAATAAACAAAAAGTAGATTATTGGAACTACATTTTTACTACACTAATGATGGTATTTAGTGTTATGTTGTAAATAGCATTATCTACACTTTTATCCCGCCTACTCTAAACTTCATTTAGTTGACATTTAGAGTTAACATTATCTATTTAATAAAGTATTCATTTGGATAGGCATTTATATGTTTAGTTTTATATTTTTTTTCATTGCAATGTGATGAAATAATAGGTAACACTACATGTAAACTTGTAAAAAATTGATATCCGATAGTTGACAAATAGTGTCTATATTGACATTAGTATTGATAACATTAACATGATTGTTGACATTTAGTGGTGTGCTTTGTAGTTAGTGTTGCCAACACAATTTATCATCATTAGTGTAGTGAAGCTCCAAAAACACTTAAAATCAAGAATTATGTGAAATACAAGTTTATCTATAAACCCAAGACCTTCAAGCAAGTTTGTCCTTTAAAGGTTCATCAATACAATTTTGATTAATCCTAATGATTGAAAAAACAACTTTCTAACTTCACCAAAAAAAACTTTGACCCTTTATAATATTCCCCATTGAAATCCTCTTATAGTTGCCAACAAGAAAATTTTGATGAATTTAACTCCTACATGACCAAGACCATTTTTCTATCAAACAACACTCAAAACTGCCATTTCTGCTACAAAAACAACAAAATTATTATTATTAGAATCTTACCATAGGATCTTATATATGACTTCTTTGAGATCATGTGGTAAAAATTTCACGGAGTTTGACTATACAAATTGGAAGATATTAGCATTTAAAGTTTGAAAAAAAGTTTTTTTGAAAGATGACATGCAATTTCAGTTGACTTTGACCACCATTTGTGGAAGATTTCAGTAATGCAACCTTTGAATTAAAAAATTTTGTAATGAAAAATTGAGTAGAATGTCTAGGAAAAAATTCAAAAAAAACACACCTAATTTTCATTCTTAAAAAATTTCTAATTAGAAGTAAGTACAAGATTAAAAGAAAAACTAAATTTTTATTAGAACTAAATTATTGTAATGAAGCACAATAATCTCAATAGTGAGATTTTTCTAGCAAGAAAATTTAACTTTTTAAAACAATAAAATAGCATTCAGAAATGAATTTTATAAGTTATTTTTCAAGAAAGTGCTTAGATTGTAACGGCAATTTTGTTAAAATGGCGGTATTCCGTATGCCATTTTCAGAGCGGCCACTTTGAACTGCGAAAGTGACATCTAAGAGGGGTATAGATTACATAAATCTTTAACTCTTATAGATTTCAGAAATCTACCACTCTTGGACATTTCAAATTGCACGGTCTGAAATTTGAAAGCAACATCTATGACTATTGTAGATTTCAGAAATCTAGGACAGTTGAACATTTCAGAGCGGCTGCTCTGAACTGTGAAAACTGCCAAAGTTACGGAATTTTGCCATTTTAACGAAATTGCCCTTTTCTCTAAAAAACAAGATTGTTCATAATTTCACATCACTAATCCAAATGGAATAAATCAAAGCTTTACATATAAACAAAAATAAGATCTATGAGAGAATTTTTTTTTTAAATTATTTCAAATTTTTGTGGATTTTTTTTCCGCCCAATGATGTGAAAATTAAATTTAAGATGGCCTAACTTTCTCTTCCATTCATTGATTGAAATACAAATCATATTTTCAAAAAGCTAATAAATTTTTTTATCTTATGAAATTTATAAAAAAAATTCATTAAAAATTGAGGTTATAGGAACCTATCCACACTCCTAAGAGTTATTTAAGGGAACTTTTGGGCCTTCAGGGGTTACTAATAATAAATATGATTTGAAAGAAAAAGTGGAGCTATAAGAAGTTCCTACCTTAGGTTAAGGACTATGCACTCTTAACCCCTAAAACTACTTCAAAATACTTGTCTCCAAAGCAAGGTTAAAATCTTCATCAATATTTATTTTCTAACAAAACCAACCATATGATCTTTTGATTAACTAGTTCAAGTATATTGTTCCAAAATTTTAAAGTGAATATCCTCACCTATTGCAAGTTCAATGTGCCTAAACTTCAAAATGTAGTTTTTTCTAGTCCTTCCAAAAGGTGAAATTTTGTCTTTCAACATTTTAAGGAAAAAACATGTATGTCCTTTAACTCGTGCATTTTAGTCGATATGTTGGAAAAGGGTTGAATATACATTAAAAATTTTAACCAAAAAACTTCCGTATTCATTTTTTGAAATTGTAAAGTGGAAGGTGTTACTAAATGAAAGATATAACTAATATGCTAATAACATTTGGAAGAAGGTGAGAAAAACTAATCCGAATGGTGAGAATGTTTTAGTAAACAATTGATATCTTTTATTTTATTTTTATTTGAAAATTTTGAAAATTGAGAACAAAAGATGACTTCATATGTTTTTTCTACCTTTAGTGCTTGTAAAACAAAACTCATCATAAATTTTACCTCTTTATTTGGAATTCAATGGTTTAATTTTTTTGGTAGGTATCAATCTACACAATTCCAAAAAAATTATTAATATTTTGTTAGAACATATTTTTTGCTGCCAGGTTTGACATTGAAACTAAAAAAATCCTTTTAACTTTTGCAATATTTATCAAAATAACATGAAAATAGAGCTTTATATATAGATTATGATGAGGAGCATCCATCCTAAAAAAATCATGCAAAATTTCCAAATAGTGAAGTCAATAGAGCCTGACCGAGTTCTCAAAAAGCTCCTTGGTCCTCTAGGAGTTAATCAATATAACCATATCCAATGGTTATGATTACCAAAATAAATTCTAAATATAAATGCCAAAAATTTGAGATACCATTTTTCCAAAAAAATTGTATGGGAAAAATCAAAACTTCTTATTTTTTGAGCATTCGCCAATTCACATTTGTCAACTTTATTTGGAGGAATGTTAAACCTTATCACAATAAACAATAATTGCACCAAGAATTGTACTTGAATATATTTTCTACTATAAAATATAAAATATTTAAAAAAAATCTTATTGGCAAGTAAATGATTCCAAAGTGCTTTAGCCCCTAAAAGATTAAGTGGTTGTTGAATGATTGATTAAAAATTTAGGTAGGCTCCTACAAAGTCAACTTCACTACAAGAAAAGGTAATATTAACCCTTAAAGTTTCTTAATTATATTTTCACCCAAAATGCTCCAAAACTGTCATTTCTAGTACAAGTACCAAATTTTAGAAAAAACAAAACATTTTGGACACATGCAACCATGGGATCTTATGGTATGCTAGTTTATAAAGATGTGGAATAATATTCAAGAATTTCTACCATGATAACTCACTTTTTAGAAAATAAACATTTGAAATTGGTTCTTTAGATTTACATATACATGGGAAGCTTTGAATAATTCCATTTTGATTAATGAGTTGAAAGTTATGAGGAGTTTTAGTTTGAGGGTAGTTATAGAATCTCTACTCTAAGATAAACTTTGAAGTCCTTTATTTAACTCAATTTTCAATATTTTTGAAAAAAAATAAAAATAATGGATGTAGATTTTTTATTACAACATTACAACCATTGTAAGTGGCATTTTTCAATTCCATATTTAAATTATTAACAATTTAGTGCTTTGAACATTTTCTACCTCTTTCTACTTACTATTTTTTTCCTATATGTTTTACAATTCCAAATTATCTGAAAATTTTCAAGCATGTATACAACTTGCCTTGAAGAATGAATCCAAAGAGAAACCACCATTTTGGATATTTTTTCATACCAATGTGACCTTGTGAAGTGAAGCTGCCCGGATTTTCGCAGAGACAAAAAAAAGATTTTTGTCACTTCAAATGCTATTATCTTGCAATCCACATTGTGGAAATTTCTGAAGTTTTTTCCACAACTTCTCAAAATAGTTTAACACAAGATCCTGGGGTTACATTTTTTTTTTAATTCTGAAATTTGGTACTTGTATTAGAAATGACAGTTTTGGAGCATTTTTGGTGAAAATATAGTCTCTGACCTTTAGGGGTTAAAGAAATATTATTGAAAAACATGTGTCTTTGAATCACCTTACAATGCCTATAGTGACTTCCTACATCATATCAATTCAATCAATTTCTACATGTCTTTAAGTTTTAGCATTTTTAATAGACAATAGTTATAGGGATTGAATTCCTTACCTAATGGTTGGTGGTGAGAAACCTTATTACCTTGCTACATCTTGCTTCATATATTGAATCAAAGATCTTCTTGAAAATTTATATGATATGAAGTGTCAATTTAGTAATCAATGCCAAAAAAGACAAGTTTTTAGTATTGTAATGACCAATTAGCACTATGAACATGACATATACTTATTATATGCAGCCAAATTGACCTTTTAGTAACTAGTGACCAAAAGGATGAAAAAATAGTAATGTAATGATTGATTATTATCGAAGACTTGCAACATACTTATTTTATTTAACCAACTTGACCATTTAATACTAGAAACAACATTTTAGTGATTCTTTATTAAATGGTCATCTTAAATCCACAATAGCTGATGTAGTGTTTTCAAACAATTACTATACGTCCACTTCATCCAAAATTAATGGGTTAAAAAATGCTATCATAAACTTAAGGGTATACATACACACACTACAAGAGAAAAGGGTGTTTTAAATATAATTCTAGTAGCATAGTCTAATAATTTGTGACCTTTTAGGAGATTTTAGAATTTTTTTACTAGAAATATATGTATTTTCAATACAATTTTTTAAATTTTTTTCTAAAGGGTCATAAACTATAGGACTATACTGCTAAGATTGTACTAAAAACACCCTTTTATCTTATATTGTCTTTAGTTTGAGAACAACATTGTATCAAGATGGAGGTGTATTTGGAGATCTAAAAGCATAAGAGGAAAGCAAAGCTGATTGTGAACTCCAATAATTCTTTGAAAATGCTTAAATTCTTGCAAGTACCTTTGCCCATTCATAACCCTCTTTGTAATAGAATTTTACTTCTTTTGCCCTTTTTCACACCCTACAATCTGATTATAGATGTACAAACTAATTTTGTCAATAGTCAACCTTTTTGTTCCACAATACTAAATAGCTAGTTTAGAAATACATGCAAATAGAAGATTTGGATGAAGAAATAAATATTTTCTTTCAAGAAGATCAAAATAATTTAATTGGACCGAATAGAAGAGATTAGAGAACATATAGAAGATAACACTCCCTTTTCTCATCCAATACACAATATACAATGAATGAAAATGCAACCTTAACAAGACCGAAATTTGCCTAAAATATGAGGTTATTTATTATTATATGCAACAAGACAATCACTACAAGAGAAGTGACTAAACTATGCTAGATGATGTTGAATGTTTGGATCAAGGTATTAGTTTACGGATTACGTCAAAGATGCAAGTTCAACCACCATTGCAAGAGCCCAAGCCCACTTATGAGAGGATTTCAATATGATATTGGAGGATTTTGACGTCAATAAGAACATGGTAGGACTACTCTTGAACTTATTGAGGAGCCTGATGAAGAAGAGAGACACAAAAGAGAGATGCATGTGGGCATTTTAATAGAGAACACTTTACTCAACAAGAAGTCCTCCAACTTGTTTGCCTTGATCGTCAAACATTTCTTCCTTGGTTTCATTGCCTTAGAGATCTAGGCCAACGTTGCTCAACAACTTAGGGATGATAATTGTCATCAATGAATGTTGAGTGGAAAAGGATTCTTTTCCGTTGGAACAAAGCATCCTTGGTGAGGTCTATTTTTTCTCTTTAGACAAGTACTATGATAGGCTTATATTTATTGTCTTTATTTAACCCCTAAAGACATGTGCAACCATTCCATGGTTGTTACCTGACTTTGAGCAATGTTTATAGGCAAAAAATAACTTTTTTTCAAGAATTTATTTTTTCTATGATTGAGTTGTCTTTATTTTTACATTCAAAACTAAGATTGTTGTGATAAAAATCAAATATAAAGAATTTAAAAAAAGAAGTGATTAGTGTGTACATGGTGTTGTAAAGTTTATTATTTGGAAAAAGTATTCACTTGATGTCTTCATTGTTAAATTTTATGTTTTTTCTCACAAACCAAGTGAAATAATTTTTTTGACTAATCATAAAAAATCTAGATGCGAAATATAAAAATTACATTTTAGATGATATTTTGAAGTTAGCTCTTTAAAATTCAATTGAAGCAAATCTATAAATAGTTTTGAAATTTTGACCACACACATACTTCCTACTCTTCATGCTTAGCATTCTCCCTTTCATGCAAACTTCAAACAAGTTATATATTAAACTTATATTTTATAACATTTTGTTTTTTGTTTTTTCCAAAATACTTAGGCCTTCAAAGGTTAATTTCTCTCTCTCTCTAGGCATGAAGTCAAGTGTAAGTTACTCTAGGCACTCCATCATTTTCCACCTCTCGGCTTGTAGTGTGCTTCTGCACTTAAGGTGCTTGCGCCATTTTCACATTTAACCCCAAAATGACCCTGGAAATTCCTGAGCTTCTAGGAATTTGTTCTAAATTGAATTAAAAGCCAAAATTTTGATAAGTTGTATCAATCTTTTTTGAATTGTAACCGTATAAAATCAAACTAGACATGGTAGACATCACATTAGAAAAGAAAACACAACAATATCTCTTACAGATTGAAAGATTATAATTTTTGATCATGAGGGTGTTAAAACTGTGAAAGTGATTTGAAGTCTTTCAATCCTCTTTTCACATGTCAAATCTAAAAAGTTGGTCACTAAAAAAATATGAGGTTGAAGGGCCTAACATGCATAACCCCAATCAATTTATGACTTCTCAAAATCTACTCTACAATTTTTTTGGATTAATTTCTAATGTGATTTTTTCTCAAAGATCTAGTGTATTTGAGGCTCATTCCCAAGAGCCCTCAACACTACAAAAGTCAAGATTGCAATGGACACCCGTGCACAAAATCTTGAATAGAAAAATCATAATCAATCATTTTCAAAATCAGATTTTTGAAGCTAAAATTAAACTTCAAAAATAATTTATCAAAAATATAAATTACAAAAAATAGTAGTTTGGTAAGGTTTTATTTAACTTCAAAAATTGGTCAAGGACACATTCTGTCCTCAGGGTCCTTTTGGGGTTAAACCCGGTAAATCTTTTTGAATGGAAGTGTTTGACAACTTAAACATTCGTTGATGTGGAGGTCATTGTATCAAGTTTCATCTATCTCTTCAAGCTGAGAAGGAGGCCCTAATACATTGCGAAGGTGAAGAATGGATTATTATATTGTTGAATTTTCACATAATTTTGCAATTTGCAATATTATTTTGAATGAATTTTTAATAGAATTATGCTTGTATTTGAAATAGTTTTGTGGCAAATTTCAACTATTTTTATGCTTCACATTTTTGCAATGCTTTTTCAATATCGTGACAATAATTTTGCTATGAAAATCTACATGAAACACAATAGGATATTGGCAAGGAATGTGGGATTAGGAATGTGAAAGTAAGATATAACTAAAGGTAAAATAAACCAAGGTTTGTATTGGTAGGGAGTGTGGAAGTGTGGAGGTAGAATATAGTTAGGGATGAAGTAAGCAAGGTATTGATAGAGAACTTTGTGGACCAAGGTCAATTGTTGTGATTGACTTGGACTAAACAACTGAGTAAACAACACAACAATTGAGAGAAATGACAATGCTTCACAATTCACTTGAATTAACTAAGAATATAAAATAAGACTTCAATAGAGGACTCTAAGACTTGTGTTGGCAAGATTGAAGTTTCCCCATCTTCGCTTTAGTGCATACTATCACTATACTAAAGTTTTTTCAAAGAAAATGAGGAGTCTCTAGGATGTACTAAAAAATCCTAGGAATTATTAGGAGGCTTCAAAACGCCACATATTTAGTTTAAAAGAGTCACTTCAAGATTTCAAGTAGACACATAAATATTACAAAAGTCTCCTATGATATTAGGCGTGTATATATATATATATATATATATATATATATATATATATATATATATATATATCATTAAAAAAAATATTGTTTTTTATAAAGTCTATTAAAGGTAGAAAAAAGTTATCCAATTTGATGAAGGGTGAATGCTTGTGACAATAACACTATTAAAAATTATAAAAAAAGAGCATTGCAAATGGTTCATTTTCTAGGAATGCTTGGTCTTTTGTGTATTTATATAGGTGCAATATAAAATCTTTAGTAAAAGAAATAACTCATGATAACCTATGAGCTTATGAATCCTTTAAGTAAAAATACATCTCTAGTATTGGCTTAACCCCTAGGCGCTCCAGCAACGGGATCTTGTCTCTCGAAATTTAAAGATTTTCTTGTTGGACTACTATAATCTTTTCAACAATACGATCAAAGGACGTGTCCCTTTCCCTTGAGCTTTGGGCTTATCTCTACTACCAATTGGTACAATCAGTTTATGTGGATCTCTTGCTAAGTGATAGTTTGATTGGAATGAGTTCACAAGGGTCTGGATTTTAGTAAACTAACACTAGTGCTCATGGGTTAATTTCATAATGTGAAGAAAACTCCAAGCGGTATCTATCAATGATAAGGCTAAATATAGGCTCAATGGTTACTTTGTTTTTTGTGTATGAGATGAAGAAAGAAAAAATGAAGAAAAAACTATGAGTGCAGCTGTCATAACATTGCTTAATGTATCAAAGTCCCCAAATTCTTGGATCCAACAAAAGAAGGTATATATATCTATATATCTATATATGTGTGTGTGTGTGTGTATTTTTTAAGATATTTGGAAGGTTCCTTCAATTTAAGATTACAATGTAATGGGTTGTTGCAAGAAACACCGTGCTACTTTTGTAGCATTTTCCAAAACTGCAGCTATCCAATACCAAAAACAAAAGATTCGTTTTTAGATGTCTTCATTGTAATCTTATCTTTTATTCTTCAAAAAATTTAAAAAGTAATTTTATAATTAAAGTTCAATTTTGTTAATATATTACACTTTTGAGTTTAGGGGTTTTGAATACTATTGAGTGGTTTAAATTAATGATTTCTAATTGAAAAGTATGTGATATATTCTTGTAGTAGGTGGATATATTAACACCAAAGGACATCTAATAAAATGTTATTTACATCCTCCACTTTTGTGCAAAAGAGGCCCCCCTTGCGCATGCACTTCTAACTTTAGAAATGGTTTTGACCTCATTTTTTGTTCAAATTTCATCACCATGAAGTTTTTCCAAATGTCCAATTTTTTAGTTTCTTTGAAATTTTATTTTTATTTTTTACAAATAAAAATGTCAAAATATGTATTGATTTGGGACATATTCTTGGACACATAATTATGGGTAGAATTGTAGAAAACGGTTATGTCGAGGTTTTAATTTATATTGAATCAATTATATATAGTGGAATAAAAATAAAAATAAATTGACCATTTGAGAGGACTTTGTGGTGATGAGATTTGACCCGAAAAATGAGGTCAAAACCATTTCTAATGTTAGAAGTATGCATGCAAGTGAGGCCTCTTTGCACAAATGTAGAGGACATGTTTTGGAAGGAACATGTCCGCCTACTATAGAGATATGTACCATTGAAGTTTCAACTAAAAATCATTAATTTAAATTGCTCAATAGTATTCAAAATCCCTAAATCTGAAAGGGTGAAATATTAAGAAAATTGACTTTTAAATATGAAATGATTATTTTGAATTTCTCAAATATAAAGGATATGATTACAATGAAGACACCTAGAACAAATTTTTGTTTGGGGCATTGGATTCATAATTCAAAAGTTATACTACAAGACAACTATAGTTATGCAAAAACATTTCCAAAAACGATCGGTGTTTCTTGCAACGACCCAATCTTCCTGCCTTTCAACATTGGGAGGGGACTTTCAATTTTGAAAATGCCAAATGGTCCCTCTACATTGGTTAATAATATTTGTTAATAATATTTTATCAACAACCATCTTCCACCTTATAGATTTTGACTTGGTCTTTTAAAATCTTATTCCATGGTTTTAAAAAGTTTGAACACTTTTGTAGAATAGTTTTTAACTATTATTTTGTTGACTTTTTAGATTGAACTTATTGAATCTTTAAGCCTGGGACATTAATTATAATTTCTTTTTGCTAGCCAATTTTTGTACAGACTTGGTTGTAGTGGTTTAAATGTCCCTTATAAATTCATATTACTAATTTGTATCATCTAATCTCTTGATTTTATTTTGTATTTCAGATATTGAATTTTTATTCTTTAATTGCCACAAGTTTATGCTAAATCCCTAAAGGACCATAGGTAGTTTAAATTTCCAAAAAATTGTGAAGTATTATAAATGCCATTTTAAAAGAATAATCTAATAAGAACTCCCAAACAATAGGTATAAAATATTATCTATAGATAATATCCATCACCAAATTCAATTTGTATAATTATAATTGACATCTTGGAGTCAATTTTTGAGTTTAAAAAAATTATTTTTACCTCCTAACAGTTAGAAAAGGAAAAAAAATTTCACCAATGTTTCTTAGTTAAGAAAATTTATGTTGCTACCCCGGCTGCAAAAGTCTAAAAAATCACTAGTATAAAAAGAAGATTATAACCAAAACAAGATATGAAATGCAATTCAAGGGGCCTTGTCCAATTTTTAAAAAATGAAATGCTTTATTAAAAAATTTGTTTGATGTAGGACATTTTTGTATTTAAAATTTACATGTTATTATACAAAATCATAAATCCATGATATTGTAAACATAAAGAAAAGGTGACTTGTTTGCATTCTTCTTCAATTCCAATTTTTAGCATAACCACCAAACAACGTCACCTTTCTAGAAACCTATTACAATAGAAAAGTTGAAATAAATTCAAAGCAACATCATTATAATATCATTGCGAGGGAATCTCAATTCATATACACTCAATCTTCATAGTCATTTAGGTAAAAAAAAGCAAATGACGTAGATAAAAAAGAGAAGCAATTAGTCTTGAGTGTTAGGAAAGACAACAGGTGCTACAAAACCAATGTGATGAATGAGTACAACATGCGGTGCACATTTTACCCCTAAAGTCCCATTGTCCCCTTGGGGGACAAAATGGATTTCAGGTAGGCTCATATGGTCTCAATATTTGTTGTAATTTCTTGAATTTTTTAAGAGAAGATAGAAAAACACATCACTTTCCAAAAATGTAATTTTTATTTCAATCGGAGTTCGGGAGCAAAAGTTATGGCAGAAAAAATCCTTCAAAAAAACTTAAAGTTAAATTTAAAAGAAATTTGTTTTGTATAGGTTATATTTTTATTTACAAGGGAAGCTTTGATTTATTCCATCTGAATTTGTTTTATAAAAATAATGGACAATCTTGTTTTGGGGGCTATTAGAACATTTAAAAAAAACAAAAAAACTTGTAGGATTTATTTCTGACTTCAATTTTTATAATTTAAAAAAAATAAAAATTTCATAAAGTTAAGATCTCTTGATAGAACAATCTGACCGTTGAAATTAGTGTATTTCAATTCTATCTTATAACTATTAACAATTTAGATTTTCCTTCAATCTTAAACCTACTTCTACTTAACAATTTTTTAATGAGTGAAAACTAAGTTTGTGTTTGTTTAAATTTTTGTCTAAACTCTTAACTCAATTATTTATCATATAAAATTATAATTCATAATTAGTAGAGCGGAAATTGTAAGTTGTGAAGGTTCAAAGCCAAAAATGTAATTGAGCAAGGTGTGAAAAAACTTAGAAAATTGCTTCCCCCAAAACGCAATCGGCTCTTAAAAGGGCGCTTTAACCCCTGAAGCCCCACTTGTCCCCTCGGGGGACAATTTGGGTCTGGGTAGGTTCCTATTGTCTCAATTTGAAGTGATTTTTTTTGAGATTTTTTGAGGTTGTGTAGCTTTGCAAGAGCTTTGTGGATATATAATTTTTGTTTCAATCGGATGCCGGATGAAAAAGTTATGGCACAATGAGCAAGAAATAGAGATTCTCGGGCAGCCCAAAAAAAATTACAAAAAGTCAAAATAATTTTTTTTGAGTTTTTTCCCTAAAAGATTATGTTTTTACCTATATGTGAAGCTTTGATTCATTCTATTTGAACTAGGGATGAGAAAGTTATGGACAATCTTATTTTTTGGGCAATTTAAGCATCTTCTTGAAAAAAAACTTTTTGTTCAACTTTGAATGCTAATATCTTCCAATCCGTACGGTAAAATTTGATGAAATTTTTACTACACGATCTCAGACAAGTTAAGTACAAGATCCTACGGTTAAATTCCCAAAAAAACAAAAAACTGGTTTCCTTAAGTGAATAAAGCTGAAGTGGTAGTTTTGAGTGGTTTTTGGCAGAAAACACCCTTGGGGCTTTAGGGGTTAAGAGCAGAGTCAGCAGACTACCTTAGAGGCCTGCGTACTGCAACTCGTGCATGTTCTCTACAGTAGGTTCATCAAATCCGCCAAACATACCAAGTCCTTCCCAATTGGTACTGTACAGTACAGTACAGTACAGTCCCGTACCACGAATGCTTTTTAACAGTAACGCTTAGTAACCGTTTCCAGATTAGCTTCATGCCTTCATCACTTCGTTGATGGCACGGGAATATATTAATCCTCTCAGTTTAACGTCCAGGAGCACTAAATGTACAGTCTTGAGACGTCCGTCGAATTCTGCTTCAAAGTCGTTCTCTAGGCCAGGAGGGTCGTCTTCATTGTGAAGTAATTCGCAGACACGGCTCTTCTCCAGTTGCACATGATCTGTGACTTCGCTAGTGCTTCTCTTGTTAACTCCTAGAATACTTACCAAGTTGGATTTGGTAGCATAACATTCTTTAACTGAGTAGAGTGGTTCTCTACTCCCAAATGTATTGAAATAGACTACCCACATTGCATTCAGAAGGGACCGTGTTGCGTTTCAAACCTCTACAAGTACTCAGCGAGAAAGAAATTCCTTCGGCCTAATTGCACCTACAAATCACCAAGCAAAAATCAGGTCGTCTACACACAAGATTGAACAATCGTAAATCAATGTGTTAAGCTTGGATCATGGCTAATAACATTAGTCAGAGCATTCACAGTCCACCTTGTAAAACAGTCCAGCAAAAACATTTCTATCTGTTGACTGGTGTGGAATTAAAACAAAAGAGTACTATCATTGGAAGTGCATTTCAAACCGCTAAAAGTAGATACAAGAAAACTGGAATTTGGAAATTGGATCACAAAAGTAGACTCAATTGAAAGCAAGGTAAAAGACAAAAAAAATATACAGGCTCTGGCAGATCATATCTAAGCAAGGAAAGTCATGCAAATGGCACAACAAAATGGTCATGCCATTTGCGTGGTTTTCCTTTCCTAGACTTGATTTACTAAGGCCTCTTACAATTTTGGTCTTTCAGGTTTGCTTTAAAGTGGGTCTCGTTTGGTTATTCGAAGTCTAAATTCAAATGTTCTTGTGCCCATTTAAGGGTTTTTGGATGCAGTTCTAGTGATAACACTCCCCAATTCTAATTCCACATCAATAAATAGTCAATAACATATTTGCCAGTCTGTTTTGCGGTGTGGACTGTGGCTGCTCTTCATACCAGAATACTTGTTTTTCGAGTTCTTTGTTTTGGCTTTGAAACTCATGATGCTTACGATATTCCCAACCGTTATTAATTTCTAAAGAAAGCATACGTGCAAGTGGTACAACCCCAAATTTTGGATAACAGCCTCCCAAAATTGGGGGCAATATCAGCAGTGGTTTGAATTGATTCATTTGATTGTCCTTGAGACAGTTACAGTAGACCTGTGCCTGCACAACTTGTCCCACTTGGCAGCACAATGTCCATGGATCTCCCCGTTCTGCGACACAATTCCCGAACGCAGTACAGTCCATTTTAAGCTTAGTCCAAGATTCAATCATTCAGACATCGTTGAATAACAGCGGTTTGCCATTGCTGCACTACCCTCTTCCACTCCGTGTTCGCACATTCTAATCGCCCCATTGCATTTCCTAAAGAATTAGCAAAAAATTCCAGAATGAGCACTGTCGGTAGCTCATCAAATATCACACAAGTGCAAACGCTCAACTACACCTAGTTTGTACTGTAGAGAACCTAGAGCAGAAAACCAAGCGCACTGGAGACTTCCTTCCCTCCGAAGTCCAAACCGGATGCTCCGAAGATCCCCACTGATGAAGACAACTTCAAAGTCCTCTAGAATGAATACAAAGACCCAAGCATTCCAATCCCGCCAATGCACTGAAGACCCCCACTGATGAAGACCTCCTTCCCGAGTGTCCAGGTGCTCTCCAAAGACCCCAAACATTCCAACTCCGCAGAAGCAGGGAAGCTGAAATTCTAAAACAGGTGTCCAAAAAATCCGCTCCATTCACAACGCCTGTGTGTGAAAAAAAAGAATATTCTCGCGGTGCCTTGCGACACCTTTCCTTCTAAGAATCCCAATACTTTACATGATACAAGGCGACACTATCTACCGACACACCCACGAGCACACCCACCGACAGTTGCTCGTCAGCTGGTAGTGAGCTGCATCCCCAAGTCGGCCCCGTTCACTTTCACGAACGGCTTCTCCACCAAGTGACAATCACTCAAATACGGCACCACGTCCCTCATCAATTTCCCATTCACGCCACGATCGTGCGGGCAAGTGAACCTCTTGGTGGCCGGAATCTGATAGCAAGTCTCTGATGATTGCGCTCTCACGCACGGCGTCGACGTTTCGGGACGCAAATCCACAAACCACGGCACCACTCCGCCATAGCCTTGCGCCAATGCCCCGAACGTGGACTGCGGCGTCAAAATCAGATGATCCGTCAAGCTCAAGCACAGAACCTCCGTCAACGCTTGCAGATCGACTTCCACTCCGAAGTTCTGCGTGTCCTCATGCGTCAATTGGACTAAACCCACGGCGTCACCCGATTGCAAGGCCACTCGCACGAAGTCTTGCGTGAATCGCGTGAACAAGCTCTGGTAGAGCGACGTGATGAAGAGCGTGGTGACTTTCAAGGGCGCCATCGGAGGATGGTCTTTTCTGCGAGGAAGAACGCCTTTAGGGTTAGGGTTTGGGAGCCATCCGTGGGTGAGGAGGCATTTCATGATATTGTCCTCGGTGGCTTGATGGAGAAGCTCGAAGTCGGGTTTGCCGTTAAAGTAGCGCTCCTGTACGCCTACACGGCGGTGAGCGTGGCGGAAATGCGCGTCGTGGACTTGCTTGACGCGGCCCCAGACGGGGTCGCAGGGGAGCATCACGGTGCGTAACAGAGGAGTGAAGACTTTGCGAGTCGGGAAGAGATCTTCGAGTACAGGGCGGAAACTTGGGACGGCGAAAAGCTTTGGAACGAAGTAGAGGTTATTGCGGAAGTTGATCCACTCTACTTGTGTGTACTGCGATTGCTCCGTGTCGCAAAAGAATCGTGGCTCTGGTTGCGAATCCCAATTCTCAGTCGTGGAGACGGCGTACACAGGCTTGATCTTTGTCTTCGCGTCTGATCGTGAGTCCACCTTCGCGTAGAACAATTCCAGAGGCTCCCAGAGATCCTTCCTCTTCTTGCTCTCCGACCATTTCTGCGCATGAGCAATTGACTATGTTCGGTCACATGTTCAATGGCTATGACCTGAATCAGAATCAGAATCAGAGAAGAGAGGTCAGAGGTGAGGAGTATTGTACCGACCTTTTGGGGATCCACCATCCACGAGGAGCCTTCAAAAGGCTCGCAGAAGACGCCAGGAACCGCCGTGATCTGCGGCACGAGGAGCACACGCTGCGTGAGCACGGCATACACGAGCGCGGACACGATCGACAGCGCTTTGTTCCCGATCCCGCTCCCGGCCGACACGCCCGCCACCACGAACTTGCACCCGTCGATGTGCCGTCGCTTCAAGAAAAACTCATCGATGTCGCCCATCCTCGCCACGCATGTCCGGTGCAGCTTCGTGTACTCTTCAAGCACCTTGTTCCACTTGGGATTCGTTTTCGTGTCGTGTGTGCCTTTCCGAAACTCGTAGAGTGCATGGATTTCGTGACGGCTGGCACAAGGGTGCTGCTTGTGCCATGCCGAGGAGGAGAAGAATTCGCTCGCGTTCCGGCCATTCGCGGCGATTCTAGTCGTAGCTGCTAGTTTTGCAACGAGCTCCGTCGTGTTGGAGGGCACCCGATTTCTAACTGGTAGTGGATTGTCCAGATACACGACGTCAACTTCGTGGTCGTGTGAATTCTTCGACAGAATCCGCGAGAAGAAGATGAACACTGTGCTGAGCGTGATGACCGAGAGCGCCATGATGAAGAGCGAGGCCCGCAGTTGGGAGTTTCGAAGTAAGTTGCGATGCTTGCAGCTCGCCATTGCAAGCCTCTGGAGTGTTGCCCCTTCATTCGCCCTGTCTTGTTGTCGAAGCTCCAATTGATTTATCCTGTACATTTCAACTCACAGAGTTTCTACAAGAGTTGGGAAGAGTAACCACGGTGAGGAATCGTCCGTCAGCGACCAACCCAGTGAGAAAGCGCCGCAAATTCGCAAGCTCTTCCACAGGCAACAGCATTTCATCTTTCATCTTCACCAGTCACATCCCACTTTCAAAATCTCCAGTAACTAAGCACCTGCCCAGATTCAAACCTAGAAAATCATCCCAAAATGTCAACACGAAGCCCTCTTGCGCGTCACGCGTCACGAATTCGCCAATGCGCTCTCGAACGGTCCAAATTCTAGTCAAAATCTCGATCCGCGCGCATCCAGACGCCCAGACTCTCACACCACCACCTGCTGCTCCTTCTCCCAGCCACTGACCAATCCACCGACTTTCTGCTCCCATAAAAACAAACCCTCAGATGCACTTCACGGGTTTCAAATCACAGCCCCACAAAAGTTCAAACCCACCACCGCTAATCGTCTACACACCACAGTCACTTCTAGCATCTAGAATTCCAACCAAATCAAACAGTCACCGCTCACACAGTCACCAGATCTAAAATCTTCTTGCGTCCTTTCGAAACCGACAACAAAACTAAAACACCCACACTTACTCCAATTTCTTCAATTTCTTCCATATCTTCCCTCCCGCTGCATCGATCCCAGCACCAACCGTTCCATAGAACTCGACCCCACCAATTCAAACGTCTCCTTGATGAGGGAATCCATCCCGTGCAGCTACGAAAGTGGCTGGGCTTTGGTGTCTTTGCTGTGCGTTCTGGGTCTTCTGACGTGTGCCCAAGGCTTTGCACCTTTATTAGCGTCATTGTTTAACTTAACTTAATAAGTTCCAGACCAGAGCTGGGAAGACTGACTGATACCGCCAGGCGCATGCGCTGGCTGTGTCAGCGGAGATTAGCAAGAAATGGCGACTGACTAAGTTACGACTAAAGTGAAGCAGAAAAGGGGCTCCTTGTGGGAGTGATGAGTCGTGACTCGTGAGTGACGACGGAAGAGTCGCGGCGCCACGGCCGTCGTGATGGGGTGGCGTCAGTTTCCGTCGCGAGGCTGGGATCGTGACCACTGACGGAGTGACGGAGGCTCCTGGGGCGTCGTCGTGACACACGCGGCGGGGGCTTGTCCGTCACTCAGCGGACTTTCGGCGTTACGACGGAGAGTTCACGGCGGGGAGTTCTGTCGGTCCTCAGTTTACTGCCTCAATCTATTTTCGAATTTTAGCATAATTAGATAACTACACCTAAATTGACCCTTTTATAAAACCAACCATATGGGATTCTTGCCTTAAATGTACTCCCACCATGGTGGAAACACCTAAAACCATCAATATAAGCAATTCAACATAGTTGGAGGCACCTTTTTAAAAAAAAAAAATTTGGTAGGATTTTAGTAATTGGAAATGATGAATATTAAAAAAAAAAAATAGAATTTTTGGATATGACATGCAGATTCTTTGAATTTTCGAAGTGGAAGCTTCCTAGGCTACCAAAACTAGTTGTTTCTAAAACTCAAATCTCAAAAAAATTATCATTCAACTAATTGAAGTTAAGTAACAAGATAGTTGAATGACACTTTTAATGGATTCTTTCACCTTGAAGCACTCCGACGTCTAATTTTTGGATGACTACTAGATTGAAATTCAAGTTTTATCTTCATTATTGCTTGGATGAAAGTCATCTTAATTTGTGGAGATACTTTGTCAAGTTGTTGTCTTATTTAATGGTTGGATTTGGTGTTACTAGAGTACATATTTTTCTAAAATAAAAGATGTGGAAGTATCTCAAGTGGTTGACCAAGCCCAAATTGCGTTGGTTGTAGTTCAAAATTAGATTTGCAAAAATGAGGTCATAGATTTAAATAACACAAAAATTTCAAAATACCATTGTGTGAAGAGAACCTCATTTCACATCCATTCCAACAAATTGCACTTCAAATATGATAAGATTTTGCTTGTAATAAAATTTTGAAGGAATTTTGAAATTTTTCTTTTAAAATCTATAACAAAATATTGGTGATAGCATTGTTGAATCTAACCATATGGATGGAATCTAAAATCCAAAGTCTACATTTTTCATTTGTTTATCAATTCTAAAGTATGCTTCTAAAGAGTACTTTATGATGATTTTTTTCAAACTGTCAATTTTGGAGAAGATTCTAGATGTTTAGGGATAAAATCCTATAGGACCAAGGCTATTTTTCTGTCAAAAACCACTAAAAAATGCCATTTCTACTACATTCATCCAAGAAAACAAAAATAATATTTTTTTAGAATCTGACCATAGGATCTTATACTTTACTTATTCGAGATCATGTAGTAAAAATTTCATGAAGTTTGATTGTATAGATTGGAATAAATTAACATTTAAAGTTGGAATTTTTTTATTTTTTTGAATGCTAACTTGCAATTTCAAATGACTTTGACCGCCATTTGTAGAATAAAATTGCATTGCAAAATTTGAATTCAAATTTTTTTGTGTTGAATAATTGAGTAGAAAGTATAGGAATCTTTTCAAAAAACAACTAGTTGATTATCATTTGTTAAAAATTTATTAAATAGAAGTAGGTTCAAGATTGAAAGGAAAACTAAAATGTTAATAGCCCAAAAATAGATTTGGAATATAGTAATTCCAATGGTAAGATTATTCTAGCAAGCAAACTTAACCTTGTAAAAAAAATTTGAATTTTTTGAAAATTGCATTTAGAAATGAATCTTATATGTTATTTTTTCATCAAGTTAATCAAGTCTATTAATAATTTCATATTCTTAGGATTCAAAATTAATAGCAGAAAAGAACGTCATTCCAATTTTGATGGAGAATATGAATGGTGTTTCTTGCAATTACCCTCCACAAAAATATTTTCAATGTAATGAAGGGAACCATGTTAATTGCCTTTTTGATTGGTTTAGGCATATTTATCTTATATTTTGATCATATCATTAATTTGGCTTTTCTTTGCACTATATATGTTCAAGTAGGAGACCTTACTTACATCACAATGGTATGAACCAGAACGGTACACTTTAAACTTTCAAATGTACTCTATTGATATATAGTGACCATGAAGTGGAGCAAATAGTGACATGGTGCAAAATAGATCTTCTATCTTAATTTGCATAAGATATGAGAACCTAAATTAGAAGTGACACTAATTACAATAGAGTAGAATTATCATTATTAACTTCCAAAATTCTTTGATTCTATTTCACAAAAAATACTCAAAATGGGTTGTTTTGATGGCAAAGGCAAAAGAAATAACAAATAAAATTTTGGTTCATTCAAACTTAAGATTTAGTAGTAGACTACTTTATTACATTGTGGTAATAAAATAAGAAGTTTTAACTGACAAAATGCAAGATTATCATGTTTGAAATGGAAAAAAAATGTTTATTGGGGACATTTCTAATTTTCGGAAGCTCTGATTTGGGAAGGCTTTTGTACAAGGTAATTTCATTTTTTTTTATTAAATTTTTTATTATGATTTTTGTCACATAGTTTACCAAATATTTATATTAATTTTCATAACATTTCAAATTGGGAAACATAAACAAAAAATAATCCAATAGGGAACTAACTTCAAGAAGACCCTCATGCAAAGTCATTTTTTCAATAATTTGCAGTTTATATGTACAATCTTTGTTTTAAAATACATAAGCTAAATTATAGGGCAGTTGGAGATATTGGGTGGCATGGCATAGGAGGAGTCTAGGTCAGAAGATGCTATGCCTAATTTGTTAATAGAAAGCTTTAACATTGGATAACCTTATTGCCTCATGCTATATCCTCTAAAGTAGTGTTTGGAAAAAATTTGGGTCTCCTTTAGCTCATGTTCTCCTTCCCTGAAAATCAACCACGTATTTTTCAACGGTCATTGATTGCATCTTTTCAATCACAAAATGTTTCAGTTTATTTCCTATAATATCAATTTTTCACTAGTCAATTTCTTCTAGTTTGAAATTGGTACCGACTAAATTGCTACATTTTGATAACATAAAAAAAAATCCAAATTTAAAAAATTAATTAAAATTACATTCTTGGAAATAATTAAACTTAGCACAGCCCTTTACCATTTGAAGGTCAAGGATCCTCGGATCCTCCTAGCTCATCCAAGATGGAATTAAAAATAATAATGAAAAATCTGCATGAAATAAATAAAAATTTAGAAATCAAAGTTTTTACCTTCTGCAAATGGTTCTTCTATTGCCCTTTTTGAGGTACTAGTGAAGATTGGTATACAAATGTTGAAACTTAGTGGAATTTTTCTACAAGACAATGGCATCTATTAGTACACTATTAAAGTCTTTCTTTAATCCTACCAAGGCTAATCACATGATATTATTTAGATTTGTTGTTGTCGTGCAATTTATAAACTTTATTATTTGAACAAAAAAGTTCCTTTGCACATCATGGTGCTCACACATTAACACTTTGCAATTTCAGCAATTGCTAGAAGGTTGTGATACTTCAATTTCAAAGATGGACTTCAACTAATTGAAGCCCATAAATCTCCAAATTTTTTGTCCATCCACTTAGTGCTTCCTTATATCTTGAAAGCAAAAAATCTTACTTACAAGTTGTTGCATCTACTAAGAAAAAATTATTTCTTCCTTGACTTTTGCCAGGACTATAGCAAAAAAAGATAAAGTTCTACAATACACTATGATGATAAACCAATTTGTTTGTAAGGCAAGTGAATTGGATTAGAGACTTTGAAAGCATTAATGGCATTATTGTCTTCAAAACTAGCCTCTAAAGCCATAAAAATTGCCTCAACATACAACTTTAAAATGTTCGGGTAGCTTCCACAATAGCATTTGTAGGATCTTTTATCATTTCAATTAGTACAAGAGAAATGGATGTTTTAAGTATAGTCCTAGTAGTATAGTCCTATAATTTCTGAACTTTTAGGAAATTTTTTATAAAATTTTTCGAGAAATACATGTGTTTATAGTAGAAATTTACTAAAACTCACCGAAGAGATCATAAATTATAGGACTATACTTAAAACACCCTTTCTCTTGTAGTGAATATCAGTGTGAAATTTGGACCTCTTTATTTCATTAGGTAAAGAATGAAGGTAACCAAATGGAGGTCTAAATTCAGGGAGGATATAGAAACTTATAGTTGGATTAGATGTATCTTGGTTCAAGCCACAAGAGTTAAGAAGAAAGTACATCCTAATGGATGCCATTTTCTTTTTCACAATAGACTAAATAGTAGAAATGTCAAAAAAAATTAACTGAAAAATCTTAGACAATTTTGAAAGCATATGTAGAATATTAGCCAATAATAGAGAATATAAATACAATTAAAATCATGCAACTTATTCAGCAAGTCAAGAATGGAAGCATCATCCTTTCAAAAAGCATTATGCAAATAATTAGGGAAAAAATTCAAAGAATCATAACCCATATTTAACTAATTATGGACAATTACACCAAATATGAACAAATTCATACTCCGTAATTACCTAAAAAAAGAGAAGAACGTGATTAAAATGATGGAAAAGTGTCGGCAGCCCACCGACACATTGTTCCGTTGAACTGCTTGTCTAACAAAATGGATTCATGAAGGACAATTTGCTCTGAATAGAAATTAGAAGTAGTAAAATAATGTAGTTGCAAATGTGATATTGCGATACCAAAAGAGTTGTCTATAATTGTGGAACCCAAACCAAGGCGAATTCCCAATACGAATCTTATAATTCCAATCATATCATTTCCAAATCCTAAATAGAAGACACCCCGAGCCCCTCAACATATATAGTTTGGTAGCCAATAAGAGAGTCCAAAGTAACGTGTGTAGTCACATGCAAACAATACAGTGAACACCAGAGTTAGAAAAATCAGCGTTCCATGAGCGCAGTAAAGAAAAGCAGTTGGAAAATCGTCCGCAAAAGAGCTTCATTTATATTGAAAACAAAAATTTACAAATCCAATGCAATTCCAACAAGAGAAGAGTAGACGTGAGACGACAACAACTAAAAATATTGTATCTAATATTGCACTACTCACATATGGTAACTGTGTCGTTGGGCAGCTGATAGCAATGGTAAATGGCAAATGTCTAGAATAAAGAGGATCCAGACATGAAGCTACTCCCTTCCTAATCCAAAACGAGATTAAGTAATGTGGACATCCGGATAGAGTCCACCGAAACAAGATTATTGTGGTGGTAGAATGGTGCATTCAAGACGCAGTAGTGTCTAGCGTATTGACTGGCAGCCAACACCACCATCCGAGTGTTGGTTCTGACCAGTGGATCGAGGCTTGGGATAACAACACGATGAACAAAAAGTGTTCTATCGGCCGGCTCGTCGGCTGGTAGCCAACAAATATGGTAAACTCGTGATGTTAGTCATCTCCCTTGTCCTCTGCATCTCAGTCAAAAGCTATGCCCGCGGCCTCCAGATTCGCAATCACAACAGTAACCAAGGCCTTTGGGATAACATGAGACGTGGGAGGTCCTTTCTTCACATGTGAGGGCATTTTGTACGAGTACAGGACAATGTTGACATGAACAACCTGCGGAAGACAGAGTTCCTTATGCCATCTCTAGGTCCAGCACTCCCTCGCCACAACTGCTTTTCCTTCCCTCTTGGCTTTCATTGGAGTCTACCATTTCAACTTGAAATTTCCATACATTGGCCTTAGAGTCATGTCCACACACTCCAATACCCGTCCAAGCCAAATAAGAAGGTAATTATTGTGACATGGTTGACCAAGAACAAAGTCTCCTAGCAAAACATCCCTGAAGGGATTAAAGGTCAACCTCAGCCTGTCCTTCGCAGGCCCACAGTGTGGAGAGGGCTCTAAGTCATCCTCCGGAGTGATGTCAACTGGATTATTTGGATCCGCTCCCTTCTCTAGAAATGCAAATCTGTGATCTCTTGTCTAGTTGGACAACGGCCATAATCCTTCCTGAAGCAATGTTGGTGTTTGTGGCAGCAACAAATTAATCTCAGAGTGAATTCGTTCCCAGTATGCCACACAATCTGCCATTTCCTCTGCGTATCGCTTGTTTTTGGCCATTCCCAATTTCTAGAATTTGATGTACTTTGCGATTCCATTCTTGATGAAACTTTATTTCTCATTGCATTCGCTAGCCCTGGCCACTTCTTTATCTGCGTTTTGATTCTTGTGATTTATCTCCACATTCCCTTAGAGGGCCTTGAACGGAACAGGTAGTGGGTCCCCTTTTGGAATTTTTGGTCTCCCATCTTCGTCTGCTGTCCATATTTTTATGGGTGGCCCAAGAGGAAGCTACAAAAAATCCATTGTCCTTTTCTTATACCTCATGACTGGCCATCCTCGATCATCTCCAAATTCTTCCACATAGAATTTGAACAGGTGTTTATCCCCAAGTCCCACAATCTTGTTCACCCCATTATGATGAAAGCCCTTGAGGTATAAGTCAGCCACCTCCCAAACGAACTCCAATATGAAGGCTACAATCTTTTGTGAATCTATGAACGCCTTTATGAGATTTGCAAGGACGTATGTGTTTTTCTTTTTGATTAATTTTGACAGATAATTGAAGTGCGCGTCAATGTCTTCGTGCGTATAATCGCCAATGAAAAAACCAACAATTACTTCTTTGACAATGCGCCTAGTCGTGAGTAATGAGCAGAATGCCATGAAGAACCAATTTTTATTGTCTTTCGTGGAGTTGTCCAGTTGCAAGAACAATTTTCTTGGAAGTGGAACATGTGGTCGTCCTATTCTTCAAGTGTTTGTGACTTTGTTGGAGGTTGGAAGAATGGATGAGTTGCATCTTGACTTACCATGAAGTAGAGCCTCAAAGACGGTATTTTGCGGTCGGGTTGAGAACATGATCTTGGATTCCCGAACAAGTGGCATTTCGAGAGCTCAAAGGATCCTGTATAGCGATGATATTGTAAAATTTGAGTCTCCAGGACAGAGTCATGTGGAGTAATGAGCATAGGCGCCATCGCCGTGTCCATGTGTGAGCATGCCAGATTGCCAGTATATGAGATTGGTATCTGTCCGAGCCCGTCAGTGGCCTTGGTGATGAGTTGCATCCTGGGAATAGCGGTCTTGGTGGTGTCCATTTTGTCACGAATAATGGAGAGGAACTCTGATGAATTTTGCATAGATTGCGAGGTCCATCCACCATAGACATTTCTACAAGCGCGTTGGTAATTGAGATGTCTCTCTCTGTCATCGACCAAGGCCTGCCACTCATGACAACCTCTTGGATACTTGGCAATAAACTCGACAAGGAAGTCACATTCTGTGCATTTGGAGAAATTGCTCCCAACCGCCTTGACCTTGATGTTCTTGAAATGAGCTTTTCGAAGGCAGCTAATGGCAAACTGTGAGACTGGCATCATATTGCATATTCCGTTGACTTGAAAGGCATAACTATGTGGATGAGATTTCGTGACGGGAGAGACATTTGTATCGGCCAGCAGCCGACATAATTGCAATGCAAGGACCTAACGAAGGAGACAGAACTATGACTGAACCGCAAGGTAGAGGGATTCCATTGGATGCAAGGCAGCTAGACTAGACTATATCAACTGGCAATCAACAGAAGCTACTCTGTACTGCAGAGGAAGAGAGGAAGGTAATAGATACTTACATAATTAACTTGTTTGCGCATGTGATCCCAATTCATTGCAGAGGGGACGACTTTGAAATTGTCGATGCATTTATTTCCAACTAGTCTGAACTCGTTTGGCATCTGGTCAGCATTCTCGTTGATAATCGTCATGAGAGTTGCTTGAGCTTGAACCGTTTGCAGATGTTGTCGGTGAGCCCCCGCGTTTCCATGTGACCTGCTAACGGATCCTCCAGTGGTCGCGGCCTTGTAGACATGATAGGCCGACCAAGAGACCCCATGAATGATATACCAGGCGTTCTTGTAGACGTCTACAATTGCAAGAGTAACAAAGTTCTTCCCTGGAATTACACCTGCATGAAGTTGACTCTACACCGCATATGCCATCTCCCTCGTCTCGAATGTGCAAGTGAAAAACTTTCGGTGTAGAATTCTTGTGTCCTCCCAAAGAAATGTTTGGCAGCATCTGAGCTTGCAACATTTTTGGGAGCTGACCTTCCGTATGTCCAGCTCTGACGTCTTCATTTGCAGTTTGGATCTGCTTTTGTGATCCTTAGGAAGCACTCTTCGACGCAAGGACCAATATGGATTCTTGGGTCCCCCTGCATTCCTTTGTCATCAGATTCATTCAACTCAACAACCTCGGAGTAGAGCGTGACAATTTCTGAGAGTAGCCTGCCCCCTTCTAATCTTGGATATGACAGCCTCTAGCGCATAGTTGTCATTTGCAGTGCCTCATGGTCAGATACAAACATGACACCCACATCCGAATCTCCAAGGAGATCGTCGTCGCAAGCTTTGTCTGGAAGGTAGACTTGGATCATTGTTCTTCCGAAGAAAGAGAAGTCGTCATTCAGAAGTTCATAGTATTGATTTCTCTAAAGTGGTCTATCGGGGAATGGAAGACCCGACTAAATTCCATCTGAGCTGCAGTTGATGTCTCCACTTCTACTGGTCCCAATAAACGTGTCCACATTGGCAAAGCTGCCAGCAGCGCTGGGGTCGGATCCGCCATCGCTAAAGCTACTGAGACCATGAATATTAGTAAGATGATCAACAGAGCCGCAATTGTCATCGTTGGATGACTATAGCCTATCATCTCGATTGTCCTTGTCTAAAGTAGTGGCTGGAATCCGTGCATGTGCCGACTCAATAAATTCAACCTGGACATCGAAAGAGCTACCTCCACTTTCGCAATTAACATCCAAAATTGATTGCTTCATATGGATCCCTGGGAAACATGTCGGCTGGCCGCCGACATTCGTGGGCGATGCGCTAGAGGTCTGGATAGGCTTAACCTTGTAACCACTCCAGAGTATTTGGTATCTAATACAGAGTTTGAGTGTCATCAAATCTGGAATCTCGTAGTAGGCATTCTGATCCTTGAAGTCATCGATTACATGCAGAAGTTTGACAACCAAAAAGAAGTTGTGTGGAACTCGGAAGCCTTTCTAGAATCCCTTTGGAGAGCATTTGATAATTGTACCTGCTCCAGCATATATCAGGTTTGTGCCCACAATCTCTAGATGACCAACATCCATATTGATAGTGAGTGACAGGAATTGTTGTATAGGCTTTTCATCCGTGTTCACATGTATCGGCTATCGACCGACACCAATGGAAGTAGACATTTTCGACTCCGCGTAGGGATAAACATTGTTTGCGTCCCACACGATTGATCTTCTTGGGTAGTGGTGGAAGAAGACCAAGTCCCCCTTAAGAAACGGAATAGGCATGTCGAGATTATCTGGAACATCCAATACATGAACCCACACAAGATAGGGATCGCAGTTCATCACCCTATTTACGACAGCTTGCCCAGCATAATAGAGTCGTTCAAGGGTAAGAGCAACAACAACTCCCTTCCTCAGCTTCAGGCTCCCGGAGCCACCATTTTTTGTGAATGCTTTGATAGGACTTGCATCCAAACCAAAGTCACATTACATGTTATTCAGCCCTTGTAGAGGGCTACGAGTTCCCCAAGGTTCCCAGACTCAGAAACTGTCTGGAACTGCGTCGTCACAGCTGCGTGACGTGACAAAGAGACTGCCACATTATACCAAAAATAAATTCAAAAAAAAAAAAAAAAAATTTGTTCATCTTTTTTTCCATTTTAAGATTTAAAGATCTTTTTTTTTTTTTTTCAAAAAAATAAATTTTGATAGCGGTAATTCTTTTGCTGCTAGGAGAACAACGCCAGGAACAGGCCCACAACGGCCCTCCATACCCCCCCAAAATCATCTAATGGCAGATCCACTCATGATTCAGAATCGGAGGAAAGAACCTACAGTATCGGAATTGTTGTTGCTCTCAGTCCATGAAACACCTTATTAGTTGGCAACCAATATCCAACTAGCTTATGGGCTGGTAGCCGACAGTAAGGTCTGTAATGACAAGCTGATGATCTTAAACTGCTCAGATCACAACCTGTAAATCATCTAGAAAGCTAGATATCAAATAGAATGAAGCGATCTAGGTAGTCTGCACTGATGTTCTGACCAAATCTGATCCATAAGACATGTAACTGGATTAAAAGTACAAAGCGAAAGGAAAAAATAAATCACAGACTAGTCCCTGATTTCTTGCAATGTTCCTGAACGTATCCTGATCTATTGAGCGCAGTCCATTGCATTCCAGTCATCCCTGCATTCCAATCATCTACTGCATTGCCCTACATATCAGTGCAATCCACTCCTCCCTAATGCTTTTTGGATGGCCTGACTGTGTCCCTGTAGGTGACAAATTAAATTGAAAGAAAGAAATCCTTCCAAAATTGAACCTAAGTGAGGAGGCCAAAGAAGCAATTTAGCGCTTGAAATTTGAATTTGGAGGAGGATGAAGTTGTTGTGATTGCAAAAGAGACAGGTACTTACGTCTGAGGATCGACTTGGAAAACGTACGCATCTTCTTGCAATGAGTGTTTGTCACTTTGATGTCCTTGGCTGGAAGTGGAGTATTATTTTTTGGATGAAAAATGGAGGATGGATGAAATGAATGGATGAACGGTTTAGGTTTGTCATCATTGTGCATCTTGGCTGGCAACCGTCACTTCAGTGGAAGGTGGGATGTATACTCCTCTGGCCACTTTCATTTTTCCTCATTTTCAATTTGCTTCTCTTGCTCTCGCTCTCCCTCTCAGCTTCTAGTTGACACTCCGTCGGCAGACCAAGAAGCAGTCGCCCCGCCACTAGACTTTAGAACGCAACCGATACCGTTTATTGGGCAGCCAATACTCTTGGCGGCTGAGGTGATACATAGTCATTACTAGCCGACAAGTGACACAACCCAATCAGTAAGCAACACAAGCCTGTGGCGATGGCGTCCTCGACTCTTGCTGCTAAAAAGTACTTCACCTACCATTGTATCGGCTGGACGCCAATACAAATCTTCCTGCTTTGTTTTGCATGTCACTTATGCATTTTGAATTTTGGCACATGTTTATTTTGTTATCCGCTTGCAGTCAACATTGTTCTCAGCGTCCATATGGAACTCGTTGTTGGACTATATCGGCTAGCAGCCAATATGGTATATGACAAAAGATTTAGAAAGTGACTTTCTAATCTTCATGAAGTGATTGTCCAATGGCATTAGTTATTGTTGGATTTTTCAAAAAATGAGAGTTTAAATTGTTGAAGGTAATATTGGACTAACTTGAATATCTAACACCAAAATGTTGAATTTGTTGTGCATTACAGTACAAACTACAATTTAGTAAAACGCTTTCATTTTTTTTACTTTTCAAATGGCCATTTTGACCTTCCTAAACCCGAGCCATTAACAACCACAATTTTTGGGACTTAAATTTCCTTCTATTATATGCTAGAAATTAGTCAAATATTCAAATTTTCTTGCCTTCCTAGATCCTAGCCGTTAATGGCTATATTTTTTGGAACTTAAATTTCTTTCTATTATATGCTCAGAATTAGTCAATTGCTTAAATTCTCTTGCCTTCATAGACCCTAGTTGTTAATGGCTATGCTTTTCAAGACTTACAAATTTCCTTATTTTATGTGCTAAATAGTCAAATGCTCAAATTTTCTTGCCTTTCTAGATCCAAGGCGTTAACAACCATACTTTTTGGAACTTAAATTTTCTTCTACTATATGCTCAGAATTAGTCAAGTGCTAAAATTTTCTTGCCTTTCTAAGCCTCAGCCATTAATGGCCATTCTTTTTTGGATTTCAATTTGTTTGCACCATATGTTGAGATTTGGTCAAATGCTGCAATTTACTTTGCCTCCCTAATGGACAACCATTAACGGTCATGCTTGGGGGGATTCAAATTTGTTTCCATCATATGCTACAAATTAGTCAAATGCTGATATTTTCTTGCCTTTTTAGACTCCAACCATTAATGGTCACGCTTTTTTGAATTCCATTTTGCTTGTACCATACACTAAGATTTGGTCAAATGTTGCAATTTGTTTTTCCTTCCTAATGGACAACCATTAACGACCATGCTTTTTTGGATTCAAGTTTGCTTCCAACATATGCTTGGAATTTGATCAAATGTTGCTATTTTTTAGCATTCCTAGTGCACAACCGTTAACGACCATGCTTTTTTAGATTCCTGTTTGCTTGCACCATATGCTAAGATTTGGTCAATTGCTGCAATTTATTTTGCCATCCTACTGGACATCCACTGAAGACTATGCTTTTTTGAATTCAAGTTTGCTTGCACTATATGCTAGGATTTAGTCAAATGTTTCAATTTCTTTGGTCTTCCTAATTATGGACAGCCATTAATGGCTACCATATTGAATTATATTGTACAATGCATATATACAAACTATAATTTTTTTTTAATCTTGATTTAAATTGGAAGAGATTCATTTTTTAGTAACTAGGTATCAATTGCTAGACTTTTATGTTTTTTTAGATTCTAAAGAAGTTTGGCTAATACAAGTTTCTCATTACTATTGGTCATCCATTAATAGCTAGGTTATTTTCCAACCTCATCTAATACAAACAAAGTTGTTTAAATTAGATGTGATTCACATTTCATTTTTGGATTATATTAGTCATTTTTCTTAATGCATGACAATTGACTACATTCGGATATCATATCAAAGATGTTGACTCAAAAACATCCACAAGCACAAAGATTAGATGCTGCACTACGACCTTTTTCTCAAAATCAACTAGAATTACAATTGCATGGCTTTTCAAAGAGGAAAATTGTGAATACTTCTTCTCGTCTTGAGCAATTGAGGCATCAATCAAGGGCAAAAGCAAAAACCAATATTCTTTTATGTCATGATTTATTTGAAAACAATGAGGGGAAACAATTGATGTCATGGATTATATTATTAAAATATGGAATGTCAAATGGAAGTGAACAAAAGTTGCATTTCAAAAAAATTGGAAAATAATGATAATTTGAAAGTTTTCTTTGACAAGATATTTATGGTGTGGGATGGCAACCACTGTTTGCAAGTACAGGGGCCTATTATCAACCAAGATCATGAAGACAACTTCATGTAGCATTGTGCTATTGAAAGTATTGTTTTAGAAATTAAGGAGGACACTACAATTATGTTGGCAGTATTTCATAAAGTCAATTGATAATTCCTTCAATTTATTTATCAATTTTCATTTCATTTGATTTCTAGTCTCTAAAGCTTGTTTGCTCTTGCTTTTGCTAAAGCCAAGAAGAAGTCAAAACAAAAAACTTGGTTCATTTTGACTATTGAGGCTCTTAATGCCATGTTTATTTCATATTTTTTTTTAATTCTAAGGTCTTCCTTTGTTTTTGATGTTAATTTGAATTAAAATTTTCTTGCTCTACTATGCTTAATATTTGTCATTAAAAGCAATAATACTTATTTTTATAAACCATTCACTTCATGCAGCACAAGTTTGTTGAAGGTAGGTTTTCATTCAAAATTAAAGAAGAAGCTTCCCATTATAGATCCTAAATACACCATGACCTTTTTAGAGTAGGTGAAGTATCACTATGAAACTTATGATGAAAGCTTAGAGATGATTCAAGAGAAACTTTGGATGTCAACAATTTTAGCAATAGAAATTTCTTTAAAGATTCATTAGGGGTTAATACATTTATTTGGTATATAATATATTACTATTACATTTGTTTTAAATATTCAATGTCTAAGATATTTATTTATTTATTTAAAAGAATAGTTACAAAAGTAAAATAAAATAGGTGGACTATTTTCATCATTTATATTTACATGAAGGCCCATGATAAAGACTACAATGATCATTTAATCAAAAGCATTGTTCATGATTTAATGCTTGTAATGTTTACAACCTTTGCTTGTCACTAGATTTATGTCTAGCCTTTTTGGCCCACTTTTCTTGCTCCTTCTAGTTTAGACTTCATAATGTCACACCTATAATGGTATTATGATGAATTGTAGTTTTACATTTGTGTGCTTCATAGTGAGACATTCTAAACCACTATACCTATTTTCATTGTGTATTTGCTTACACACACTATTTATTTTGACTATATTTCAATTTTTGAGAATAAATTGGTTCAATTTTTTGGTACAAAATTGCAT
>OX579641.1:17398843-17573289 GCA_951230915.1 Antitrichia curtipendula
AATAGAAAAATCTAATTACAATAAAGAAATATCTATTTTTCAAAAATTGGACATTGTCACGACAACCTTTGAAACCTTTGTGAGGAAATTCTAAAAGTTTTTGGGAAATGCCTATTGAAGGAAAGATGTGCGTGTAGGTATTTCCTACATATTGCCGCAATTGAATTAAAAAAATTCATCATCTATATTTTTCAATGAATTATTGTATAAAATCATTAAAATTTAATGAAAGAATTCACCAAAAATAGAATTTTGATTTTCTGAAATTCAAATTTGGTATGCTTGATCGGAATTGCATAAGAAGTGAATGTTAATTATGCAAGATGAAAAATGTTAACCATATGATACATTCTACAATTTTCTTTTGACTGGCAAAATGGAGTGGACGATTCGTGCTTGCCGGGTACTGTACAGTACATTACATTTCAAATTCAGAAATGTCCAGTCATTCAGTTGTGGCACAAGTAGGATGGTTTAACTGAATTATACCTTATTAAGCACACGTTCACCTCAGTTGTCCAAACTCTGAACACAATTTGACAACCATTTTGCCATGCAATGGCCTCGAAGCAAAAAAAAAAGACGGGCAATGTGATGAACAGATGCAGGCAGCCAGCATAAGGATTCTCTTGAAGTCAGGTTTGAATGAGCTCAGTGATCGATGCATTAGGTCGCAATAATGATCCAAATACGCATCCTACATATCCTGAGAACCCAAACTAACCCAAATAGAAACCCTTTCTACATCTTGAATAATTTCTTTTTTCTTGAATCAATCTGAAAGTGAATTTTCATCAAAGCTTTAAGTATTGATATATTTTCTGCAGGGACCACTTCAGTCCATACGGAGAGACATTAACAAACCAATCATAAAGATCAAGAATATTTTTGCCCATCCATAATTTCACAGATTGGGAATTGAAGTTGTGATATAAGTACAAGCAGCACTAATAGGGTGCTGCAGCAGCAACTAGATGTTATCTAAATTTCTACTCGAAGGACTAATACCTATCGCGCTTTGCTCTGAGGGCTAGGTTGCATTACATCTTTGCAAGTGCGTTCTAAAATGCCTAAAAATTCTCTAACAACAAAAAATACCTTAAAAGGTTGTGAATCGAAATCTTTAGAAGCAGCTTCGCCATAGAAGTAGACACTAACCTTCTTCACGGAGTCGAACGCTCCTTTGAAGTCCGCTTCTGCAGTGGTCACATTCGATTCTGCTTCTGACACAAACTTCTCCATCGCCCCCTGAAAAGAATCATCTGTGAGATCTACAGTACTATCTTTGACTTTACATTCCGCCCCTTGGGTTTCTGTGAAGCGCCCTTCCGTCACCTGCACCTTAATTCCACGCAATCCATTCACTAGCTTCTGAATCGCTGCTTTCAAAGACGAAGCATCGAAGCCACCTGCTTTCCTAACATTTGACATCTCTACTGGTAATCTCGAAATCACTTCCATGCCCATCTTTCTCGACTCCTCTCCATTCGCAATAGCCGTTTCAAAAAGAGAGGCATCTGGTGATTGTGGAGTTGAAGGAGTCGTAGGCACGCTGTTGGGATCGGCGTTGTTCAGCCTTGCAACACGTGCCTCCTCTGAACTGATGATTTGCTTGATCACGAAGTGAAGCAGGGTGGTCTTTCCATCAGCTCCTTTCACATCATCAAGTTTCAAGAGATTATCAAGTTTGAATGCTTGAGCATCTCCTCGATACGTGCCCCTGTTCAGGCTGTTGCCAGCCTTCAACACAGCTGCTAGAAGCTTCGTAAACGTCTTGCTCCCTTTCAGCTCTTTGCATGCCAACTGCATCAAACGCACCAATGCAGATTAATCTCACTTGTGATCAAAAGCAGCTAGTCAAGTTTGTAGCTACACAAGTCATTCTTACAATAACATGAACACTGCAGATAGATTCCAAGCATTATGTGACCTAAACACAACAATACAAAACATGTACTAACCTCCAAGACTTTAATTGCTTGTTGAACATGTAGCATTTCTTCCTCGTACTGCGTTCGATACAGCATTGCACTCAGACGAGAAAACGCATTTGGAACATGCAAAATAGCATGGAAGAAGCGATCTGGAGGACCAAGGCTCTGAAGACTGCCATCGAACTGCATAAACTTCTTTTTCTCATCAGCAGTGGGTGCCACTTTCACCAGCATTTCCAGCACATCCATGCTCAAGCCATCACCTTTGCAGCCAAAGAACAAAAGAACACTCAGCACAAGTAACAGTTACTGGAATTTCCTGGTCGATTATCAAATTCCAACATTGATTTCTGTTAAGTCAACTATCAGGTGCCCATACAGAACCTCGCCTTCTCTTTGCTCGTGCCACTCGACTTTCCGAGCTGGCAACGTTGACAACATTGAACAACAGACAGACGAAATCATATCGCACGATCTCAATCTTATTACATGGAGACTGAAAGCAGAAATTCAGAATCCCAGGGAAAAGAACATGCAGCAAACATCAGATATGAGTACAAGACAATCCAAAATTGATGAGAATACCCCCCCCAAAAGTCTTTTCATCAGAAGGAAAGGAATTAAGTGAACCTTCGAGCAGATGTCCAATAACTTCGTGCTTTGAAAGGTTAAGAGCTCGAAGTTGGATAGAAAAGTTGTGCGCCTTCCTCGACTCCAATATTGCAACTTGCGTGGGGGCAGAAGACCCTGTCTTTTTTGGTTCAATCTTCCTGGCTGCTGGGGCAGCTAAGCCAAAGAGTGCTTCAAGCATCTCAGTATCAAACCTGCACGATCACAAGCAGTATGATAATTTGAAAAAAAAATTGAAAATATCTAACGCATTGAGCACACAACAAGCTTAAATTGCAAACATTTTATCAATGACGATCGATGATCAGACTCATTCAACACAGGTAAGCACAAAAAGAAAATCACGGAATGATGCAGAAACGTACTCCTCCATAGATTTATCCAACGTATCCCACACCATCGATTGGTCTGTTGCCGCTTTCAATTTATCCCAATGTAAAGGCTTGAGTGCATGCTTTGGAGGGGAAATTACCCTAGTAGTTGGCGGCTTCTTACCAACATTAATAGGTTTCAGGCCAGGAGGTGGTGGAGCGGAATGACCCCCTCGCCCTCCTGGAGGTGGTGGAGGGGGAGGAGCACCTCGTCCTCCTGGAGGGGGTGGTGGGGGTGGTGCACCTCGTCCTCGTCCTCCTGGTGGTGGCGGTGGCGGTGGAGCACCGCGGCCTGCAGGAGGAGGTGGTGGTGGAGGCGGTCCACCTCGGCCTCCTGGAGGGGGTGGTGGGGGTGGAGGAGCCCCGCGCCCTCCAGGGGGAGGTGGGGGAGGTGGAGGAGCAGCTCGCCCTCCTGGGGGTGGAGGAGGCGGCGGTGGAGGACCAGGTCGCCCTGCTTGGGGTTTGGGTGGAGGAGGAGGAGGCGGAGGAGCAGCTCGCCCTCCAGTCGGTGGAGGGGGCGGGGGAGGAGGTGCACCAACTGACCGTCCTGCAGGAAGAGGAGGGGGTGGGGGTGGGGGAGGAGGAGGTGATGCACCAACTGGTCGTCCTGCAGGAAGAGGAGGGGGTGGGGGTGGGGGTGGAGGAGCAGCAGCTGCCCTGCCACCTGGAAGAGGAGGCGGAGGAGGAGGTGGGGGAGCAACTGACTTCCCTGGCAGGGGAAGCAGAGGAGCAGGAGCAGGAGCAGCTGCCCTGCTTGGCATAGGCGGAGGGGGAGGGGGTGATCCTCTTCGAGGAGCAGTTGGGAGTGGAGGTGGGTCAGCAGTTGCTGTATCCGCTTCCTCTATGCCTTCAAGAGGGGTGCTATTTACTCTAGAGACAGTAGACTCTATGCTATACAGAAACGGTTTTGAAGTCTCTTTCCGGCTGGGACGCCTTGAAAGCCCAGAGGTACCATCTCTTTTGCTAGGACGTCTTGAAAGCCCAGGAGTAACATCTGAAGAGAGGGTGCCAGGTGCAGTTGAACCCCCTTCTTTGATAAACTTGATAGAGGGTACAGGTAGCTTTGCAGAAGTTTGTCCCGATCTAGGTGAGGAAGGTGTATCTGAAGAGGACCATCCACCACTGGTGGAGGAGTCGCCGTCGTCGTCGATTGATGGCAACGGGATATAGGTCTCTATGTTTAGATGGCCAACAGAGACGGACTCTGCAGGAGCATCTGTTTCTTCAGGCACAGCCGATGGAGGTGCAGGAAGAGGTCGAGGGGCTGTAGAATTATGAATGAAATTTGATTTTACTGAAACGTCTCTCTTAAGATGCGATTTGCTCTGTTGACGCTGTATTCCTAAAACCGGGACAAAATTTTCGATTTTAGCATCTCCACCCGAAGTACTCCTCACTGGTCTTCGTTCATAGCCATGAACTTTACCTCCCCCGGCAGCAATTCCACTCACTTGAGGGAACCGGCTTGGCCTCCTATACCCTTTTAACGATGAACCGGCACTTTCGCGCATATTATTCTCCTCAATATCATCTCTTCCTTCAACCTCCCTGGATGGTTCCACTTTGTCCTCGATGCTGTGTGACGATCGGATTAGTCGTCTAGGTCCTCTCAATGAAGAAGAGGCATCATCCTCCTGCACGTTAGACTGTCTCCCTTCCGCATCGACCTCCCTGTATGTTCCATCCCTGTCCCCAATGCTTTCAGACGATCGGGTTAACCTTCTGGGTCCTCTAGACGAAGAAGAGTTCGTATGCACCTGTTTATTAGAATCTTCCTCGTCCGCTGCATCCAGTGCCTTGTATGCCCCAACTCTACCCTCACTGCTTTGGGACAATAGGTTCGGTCTTCTTGGCCCTCTAAGGGAGGAAGAATCTGCACTTTCAAGTTCAGCCTCTTCCTCTACTTCGACCTCTCTGTATCCTCCAACCCTGTCCCCAATATTTCCAGCCGATCCGCTTAACCTTCTGGGTCCTCTAGGCAAATAAGCACCAGCAATCTCCAAGGTGACAGCTTCTCTCTCTTCTTCTGGATCGAGGTTCCTGCGTGTTCCACCTCTGTCTGCACTCGTTTGAGATAAAAGACTCGGCCTTCCAGGTCCACGAAGCGAAGAAGTACCCAAATTCACCTGCAGGTTAGAGTCCCCCTCTTCTGCAGCATCCAGTGCTCTGTGTGCTCCAAGTCTACCTTCACTGCTTTGAGACAATCGGTTGGGCCTTCTCGACCCTCTCAGCGAAGAAAATCCTGAGGATTCGAGCATGGTAGCGTCAGTTTCGTCTTCTTCTACCACGTCCCTATATGCTCCGACTCTATCCCCATAGTTTCGAGACAATCGGTTCGGCCTCCCAGATCCTTTCGGGAAAGAACCAGGAGTCTCCTGCATGACGGTATCTCCGTCGTCTGCGGCATCAAACTCTCTGTATGCTCCCAGTCTACCTTCACTGCTTTGCGTCAATCGGTTGGGCCTTCTAGAAGCTCTCAGAGAAGAAAATCCCGTACGTTCAAGCATGGTAGCTTCAGAGTCCTCTTTTCCTTCAACATCCCTGTATGCTCCGACTCGGTCCCCATAGCTATGAGACATTCGGCTCAGCCTCCCATATCCCCTCAGAGAAGGACCAGAAGTCTCCTGCATGTTAGCTGCTCTCTCTTCTGCAGCATCGAGCTCTCTGAATGCTCCAGCTAATACAGAAATCGATTGTTCGTCCACACCTTTCCTAGACCCTCTTCCACTCCTCATACCTCTCCTTTGAAATGAACCCGAACCAGTTTGAGGAGGTATTTCTTCAACACCAGCAATATCTTCATCCCTAGTAGTATGATGCATCATCCTTTGATATGGACTGTCGAACTCTTCGCCATCGTGTCCTCGTAACAGTAGAGCCCCTCTGCCAACACCCCCGCCTCTGAGGTCTTTAGACCTCACCCTAGATACGAGATCTGTATCACCTTGTCCAGTACCTACATCTCTTCCCAGGTCTCCTGGGAACTTATAGATTCTTCCAGGTCTCCTGGGCTTTTCAATTTCCATGTTCAGATGAGATTCCATTTCATCTGATGGGGATTTTGATGGTACAGGAAGAGCAGGAAGTGAAGGGATCTGCGAGGGCATCACAAAACTGCTTTTTCGGTGAGCTGCATCATTTCTATCTGCATTCTTTGTTGCTGCATGTCCGTGCGACCATGGTCGTGCATCATCATCAGGATCTGCTTCTTCATTGGCAGCCTGATTTCTAAGTAAACCATCCATCCGCAAAAATGCACTTGTTGCTCGGTTGGGCTTTTCAAGCCATCCACTAATCCTGCAATAGTTGACAGGATAAAAATAATTAGCGAGTAACCGACAACAGACCCTCATAAAGTTGATTACTAACTGCATAACGCAGCAAAGGGGAAAAGCTAATAAACTGATTGAATGGTGTTAGGGTTCCTCTCTTGTAAGAACTTATACCTACTCTCAAGCTTCGCCAATTTGAAGTCCTCTCTTAATTTGACGAACCTGCCAAACAACCGGTCGTTAAAGTTCAGAACAGCATCACAGCATTTACATTGACAACTCTCAAATGATAAGTTCATAAAGTAGACTAAAGAGAGTCATGCCCCACAAGACTCGTACTACCAACATTGGGCAATCTCACAGGTAAGGAATAGTTCCTACGAACCCAATATTCAGAAATATCAAAGCAATCTGCATAGACGACATTTAGAAAAATGAGCACTGAAAGCCAACTGCTAATAGACCATACCGTACAGCCTCCTCTCTAGCCTCCTTACGACTGCTCTCGATCAATGTGGGCAGGCTTTCTGGAGCCACGATGAGAACATTCACCAAACTGCAAGACGCATGTTCAAAAATCAGCTCATAGATGAAGCCTACCAGGATCAGACGATACGAAAGAAATAAGAAAAGGACAAAGCCAGTATTGAAAATTACTTACGTGCCCAGAAGCTCAAATTTTTCGTCCACTGCTGGAGCCTTAAAACTTCTTACAAATTCCGTAAATTCGGCCACATCACGTTTCAATCGCAAACCCCCACTGCACAAACACAGACCTGAATGAGGCTCCAAGTTTTGAAAATTGCACAGAACTGGACTTCCAAAAAAAGCACTGTAGAATTGCTACTGTAAAAATCACCAAAGTTTCAACAATAATAAGTAAGGGAATACTACTGCGTGCTCAGTATGTTCGTGTGCATCAACACTACTAAAATGAGAGCATCAAGCCACGCACCTGACACTGAAAGTGAAACGTTGCCAATGAATCAGAAGCGTTCTGTTGAGATGGATACCCTGCAAAATATCCTGAAGGTTTAGAATCCTTCCAGGATATGAATGCCCTTGATACGTATAACTGTCTTACTGGCAGAACTGGCACAATCCAACTGATGACGAAATGCATCGTGCTAAAATACAGATAAATATATGCTACAGAAATCCTATGCTCTGCGCTCTTCACTATACGTTTTCAAGGCAGGAGTGAACACTGAGATACATGGATCCTACTCACAGTAGCTAAAGGTTAAGTACCTATACCAATTCTGTCAAAAACGCTTGCTTGTTGAGCCCTTCCAAAGTGGCGTATCCTGCATCTAGCATGTGCTCCATGTATGATATAACTCTGAAGAATTTCAACATTTTGTCAGAACGATGGCAGAAAACACTAGTCTTCCAAACAAAGAAGACTCAGGTAGGCCCTTTGCATAGACAACAGGGAATCCTAAAAACAGGGGTTCCAGAGGACTTAAGAATGTCACTGGTAATTCATGCTCTACAACCACCGACAGACAAAATTCAACAAGGATAAGCATCGCAAAATTCTATCCATATGACCAATTTTACAATACTTTATTAATCAGGCACCAGGTTTAATTCTCTTATGCTGTACGGAAATGACTTCGTCATCAAATTCACAAAGCGGTGGGAAAAGCTACCCACTTAGTACAGGCACTGGTGGATTGATGATCTGAAGCGCTTCCATGCTCTGCTGGTTTAAAATCCGTGGCCCTCTGTTCTGCAGCTAGAACGCGCTCTACCTGCAAATCCACTGAAAGTATTACTAAGAGAATATGAAACTTCAGCCATCATATATTAAGAAAATGCACAACAAAACCATGAAAAAGTCTTCAATAAGCATAATGGAACTTCAATATACAGAAGTGCAAATCAACCTCGGCCATGATTGTGTCGATACACATTTGAAGACCTTTCAATGCAGCACGTTCAGAATTAGCCATAGCCGTTGCCATCTGTTCACAGCATGCCGCATAAGCTCCATCAACGGGAAGTAACAATCGCGAGATGCTATTCGCCAAATACTGCCATAAGAAACACATCTGTAAGTACGCCTACAATTATATGTAAATACGTGGTTGCACACAGACAACATAACTTCTCAGCGACCAATACATCATTTTCAGGTCGCTGCCCGACTTCAGGGTATTAGATTTCGGAGGAAAACCAATTCTCTCAAAATTTCATTCTTTGAATGTCTTACAAGTCTGCTTGCGTTGGTTTATCTCAAACTGAGATCACCAAGGTCAATCTTCTTTAATGTGGAAAAGTGTCTAACGTAATCTTAGAGTTAAAGAATTCATTATTTAGAGAACATGGTTATATTTTCACTAGCAGTCATTTTCACCTATTTTTAATTAGGTGATATCAAATATAGTATAGCCAAACTTGCAAACTCTAAAGTCAAATGCTTCTAAATTGATTTGATAAAGATCTATAAAGATAGCTTTGGAGTTAAGCCGTACTGATATTTTCTCTATTGTAGTACATCGGGTCAAATATGCGTCTAAGCATTTTATGTTTTCATACATGGGTGATGAGAACGAACCTGCTGAACCGAAGCCACATTAGACGTGGCTCTATACACAGAGACCATAAATCCACGAACCGCACGTTCCCCAGCAGATGCGGCTGCCTCTGCCTGAAAGTCATTTTAAAACCACCAAAGATCATTTCCAACGAACAAAGGAACATCCAGCAGAATTATATTGCCAGAAAAAAAACATCTAGTGAGATTAAAAGAGAATGCAGACTAATAGGCCGAGTCCAACGTCAACTGGAATGTCTAAACAAAGCGCATAGATAAAGATATTTTGATTACGAACCGCAGTGGCGGCAGCAGCAGCTACACGTCGGCTCACAGTGGAGCCAATCGAGTAAAGATTTCGCCTCTGCGCAGCTTCATTCAACGCATTCATAGCACTCTCTAATTCTTCAGTAGTGTACTGGCTGACCTGCAAAGGAACAGAATCCTAAAAAATTTAGGCCTTGTTTCAAGAGCATGAAACACAGTAAGCAAACAGAGTGCCCTAGAACACTCTCTTACCAAGTTAACTAGTCCGCTCAACGCCTCATAATAAAAAACAAGCCAGTGGGATGCGTACAAACGTATTTAAATGGATGATAGAAGACTGGTTTTCCTGTGGGCAGCCTAAGCACAGATGTCCGGTATGGACATTTACAACCAGGAACATATATGCAAAGATCACTCATAGACACGGTCGTGCTACATCTTGCTTATGAACCTACTTTCTCTGACAGACCTTCCCGTCGCTTCACTAAGCAGTAGAAGATGAGAAAGCACACAATAAATCGACTGTCACAAGTGGAAAAAACACGGAGGCACGAAGTTCTTTAATGGATCGACATTTACCTGGTCTAGTAAGCACAAAAAAACAGCCCTGACATTCATAGCCAAATTTGCAGCCTGTAACATTCAAATACCCCACAGATAGCCCCAAAAAATCAGAATGCACGCCTTTAGGTAAACTAGACAATGTTAAGTAAATATAAATCTGCATTTCCAAGTAAACTCCAATCTGAGACTCTAAAGCACTTACAATCGTCAAGATCCACATCGATTGCATTCAAACAGGACCATCGTTTACAAAACCTGAAGTGAGCGAGTAACAAACCTGAGGAGTAAAAAGCACACAGCGAGCTACAGCTTCTTCATTCCAATGCCTAAATTCATCCACGGCAGTTGCGTGTTTTGTTGATTGTTCTTTATTCAACTCCACTACCTATTGTGGAAAAGAAAACAGATCAATTTTAATTCCGTGTGCAGCAGCATAAACTTAATGATAGTTCCAAATTGTTTTAAAAAAAACATTCTGAATAATAACATGACTACAAAATCACGATGAACTCATTGCATCATTTCTACTTTCCTAACTGACAAAAAATTCTGAGGTTGTTTACTGCAGGTGAGGGAAACAAAAACAAGCATATCTTAAAGTAGTGCATTCTTCCAAAGATCACTGTACCTTGCATTGAAAAAGCTGACCCAGCGATGCAACTTCAACTTCTGGATAGACCTCCAAATAGGATGAAAACAGGGACTCAGCTAGACCTGTGCAGATCGCTCCACCGTCATATTACGGAAAATCTCGTTCTTGTATTCCATACTGAGGTAACAAATTAGTGACTAAAAGGCTATCTCTTATCGCACTTCCCATCCAAAAAGAGTTGCATTTGCATTACCATTCACATTAGACAGAGCATTCGAAGCCAGAATGCACTTAGTTATTAGAATTAAAAAATTGAAAAAAAAAAAGCCTAAACAACTCGGACAGATACTCTCCTAATAATAATTAACTTCATGAGGATGAAACACTGACTAGCACAAATTGCCATAACCAAAATGAGCCAATTTCTGACTGCGTTTATATTCAAACTCTAGAAAAAGATTGAAACAAATAGTTACATCGCAGCTGCTGAAGAGGCAATTTGTACTGACACCATCATTTGCGCCTCATTAGACATGAAACTCTTCAGTCTAACAAATTGATAAGTAAACATCTAGTGCGCCAGTGTTCACGGACAAGCCCATTTGTCAGGAATATACCTTCAAAATCCGACTCCTCACATCCCAAGGTGAAGAGTTCCTTGACCAATTCCTGGGTCTTTTCATAGGCTCCAGCCAGCAAGCGCAAGTACTGCAAAGTTACGCATACATTGTGTCAGCACGATCTCATGTCTAATTAAAGCGAATACGAACTGTAATATGAAACCGCATGGGCACCATGCAAATTTCACATCCACAAGGTGGACGTACCACATAACAGGAAACAATTCCAAAACAAGTACTATCAACTTCGAACGCATATGGTTAATAGCCTTCAGCCATGTTCACCAAAGATATAGGTCCCCACCTTCTGATAGCCACCTTCATTCATAGGGATAGATTTCGTTAGAGATGGGATTGGAAGAAGTTTTTCCAGTGTTGCAACCACTCTTTGCTCAAGCACTCGCTGCAACACATTTCAAGTATTAACGAGAAGCAAAAAATCAGCTGCAACATAACTTCATTGAAACGATACTCGAGGGGAAAAAAAACCTTGGCAGTGAACATGGCAAAGCTCGTGGAATCAAACCAACGAAGCAATTACCTGAACCAGATTGGTCATCACTAATTTCGGTGATGGGAATACAACGTTTACTACTGTAGCCTCCTCCCGCAGAGTTTCTACAGGTCCAAAAGTAACTTAGTTTGATGATTGGAACGATTAATCATGATAAGACCACTCAAATATTTATCACATGATATCACAAGTTTTGGCAGGTGCTTAATATCTAAACACATAACCGGAAGCGTCATTTTGCTTAGTGCACCTACCACTAATATCCTCGTATATCACAGAAAGACCAATTATAGAATCAGAAAGGATCCCAGCTCCAGATCCTTCAACAGTCTTAGCATCCTTGTTCATGACCTCCACATCCATGAACATGGGTCGCGATGCAATATATAGCTGCATTACACTTTTCCCTCGATTGAACTGCCAAAGGCCAGGAAGTGATGAGCATGTAAGTTGGACATAGTAGAAACGATAATGACATGGAGACGGAATGCTCATATCGTTCTCTGATACAACAAATATCAAATATTCCTGGCAAGAGGAAGATCCAATTATCAAAATATTGCAGAGTTTCAGACTCAGGATTTCAAAACAATGAGTGAACACAACAAACTGGCCATATTTAATTAAAGGTAACAAGAACTGTACAAAATCTCATAATCTCATAATAGATAGATAGCCGTTAATAAATAATTATCAAAGAAAAAGAATACCAATTGCACCCAAGGTTCACTGATTGTTCGAACAGATGACAGGAGATGACAGCAAAATGTAAGGAGAGTTACCTCCAAATTAATCCTGCCACCATATAAAGCATAGCACCAAGCAATTGGAATTCCATTTTAATCGTTCTCAACTTGTCTTCTTCAATTAAGTATTGAAACATACAATAATATTCAACATTACGAATCCCTAGATTCTTTTCGGATCTCGACTTAGTTCGAACAGAATTATGAATGGATATGTAAGATGCCAACAGTTTGCATAGCCTCGACAAAAGAAATTCATGATAATTGAAAATTCAAAGAGCACTACAGAAGGCCAACCTGGCTAAGAATTTTGGCACACTCAGCCATGACAAGATGATCCGTCCTTTGGGAAGCCATCTCAAAACGAGTCAGTAAACGATTCTCCACATCTGGAATCAGAGAAGGGTAACTTGTCAGCTGATACAGTTAATGATTGCATAAGCAATTTCTGAGCTGCGATATACACAAAACGCCTATAACCATCCCAAACGGCAAAGAAGTTCTTGCTGATATATGAAAATAATGTTACAGACACTCATAATCCTCATAGTTCATTAGACATTAATACTAATCCACGCAACATGAATGACTGTAGCCAAAATGGCCATCTGATAAACAAAGTCGCACCGTTGCAATACACTTGAAGGTTTTCCAATGCAACTTCTAAGCCCGCACTTGCACCCAGTCCTCCACTTCCACTTGTTCCAGTTGTTAATCCAGCGATCGAACCTACAAACAGAAATTGAGGAAAATTCGTACTCAGATCCCTGATTCATAATTTACAAAAGCTCCCAAGAACATATGAAAGCTGTCGGGAAAAACCTAGTTTACAGCATTCCAGATGTAGGCTTTCAAAACAATATTCAAAATCCCCTATTGCAGATTCCTTCGACTAATAAGCGCTCACCGCAAGGTCAGAGATCCCCCGCATTCTGATTGATCAAGGAAAATCCTCCCTGACATTGCATACATCCTTGAGGCTTACCTATGATTAGCTTCTATCATCTAAGCTGACAATTGCTGATCACGCACAAAAAGAACAGGACCAAAAGTACTTACGGAGCTTCAGAGCAACAGTTGCAGCCTCTGCTACACGCTCATCGTCAGAGAACAAGGGAGAAAGCTCCAATGATCGTGAGTTAAACTCCACCAAGTACTGATAATAGATAATCAAGCAACATTCGTTAAAAAATTGCTACAAAATCCCCTCTTCAAAAGGAGATAGAAGACATAGCTTGCACATTAGCGTAAATTAGCCCACGCTGGAACAAGTTTTTTACAGCAGACTGCGGGCGAGAAGAGGAGAATAAGACGTTTGTCATCGAGATAAATAAATCCAAGCTCATAAGAATGCTCCTTGTGCAATCGGCTTAATTACCAAAAGTCCCCAAACGATTGACACCAATCCAAAACTACTATTCTGACAGTTCACAGGCTTGATTGCACATGTAGGACAAAAATATAGAGAATTAAATAGACCAGCCCTTAGTCCGTAGTGCCATCACAGAGGACCTCCAAATACTATGCCCATATAGTTTAATATATAAAGTAGTCATATTCGACATCACGCCTATGATAGCGACTACTGAGTTCATAACCACGCACCTTTATTAGATTGATTGTCTCAAAGGCAGCAGATTTTTGACGATCTGCATTCTGCATATACCAAAAGAGACGAGGTTCAGGAATTGAACACAACAGCAACATTTGCCATAAAGCAACTCGTTTTGAAAAGAATAGGGACCTGCCATTAAGACGCCTGTACCTAAATTGCTTATTAGGCTAATCGAGAGAAGAACAGCTTAGCACCAAGGTAAGTCGTTAACAAATAGTCAAAACATGGCACCTACTCTGATCTAGCTCACAAAACCAAGCCCACAGCAACCGCGAACTTAGAAGGTGATATATGTCAGCGTCTGTGATAGGATTCTAGTGAAAGACCAACAAACCTGTAAGTGCTTTCCGACCTTGACAGCAGTATGGCATACACCTGACAATCGAGAGTCCAGTCGGTGGGAAGTACTATATAAGGCCTGCACTCCTTTTTCCAACTGCAGATGCAACCCCTTTTCATTAAAGAAGATTCCGAACACCACACTTGAGGAGAAGTACCTTCCTCAAAAGTAGCCATGGAAAGAGACTTGGTTAACCTCATAAAGTTCAACAAGCACTGGACGTCATCTACACTCTTACGAGTCAGACCAAATGTCAAAGTCAATAACGAACGCTCCAACGAGCTAACACGATAACAGCAGCTTGCAATCTGCAAATTTAAAAAAGAAACTTTGAGGCAACGTGAGCCACGTATATTCTCTAGTGCATGGAGAATTTGCCTGACCTCAAGGAACTTCTTCTCATGGTCTGTATCATAACCTTCCAGCTCATGCCGGAGACCTCCCAAATGATCATCAACCTGTTGCATCGTATACCGATGTCAATCTTTTTCATACGTTCGTGCTCTTTGAGCTCCCAGTATATTGGTCTTAATTAAATTTAGGCCGTTCCCAAAAACAAATTGCGAATGTTCAAAATGCCACAACTTGCTTTGTCGCGAAGAAGCAAATGCTACGATGCCCATTGGTTCAATATTCACCTGTTATCCTCAACACTCGAAGCACCCTCCCCAATTGTACGACAAGAAATCCACTCTTTAAATCTAGACATAGGATGCGTGAACGATTCGGCGCACACCTGATAGCAGAGGTGAATAAGTTTTTTGCGAGCAGCTCTACAAGCCTGGGAAAGCCCTCCAGCTTCGAAGAGCGGTGAACCAAGTGCTTTCTCGCCACCATCCTCCGAGGTAGTCCTCCTCGTACTAGCACGACGATCAAGCTTCGTGACGGAATCCTCATTTTTCAATGCTGGCGTTCCCACCACCTTCTCGAAAAACTCATCGAACAACAATTCACCCTAACAAGCCCCCGCCACCGACACAAGTTACCACCCAATTTGCTAACCCTAATTCACGCAACCTCCCTCCAAATCTGACACCACCCGAGCTCGCAACCCTAATTAGCTCACCTGGAACACATCCGCATTCACATCCGCAGCCCGGAACGCTTCCGCTGACTCCTTGCAAGCAGTCGACTTGTCCGGATCCCAAGTCCTGGTCCCACCCCCTCTATCCGGCATCTGCAATCCACCCCGAATCCCTTCAACACCAGCCCACATCCTCCGAATCTCACCCCCACACAGTACACTCCATTACCGCCAAAACGTGCTAAAATGTCAAAACCCGCAATTCACTCCCAAACCCGCTCCCAATCCAGTACCGCCAGCCCTAACACCAAAATCCGAAATCCGGGATCCTGACCTTTATTGCTCACAAGAGCCGCAAGCACGCAGCAGTGGAGAAGCCGGGGAGAGCTAGCGAGCATCCCTCCCAGTGGAAGATACACAGTCCCCCTCCTCACATGCGAGCGAACTCAAACTCACTCAAAATCATCAAGCTGCTACATTAGTCCGGATGAAAAAAACCCAGAAAACGAAGACACTGGATGCAAGTAACACTCAAGCACGATGAAGAAACCGATTGCAACCAAGCAGAGCCAGGATACGAATCAATAACAAGCCGGCGAAGAGCTTCTCCGTTGCTCGCGCGCGCGCACGCGGTTGACTTGGCTCCCGTGTCGCATTAAAGAATTCCGTCAACTGCTTTTTCGTGGACAGAGCAAGGGCTTCCAAGTTGAATCTCCGTCAGCCTCACTGCGCGGTTACGTCTATAATTGATTCCGCTCATCAATATTTTGCAATTGCTTGCTATTTGCGGCACACCATCGCCATCGCTGGAAGAGAACCGCGCCCTGGGACACTCTAGCTCACGACACTTCTACAGTGCCCCCGACTTCATCATATCCGGACCTGCGCCGGGTTCTTTAACGTACGGGTATCTTCATTGCCCTGTCAGTCGTCCTACAAAGCAATCATGCTCTTCTCAGTAGTTTCCCCCGCCTTCCCATATCCGGAGTCCGGACGTGGTAGGGCTAGTCCCGGGTATCTTCCACGTTTTTCCTTGCACTTTCTTCCCAAGTGAGCCTCGCAGTTTGCTCCCCTCCTCCCTATATCCGGAACTGGTTGGGGCTGAGTTCGTGGGTTCAGTTCATACCGGGTATCTTTCGAGTTTTCATATCTTTGGGTCGGCTTGGGTTTCGCCCTTCATTCTAAACCCTACATCCGGACCTCGTTCACGCCCTTTCCATTTCACGTTCACTCCCATTCGTTCTTTGGAATTGTTGGGAGCACCAACCATCTTTTGCATTGAAAATGATGGCGAACTGTAGCCACACAGTGGAACACTCGTCCATGACGTTGAATTGACCCCTCGCTCGGCCCTGAGGGCAAACCCTGTTTTCTGCACATGATTTTTTTTTGCAAATTTTGAATTCATATTTGCTATCAAAGACCCCATATTTGTTAAATGAAGTCAAGAATATACCCTGGAGCGGCCCAAAATAGGGGACTTTTTTTTTACATGCACCCCTGGTAAGGCCAAGCAAGGGGGTCAATCCACCCCAATCCATTAAGAACGGATCCTACAAATGGCTGTGAAATGGACATGAGTTGGTTCTGAAATTGACATGTATAATCATTGAACGAATCAAGGAAAAAAGCATTATCAATTGCAAGAGCCAATCATTCACTTTGCTTTCCCTATCTTTCTATAGAATTGCAAGTGAACCATTTATAGAAGACCTAGGGTCATAAATAGGGACCTATGGCCCAAATGGTTTGAAAATTCATAAGTAATTCAAAAATACTTGGAAAAATACAAAACCACTTGGATTAGATTCCTCATCTATTTCACTTTGTCTGAAAAATTAGCTAAAATTATTCCCATCCATTGAAATACACAAAAGAGGCGGAACAGCCCTTAGATGTGCCATTTCTGAGCCTCCTATCTTAACCCTTGAAGGATGGACTGGTGGCCGTGAAAATCATGCATTTGAATACCATGTGACATCGTCTACTTTGAATAAGCGAAATATACTCATTGGAAGTCAAAGTACTATAAAAAGATCTTCCTTTTTCACCCCTAACACCAAGGATGAATAGTTGCACTTTTGTTCTACAAGGAAAGATTATTTGTCATTCATCGGACGCAAAACGTCCTTGTCAATGTTTAAAGGTTAAAAATGATCGTGTGACGACCACATAAGAGCAGAAGAGGATAACCATGCACCCAAATATGCCAACCATGTGTCCGTGATTTTTAGGGGGAGTTTAGGATTTTGGATTTTGGATTTGAGGATTTAGGGTGTTCTTTTCCCATGTCCTATATGGATACACAAATACATGGATATATGGATACATATACATTGATGTACAAATATGAATATGGAAGCACAAACAAACATTATCCCATATCTTTTGAAAGTCCCCAAATCTCAACTTTGATGCATATTTGTTTCTTCACCAAATTAAAAATAAATAAATAATAAAAATCCTTGTAAGACCATGTACCCAAAATTGCCAACCATATATCCTATGTCATGCCCAATATAGGTATTATATAAGAAAATAGATAAAGAAAACATGCATTATCCCGAAAATTGGTTAGTATATATCATATTTTCACAAAATTTTCTTAAAAAAAGACTGCAAACATATATTTGATTAACGTATGCCAATATTGTGGACTTGAAAGTGTCACCCAAAGATCACTTGGGCTATCATAGAATTTAAGGGATAAACCTATTTGAAAAGAATTAAGCCATTGGTGCCAATATGGACAACAACGTGTATTCTTATACCAAATTATTAGCCAGTAGTTCTAAATTTTCTTTGAAAAGTAAAAAATCACCTTTATATTATAGTAGAGTCTTTAATATGCAACTAGATCTTTTTAGCAAATTTCAAAGAAACTCAATAAGATTTGGGTCCTTAGAGGATGTCCCAAATTGCATTTTGGCAACTTCAAAATCATACACAAGATCTAAACTTCTAAAATTTATAACTCCTATTCCTTGTACTCATTCCTCAAGTAACTCTAGATTACACTATCTCTCATATAGGAAGCAACATGTTAGGGTCACAACTCTAAGTTCTTTGAGATTTGTTGATTTTTCCTGGCTTACAATGTTCTAATTAGTATACCAAGAAAATAGAGTTTTCCATATTCTATAGAGAAGAATCTATAATTTAAACATTATTGTTTTTCTTCAAATAGTTCATATTGACAACTTTGATTAGCTTTGATTGCTTATAATTCAATTGCATTTTTTCCTAGAAAACAAAGTATATTGAATTATTATATTTGAATGATTTTGAAAAAGAATCTTCTCTTTAAAACATTTCATAAAATTTGTAACTTCATTTATATTCTCATCATTAGATTGAAAGTATTTTTCTAAAGTTTTTTTAAGCATTAAAATTTGATTTTTGAAACTTAAGCATCATTACTTATTATAAGAATTTTTTCTTTCACATAAAAATTTTAAGAGTTGTTGATTTAAACTCTCTACCTCTAAATGTAATATCTTGTTTGCTTCACCACAATTGCTTTCAAGCTCATTCATTTTAATCTTTGATTGAACTTTGATATCTATGCAAGTTTATTCCACAATAATTTCTTTATTATTTTTTTAGATTATCGTAAGTAGTTTTTTATTCTCACTTTGAGTTTTACTTATTTGTTTTAATAAATTAGCTTCTTTATCTTTTCAAAAATACAACTTCTCTTTGAATTCGTTTTTCTTTTCTTTTCTAACTTCAAATTGTTCTTGTATCTCATTCACCTTCTTCTCTCTGTATAATACTTTCATCATTTGACTTGCGTTTTGATTCTTCTCATATCCTATCTTCATAGTGTTTTTTACCCTCTTCTTCATCATTTTGGCCATTTTTCTTTCAATTTCTTTATTTCTTAGATCTCTAAATATTCCAAATTTGATTATTTAAATAATTGAAACATCTCTTCATTTTTGTCTTGTAAAACCTTTTGCATTCCAACTAGAATATTAGATTTTAGATTTTCATTTTTACCCCATGAATCTTCATTTTCTTCTTCAAGAATATAAATTTTACATTAATAATTATTGCATAAATATTCATATTTTCCTTTGGAAAGAAATACATTTTAATTTCGTCCCATCTTGATATTTAACTAAGACAATATCAGATGCCATCAAATTTGTGAGTCCATTGATTAAGTCCATTTATTAAATATGATGATTAAATATATTATGGATTTTGATTATGGATTTTGTTTGCAAGAACACTATTAGGAAAAAATACATTTCAATCCTTTTGAATCTTAATCTTAATAACAAAGTTACATATTTTATAATTTTTTCTTATCAATAGGTAGAATTTTTATTCTATTTTTTAATTTTAGACACCAATGGCTACGACCTTTCCTTGGCAACGATCCTAGAATGTAATCTAGTTTTTGTTTTATCCCACAAAACCTTAAAACTCTAGTATAGAATTTATTTTAAATAGAAAAGGCTTAAATAATCTATTATTAATATATAACTAATGTCACTTTCACTACAAGAGAAAGGGGTGTTTTAAGTATAGTCCTAGAGATAAGATTTTAAGTAATGACTTTTATAGGAGATTTTTAGTAAGAATTTATTCAAAACACGTGTCTTTTTAGTAAAATTTCACTAAAAAGACACGTGTTTCAAATAAATTCTTACTAAAAGTCTCCTATAAAGGTCATTACTTAAAATCTTATCTCTAGGACTATACTTAAAACACCCCTTTTTCTTGTAGTATTTTCAAATAGTAGTATAGTTTAAAATCAAAATGTACCTAGTTTTGGATTTTATAACATACTAACACTCTTATTTTCAGGGTTCATAATTTGGTTACAGTCCAAATGTTAATGATGATTGGATGAATGTTGTTCCAGTCTTGCCTAATGGGATGGTTAAATATTCAAATAATGATTCAAGTTTGGTCAATTTGTCATGCAAATGTATGTTCTATCACCTAATCAAAATGTCAACATAGCACTTTGAAATAATATACACATAGTTTTTTATTTACCACCTTGGATTTATATTATGGTCAAATTGGTCCAATCAATGTTTCTTTTTATGGAGCCTATTTAATTGCACCTAATGCAAAATGTTTATCAATTTCATAACTATGTCAAATTGTCTCAATATGCAAGAAGTACGAGGTTATGATATAATATTGGATCTATTTTTCTTTTTTTCTTCTGTACTTGTATAATTTTAGGTCAATTTTTTCAATGCTCACACAAAGTTAGAACCTACATACAACCATAGGTTCAATATTTACTTATGCTCAAACATCAACCCTTATAATGACATTTGGTAATATTCCTAATCCCTTTTAGACTTAATTGGTTATTATATTATGAAGTTATTTGTCTATTTGTACATATTTTTAGGTACAAAATATCCCTTAATCCCTTATTGTCCCACCAAAAACTAAATAGGAATTTTCTAACATAAAATTCTAAAAACAATTATTACCCCCAAAGTACATGGATCATTTATAGAACCTTTCCTTTGGTAATCAAAAAATTCTTCATTCCAAACTCTAAGTTTCAAAAATTAGATAGTATACAAGGGTGAAATGACATTGTCTTTTAAATTACACTCCTTCCAACTTGGTTAATAATCAACTTTTATTCTTTTAAACCAGCTAGGAGTTCTCCTTCTTTTCCATTCTTTACTTGCTTCACTCCAATCCGATTTGAATACCAACATTGATTTAATTTTGGTTATTCTCGCTGCTTTCAATATAGAACTTGCAGCTATATCTCCAATTTGAGCTTTAAACTCTTACAAATTCTTATAATTCATTCCAATTTGATTCATAAGATTATATTTCTTACAACTTTCACACTCAGTCTAGTCACTCAACAATTATATCCATTGAATTTCTTATTTTGCTTCAAGCTTCACTTTTTAATAGTTCTGCTCAGAGACTCCCTAATTCACTTAGATATTCCAACTTAACTATCCAAATCTGAATCACTTATGAAATAAAATAAAAACTTTAAGGTAAATTCACAAATTTTTTGATGTTTTTTTGTTTTTATTACACAATAAATTCTAACTTTGATTCATTCATAAACACACAACCATGACCACAATAAATTCACACATACAATGTACAATTATTTCCTTCAACAAGACTTCATAATTTTCAACTTAAATCTGATCTGGCTTACATTTTGACACAATTATCAAACAAAGACATTCTTCCTTCCAATTTGGATCACAAATATCTACTTCATTAGACACGCTAATTGGAATACACACATATGCATTCAAAAGATCAACTATAGATTCCGGCTAGGATCAATGATTGTAGAGTATATATTAACCGTGTAGTCAAATAAAAAGTCCCTCACTTTGTATCTTCCATTATTTTTCTATTTATAAATGTTTTTTTTTTAATTTTAAAGATGAAATCACATGTCTAATATTTGTTGAAAATATTTTTTTTGAATTTTTTTGAATTACTATGAATTTTTAGAAGGAAAAATGAAGAGAATTCATACCAAATACAAATCATCTTCAAAAAATCTAAATTTTTTGAAGTAGAAAGACATTGTAATGTAGAACATTGTGGTATACATAAAATTTATGTGTCATTCTATATTTAGAAATGTAATAATAAATCATTAGTTGCAAACTTTACTAACATGCTTGTTTTAAAAAATATTCAAAAAAAAATTTAAATAAGGTAATATTAGAATATTCATTTTTAAAGATTTGCTCAAAAGCAAAAAAAGATTGTTTTGAACGTCAAAATTAGGTTAGAATGGGAAAAAAAATAGAAGTATTGAAATACACTAGATAGTGTACTTGTTTTTTTGAAAAACTTAAGACAACAAAAATGCCCTTGAACTTAACTCATTGATGATGTGAATATAGCATCAATGAAATTGAAAAAAAAAGAGGATGTGGGTTTCCCATTTGTTAAAAAAAATAAAAATAAAAAAGAGGATGAAAATAATCCATTCTTCAATCTACTACACAATTTAGCATGCATGGCGGGCCCACTCATAAATGTGCCATTCATCGCCACCGAGAAGCCCCACGCCTATGAGGCCCTGACATGTGGTCCTTAGGCCACGCATGCGATTGTTATTTCCCCGTCGGCCAGCAGTCAGCGCACAAGGGCGATCACCACCGTTGTCGTAGAATTAGGGTTTTGATCGTTTCGCGGCTCGTTTTACGGCAGGCGTGATATCCAATCTCGATTGCGCAAATCAGTCCTCCCTCACGTGATCATGGTGTTTGTAGCCTCCTTTTTTGATCACTGAACTTTTTTGTTTGGAGTTAGGGTTTGGCACGGGTTTGGCGCGATGCATGGAATTGTTGTGGAAGAGATCGCCTCTCCAATTGCTGTGTTGAATACGAACCTGATGCGCTTATGCAAAAGTTCCGGCGGTGGCGTCTCCAGCTCTAGGGATTTCGAAGAAATGAAATGACGCCGTGAAATTGTAAGAGGCGATCAACTCTTGAATTTGGTTCTTTTGGGGGTTTCTTGTGGCTTTAATTCGGTTGTGTTATCGTTTCTTCTTTAGGTTTTGGTGCCTGATTCCATTGTGTAATAGCTTCGGCGGTGATAGAGTTTTCGAAGTAATGAAAGCTGTGAAGTGATCAATACGTTTTGAAGAATATGTTTCTTCTTGTTGATTTTATTCGTTCCTCTTGTCAGTTTTTTCTTAGGGGTTTGGTACCTGATTGGATTGTGTAATACTTCCGGCGATGGTGTTTTCAGGTCTAGAGATTTCGAAGACGTGTAGTTGTAAGAAGCGATCAACTCGTTAATTTGTCTGTTTTGGGGGTGTCTTGTTGCTTAATTCGTTCCTGTTGTCGTTTTTTCTTAGGATTTTGATGCTTAGGGATGAGCGAAGGCGGTTAGGATGGGGGATTGGAGCTTTGCCGGGGGCATGAAGGCGAATCCGGAGCTGTATTCACGGTATGAAGTGCTGGAGAGGTTAGGAGAGGGAACGTATGGTGAGGTTTATAAAGGGAAGAGGAAATTGGACGGGCTGGTGGTTGCGTTGAAGGAGACTCGCGATCCACAATGTGCCACCCGGGAGGCGGAGGCGCTGTTGGCATTGAACCACCCGAATGTTGTGAAATTGATGGAGTATTTCGTTCAGGGTGCCAACCTAATTCTCGTGCTGGAGTTTATGCCATCGGACCTTTTCCGTATTCTGGAAGAGAACGATGGCCGGATAGCGGAAGCACAGGTAAAGGGCTGGATGCTGCAATTGCTTCGTGGAGTGGCGGCATGCCATCAAGCGTCCATTCTTCATCGGGACTTGAAGCCTTCTAATCTTTTGGTTGGCGCGGATGGAAGTGTTAAGCTTGCTGATTTCGGTCAAGCTAGAGTGGTTCCTCTGCAAAGTGCGGACCTGTTAGGTCAGTTGCGATTTTCAAGGCTGGTTTGGATACAATTTTTCTCGCTTTTTATTATTTTCGAAGTAAACCTTAATAGAGTTTCATTGCCAACAGTGACTTTTTTAAACCACCAGCCCAGAGCGGTAGTAAGAGCGTGATTTTAACTTTTTTTGGTATTTTTGGATTGTTATTAATTCTGTTGACGATCTTACTCGGAACTTTTTCGATTTATTGACTATGTACTTCCACGTATGCAGGAATCAATGATACTATTTTCGAAAGAGATGAGGTAGAGACGACTCACAACATGGAGAAAGAGGAGATTGATGCTTGGATAGGTGGTACCACTGTTGCGAAAAGTATTGTGAAAGAGTCTACGGAGACGAGGGCTGGTTCTAGCGAAGGTATGTTAATTCACGAGCGAAATTGAATTTTTCTCACTTCACGAATCTTGAAACATCGTAGTGCTTTGATGGTTGTCAACACTGAAGTTGTGAACTAAGGCCTTTGTTATGATTATCAGACCCACAGAAACCGATTATCAATGTCGCAGATGATGGGACTGGACGGTGCTTCTGTCTTACGAACGAGAGAGGAGAACTTCAGGAAAGGTCGTATTCCACGGGCGACGCAGGAGACGCTGCTGGTTGCAGAAGTCTGACTTGTAGCATGGTGAAAAGAGATGGCCTTATTGTGGCCTGGAGCAATCACTTTGTGGAGATGGAACAAAAGGTGGAGAGTGTTAAGAGTGCACATGATGAAGAGTTGGGGCGTCGAGAGTGGGTGTTGACTGAGAAGAACGTGGCCAATGCTGAGCAGGAGAAAGATAGTGACTTTTTCTGCAAGCTTCGAAGTTTCTTGAAAAGGAGAGGAAGAAAACCTCAAAAGCACTTCAGAGTAAGTATTCCACAACCTACTCGACACTGCTTTTCTTCAGGATTTTAACCTGCTTGGTTTGACTGGCACCAGTCTTCATTTTGTCATCATAAAGATAGTGGTTGTAGCACGAGTTTCGTTGTGCTTGGCCTCATTGTGTCCGTTGTCGCATTTGGCATTTTCTCGTTTCAGCTTTCGAATCACGGTAGTTTTATTTTTTGCGCTTGCAGTTGTCATTTCCGACATTTATTTACATTCTGGGCTGATTCTGGTTGCGACCTGCAGTGGGGAAGGGACAGAAGTGATACTGACAGAAGTCAAATGATATCGGGGGAAGATGGAGCCCGGCTAGATCACATGTACCAGGAGCTTGACAGTGCTGTGATCCAGGAGTCTACACATGACTTGAAAGCTGGACAACGGTCGCCTCCGATCTCTGCCATGCCAAGCACGAGAGGGAAAGGTGGAATGCGGTTTGACAGTACATTGTCCAAGGAGATTGTTGGGAAGTTAGATGTGGAACACATGGATAACGTGGGAATACGACCATTAATGGGCAACGAAAGTACTGAGGAAGAAATTGTATTTAGTGGTCTTGAGGAACCAGGCTCATTCGTTCTTGAAAAATGCTCAAAGCGTTCAACATTTGATCTAAAGGAGAGCGAACCTGCTTATGTTAACCAGACACCAATTGAGAACCCTTTTGATGGAACGTACACAACTCAGGTCTTTGGAGATTCAGGCCGTATGATTACGATTGGTGGCCGCGACGACACAGGTAGTGAATCTAAACGTAGGAAGGCTTATGATCTTGAGAAGTGTGCAGAGGAAATCATGTCCACAGATCATGTTGTAGAAATGGGGCTTGAGGCTGATGATACTGGTTCCAAGGTCAATCACGATGAAACCATTGACATGGAAACAGATAAACATCTATCAGAGCTTCAGGCAGTTCGAAACAGAATCCTATACGGAAAGCAGAGGAGGACGGACTCACAAAAGAGGGAATTTCCTTCAGCACAGATTGGAATTAGCATAGAGACTACGAGAGATCTGGAAGCTTCCAGGGTAACCCCAGTAATCACGACAAATCCCATACCACCTCTGGAAAAGGATGTACTACCCGAGAGCAAGGAATCGGTTGTGGAGGGCGAGGAGCCTGAGAAGGCTGTGCGGGTTTTAGGTTTGGAGAGAGTGTACAACGGTGTTGAAGGTTACACAAGAGAGGTTGAATGTGCTCAGGAGGGGACTGCACCTTGTAGGTCAGAGAAAGAGGGTACCATTCGTTTTTGGGATGGAGACCGACAGAGGTGGGAATCTCCTTATGTTAGTGATGAAGACACGGGTGTCGAAGATCCTTTTGATTCAAAGCGGATTGCTGGTGGCAGTGGGTATAGTAGGAAAGCTGGAAATGGCTTGTTTTTTGATGATGGTTCTTGTCCAGTTGATCAAGTTCCAGGTTATTATGCGTTTGGAGACTCTGAAGTGGAGGACAGTGACCAAGAAGGTGATATGGCGTGTCAAACTCGGTGGTACGGACCTCCAGATGTTCGTGATTCATATGTGATGGGCAAACTAGAGGTTCATGAAGAGATCTCCCAGCACAACGTTGATGAGTATTCAAGAGAGATGTTTAGGCATTTTGATGATGAGAGGTTACATGACTCTGAGGTGCACAGCCAGCAAGAGGAGACAGAATCTACCTATTCAAGTGAAAGTGGGAACAAAGGCTCTAATTTGAGCCCATTTGTAGGGACACGGTGGTACAAAGCTCCAGAGTTACTCTATGGTGCAACCAAGTATGGAAATGGACTGGATGTGTGGGCTGCTGGTTGCATATTTGCAGAGCTTTTGAGTGGCAAACCTCTGTTTCCAGGAATCACGGATATTGATCAATTAAGCCGAATTGTACGAGTGCTGGGCGCTCCTAACGACAACATCTGGCCTGGTGTATCTTCGTTACCAGATTTTGATAAAATATCATTTTCAGATGAACGGGAGCTTCTCTCTTTTAGGAAGCTCCTTCCACAGGCTTCTTCATCAGCACTGAAGTTCCTCGAGAAGTTTCTAGTCTACGATCCTGAGCGGAGGATTAGTGCAGAGGCTGCGCTTCAGGATGTTTACTTTCTCGAGGACCCGTTACCCGTGTTCAGTCATGAGTTGAAAATGCCAAGCTTCAGGAGGGACAGCAGCGCCTCAGAGGATTGGGGAGAATGGCGGGATCCTGGTTCTCCTTTCTCTGACTTCGAGATATTGGATTCAGCTCCCTAGTTGATACCTGGTATGTACATTTGTTGTATGGTTCTTTAGTTCCCCTCTGGAATTTGAGTATTCACTATGTTATCAGCGTGACTGCAGTTTGCACTAGATTCTGGAAATATTTTAGGAATTCCAGGCAAATTTTGTTTCAAGTTTTCTCGTGAGCGTGGAATTCTTCTCCACTATCCTGGACATAATGTTCCTATAGTTGTATATATATAAATACAAAAATGGTGACAGGTTATTTATTTAAGCTGTTACTTGTTTAGTTGCTGCCTTGAATGATCCATTCTTCACGTGTTGTTGGTGGGATACATTTGAGTAGCAGATTCGGTTTAACGATTCTTGTTATCAATTGCGAGACATTCGGGTAGATATTCAGACGTTTTAATCATGAGTGTGAAAAATGTATACAGTTTCGACGTGCAGTTCAATTATTTCTTGCAGTATCTCTTGAGATACTATGTGACCGGATGTTACCAAATTTGTACAACGGTGCTGTCCATCTGACAGCTGCCGTTGGTTTTGGATGCTTCCCAGACCATGTCCTTGTACGGGATTCTATATATCATTCTGGAGGATCTGTACAGTGGTTTAGGGTTTAGAGTTTAGATGAAGTTAGATCAATTTCAGAACTGGAGTTCGGATGTCTGAGTAATTCATAGCAAGAAGTAACTTCGATGCAAATTCATCGTGACGTGTGTGCGCACCGCGAGCTGCCCCTTTCGCCGTATTGGTTCGAGCATGGCCACCCTTACTCGCCAAATTTGGCATCGCTCAAATTCGGCATCTAATTTTGAAGGGCCCTCAGTTTCCTTGTCCTTTACTCTTACTCACCAAATATGACCCATAAATAGTCTATTGAACACTCATCAAATAGAATAAAGGACAAAAGCAACTAAATTTAGGATGATCAATGATTTCAAAGGCCATTTCTTGACACGAAGGACTTGAGTGTTAAGAGAATATTGTGAAGGGCTTGTAATGTTTTTGATCCCCATTTGAAGAGTGTTGGATCCCTTGCATGTAAGGGTGGCCATGCTTTGACATGTTAGGTTTGAGTGTCAAGAGATTATTGTGAAAGGCCCGCAACGCTTTTTATTCACATTTGAAGAGTGTCAGATCCCTACTGTGTAAGGGTGGCCATGTTCTAATACTTTTAATTTTGTGTTATTTCTCAATTAGGGCGTTGTGGTTTCTTGAAAGACTATGCCTGGATCAAACCTAAGTTACTCTATGGTCTACAGTTTCCATCTACACCATGCACATATGTGCTTGTCTTTTGAACACATAGTAAAGCAAAGGTTACAAGTGAGAATTAAAGTAGGAGGCTCTGAAATGGAGTGGGCATTAAGAACAGACCTTATAAATGGTTGTGAAATGGACATGAATTGGTTCTGAAATTGACATGTTTAGTCATTGAATTAATCAAAGAAAAAAGCATCATCAACTGCAAGAGCCAATTATTCACTTTGCTTTCTCCATCTTTCTTTAGAATTGCAAGTAATCCATTTATAAAAGACTTGGGGTCATAAATAGGGACCTATGATCCAATTCGTTTGAAAATTTATAAGTAATTCAAAAATGTTTGAAAAAATACAAAACCACTTGGGGTTAGATTCCTCGTCTATTTCTCTTTGTCTGAAAAATGAGCTAAAATTATTCCCGGACAATGAAATACACAAAAAAAAGGCGGACCAATCCTTAGATGTGCCATTTCTAAGCCTCCTACCGCTTAAATCCAATTTAAATATTTTTTTAATTTCCAAAACCTCCCCCAATCCCAACCCTATCCCAAACCCTAAGCAAAAAGCAAAAACTAACCACCACCATTCCTATTTGTAATTCTAGATTGACATGTGATATGCAATCATTGTGAAGATTCTAATTTGAACGTTGCATTTATAAACATATCGGAACCTTTGCTTCTATAAAAATACCGTGTCTAAAGTAGGAGGTTCTGAAATCGCACAAGCTCTAAAATCGCCCATCCTACTCAAATATACACTTCTTGTACATGTTGCTTTTTTCATAGCCTTCAACAATGTACAAACAATGTACATTTGAGGGGGTGGGCAATTTTAGAGCCCTAGGTATGTCACTTCAACTTCAAAATTTCACAACTAATTCCAAAAAGCTTCAAAAAAATATAAAACAATTTGGGTTAGATGTTGATTCCTCTTGTCTTTCAAGGAAAATTTACTGAAAAATATTTTGAGACGTTTCACCTCCCCAAAGTTCAGTTTCAGCTCTTAAATGAGTGATTTATGGACCTCCTACTTTTAGTCCAAGTGTGTTGAGTCGTTGCTAATCCTGGTCCCTCACAATCCCACATTCACATGCACTGGTCCTCACAGTGGTCTTCACTCCGTCATCCTGCTTCTTCAGACACCTCTGCCCACTAATTGTTTTTGGGCGTCACTTCAACACATAGGGTGCCGATAAAAGCAAGCCCATAATGGGTTCTGCTTACCATCTAGACACTCACTTGATTAGGGTAACTACCAACAAGCTCAAATCTTCAAATCAACAAACACTTTGGCACAATGTCAAACCCTCGAGCAATTGCACCACAAGCAAACCCTAAACCCTCGAGCAATTGTAGTCAGTTGTCCTCTATCCTGTCAACTTGTCATGTTGAAACACCTTCAACATCAAGTATCATGGACTCTGTGCACTAGGAATATCTTGGGGAACTTAGGAGAACAGACTGCCGATATGGATGTATATCCCTATACATGCGGATATGAATATATATACAGAGAGTAAATACGGATGTGGCATACATGTATCCCATATGGTGAATTATCCCCTATCCTTTGTTCAATGTTTGTCACTGGTTTCAACATATCATTCCTTAATATATTTATGGGAGAAACACCTGTTCCCATCCATGCATCAATACACAACTTGTTGGGTGCAACTAAAGTAGTATGCTCTAAAAGCATCCATCTTCTTTAGACCACCCCTATTTTTAGGTGGAGAATGGAGATGGAGGTGGTCTTTAAATGGATCACTTTAGCAATTGAATGCATGGAGGAAAAATTGTTTTATATTGCAAGAGCCAATCACTGTCTTTGATTTCCGCACATCTCTTTACAAGTTGCAAGTGGACGGATTTTAGAAGATCTATGGTCACAAAGTCATGGCACATGTCTTGATGTAGTGAGGAAGGAAGTAAGGAAGTAGTGGGTGGGAAAGTAGTTATAGAATAATCGGAATTGGAAGACTTTAGATATTGTGTATGGGTTGAGGCCAACTGCTGGCTTCCAAAATTCATAGTAATTTGAATATAAGGAAAAAAAAATCACAAAAAATTGGCAATGCCCATCATTTCTATCTTTCTACAAGGCAATAAATTTACATTGCCATCTACTGCTCTAAAACTTGCACGGGATCAATTAAGTGGTCGAATATGGGTGGTTCTATCATAGGGAATTCTTCACAAGAATGTTCTAGTATTCAATAAAATTGACATGTGGCCCTTCTGTACAGTATCATGTACTCCTTCTGTCTCAAAATAAATCAAGGGGTTCCTAGAAATGGCTAAATTAGTGCGTGAATAACTCCTGTTTTCAAAGGATCACGAAGTTATTGTAGCTTCCACTAAATCCCACTATGTGTGAAAGAATGGAAGTCTATAGTAAAGCGATGCATGTTGAAAACATGCAATGAAAGCAACAAATTTTTGTCCTTTTTGAAACTACTCCAATGGTACTAATTCTGATCACTTTCTGAGCAATGTTGGTGCATTGATGTCCATTGATGTCCTTTGTGTCTTCAATTCTGACAATGTCTTATAATTCAAATCAAGGAAATTCTCAACAATAGATTTTTTGGTAGCAATTTATGTAATGTTGTAGATTGAGTTCTTTGCTTTTGGTTGGTTAGAACTTAGAAGTTGCATTTCGATTCCATTTGCAAGGATCAAAGTGCTATATAGTCTTTGGAGTGGGATATCTATGGATTCTTTTTCTTTAGGATGTTTGAACTAGCTTCAATTGTTGTCCATCAAGTTGTGGAGAGCCAATTTTGAATTTAATTTGGCACAAGTATATCTCAAAACCCTGGATTTATTTCGAGACGGAGGGAGTATCAATTCATATCATGACTTAGGAAATTCTATGAAATACTATGTAGCAATGTTGTGATCATCAATTTACACACAGACACACACTTCTAGTTGCAATAGTTTCTACCTATTTAGAATAAAATTTGTGAGATTTATAGTGAAATTGGAACTAGACTGAAGAGACAACAATGTTTTATTAGATAATGTTAGGTTGAAAACATATGAAAATTTAAAAATAATATTAAAGGAAATAGAACAATTCATAACTTTCAATATTTTCTAGTGATATGAACTTTGGGCCTATAACCATGGTTTGTTGATTTTCTAATTTAAAGTGACACAAGTAACTTTGGTTTATACCATGATGTTCTACATTATAGTATACATCTGTGATGAAATTTTCATCTTTTTTAATATACTTTGTTACGGATAAGGAATTTTCATTCATTTTTTTCTTAAAAAATTCATAGTAATTCCAAATCTTTCCCAAAAAATAAGAATTTTTTTTAATGACTTACAGTAGACATATGAATTCATCTCTGAGAAATAAATTAAATTTTTTTTCCTTCATCACTAGTTGATTGAAAAATGGCATCAAACAGAGTGAGCCCATATACAATGATTATAATGCTGAAATCACTGGACGGTTTTGACAGAGCTCCCGGTCACGACGATGATGACAGAGATGGGCGGGGAGCGGGAAGCAGTCAGTTCAATTCAAGCGAGGCAGGAGCTTCAAGAATCTGACGCCCGCAAAAAGTTTGAATTTTAATTTGCTTCAGGCTCCGGCACTAAATTATAGGAAAAGTGTGAACGCAGTGGCACAGCTCAGTCTTCGATTTTGCGGTAAAATTAAAAACATTCTAGGCGCCAAAAATTGTGACATTCGTCGTCAGAAAAGCTGAATACGAGGACCGTCATAGATTCGCGCCAGGCTGAATTGTGCCAGAATCGTGAAATGCTGACAATTTAGCGTTCGAAATTGCGCGCATTTTCTCTCTGACGTTACACTGCGCGCGGATTTGCAATAGTAATGGAACGCTGAACAATTAACTAATGAAGTCACAGAACATCATAGCGTACGAATTTCTCTTCGTAATAGACTTCCTCACGAAACCCTCTAAAACTAGGACAGGTATAACTAGGACAGCACAATCAAACCGAAATTTTGTTTACTTGGAGCAATTCTGGCGTTAAAATTGTGACATATCTTCACAAAAACTCTGTACTCGTCTTTCCAAGAGCAACTCTCCAATTCCTTGTTGAGCCCGTGTAAAGCAAGAGTGAGCATTCAGTTGTTCAAGATCCACATTCATTCTCAACAGGCTGATTTTCTAATGAACCAAAAATTTATCGACCAGGCTACAAGGTAATAGTTGTCCAAGTTTTAAATGTCTACATCTGAGTCAAATTGAAAGAATTCGTGGCTTCACAACTTCTGGCAACTTGAATGACTTCCTTGTCCTAACCGACAGCTGCTTTACTCTGTAGTAAATGGCCCTACTAAAATATGATACAAATGCTACTACTGTAACACTCACAAACGTCACTGTGAACACCGAACACACCATCTGCCTCACTCTCCCAGACCGACCCATCTTAAACTTGCTACACAAGAAGCTAAAAACCATGGTGGCCAGCGACAACAACAAGAAGTAGCTTGCCAATGCCACCAGCACGCGCACCCGTCTCACTTTGAGTCCAATATACTCGCTATGCCACACATTGGAGTGCCTCTGAACGTACAACCCAAATGAGAACGGCAAGGCCGCGCAGGCTCCCAGGATGGTTGCAACGATGGATGTCAAAAACGTCGTCGTCATAGTGATGTACATGAACGAATACTCATGGCCATTACCATTGTTGTCTGTCATTGGATTAGCGCAACTGGCATAGGAAGTCCCTGCCATCAAAACAGCCACCACAAGGATGGCATTGGCAGCCGTGACATAAGTATCCTGCTCCTTGTGCAACATGCCAATATACTCCTTCACATCCGCCCGTCGCATCAGATGCTCACATATATCCCTATCCCCAAGAGCATAAGCATAATCCAGAGCAGTTTTGTTGAACTTGTCCTTCCTGTTCACTTGCAACAACCATCCTTGCTCCACACACAATGCTTTCACCACATCCAGTTGACCAGAGATTGTCGCAATGTGTAATGGGGTTTGGTTTCTTTCCTGGTCCAGAGTCTCATTTGCAAGGTGGGGTTGCCACTTCAGAATTTGGGGGATCAAGGTGGCGCCATAGTCGGAATGGGACTCGATTGCCCAGAACGTGAGAGACGATGTGCCTTGCAGCTGCTGCTCCAGCTCCTTGAGTAAAAACGCCGCGACTTCGTAGTGCATGGTTGTTTCGAGAAGCTGAATGAAGGTTTCTGTGAGGGACTTTGAAGTGGAGACGTAATGGGGGATCCAGTCTTGGAGGATTTGTAGATGGCCGCCGCGGACGGCGTGGTGTATAGGTGACAGCGCTTCGTCGTCGTGAGCGTGAAGTGTCTCCGGCGCGCGTTGCAGAAGCAAACGCACGACCTCGCGGTGACCCTTTTGCGCTGCCAAGTGCACAGCCAAGCGGCCTCGGCTGTCTGTCGCCAGCACCACGGCCACCAAAGAATTCGTAGAGTTCGTAGCAGAAGCTTCCGCGTCTGCGACGAGAAGCTCCATCACGACGGCGGTGAGGTTATTCTCGGCCGCGTAATGAAGCGCGGTCCTGCCACGGCTGTCCCTCGCGTTCAGAAACCCTAATCGGTTCGTTGCAGATGCATTCACGAGCAAGCGCACGACTTCCCATTTCGAATCACTCTCTCTCGTAGCATTGCCATCCCCGCAAGCGCAATGGAGCGCAGTCCGATGATCAAGGGTCGTGGCAGTCAAAGCCACGCGACGGTCACGCAACAGAGACTCCACGAGGTCGGAACGCGACAATGAACACGCTAAGTGGAGCGGAGTGAACCCCTTTGTGCAAACCACGTTGAGGTCGACCTCGGGAAGTGTTAGCAAGAGGTGTAAGACGTCTATCCCGCGCAGCACCGCCGCGTGCAGCAGCGTTGTAGGAGCGCCGCGGGACGGATTCTCAGGGACGAGGTTGTTGACGTTTTGGCGAATCTCGGGGTGTGAAAGGAATGCTCTGCAGACGCCTACGTCGGGATTGCGAATGATCGCGCGTTGACAGGCGATGAGGCCTGCGTCGCGCGCGATGAGCGATCCGGGGGGTAAGCGTTGGAACCAGTCCAGTACCTCTTGCACACTCGCAACATGCGCAATGCTACAAAGAGACTCCACGGATTCCATGTCGGCAACAACTTTCAAAATGAAGGTGACATCTTCAACTACATGTTGCACAGGCTATCATACTCTGGAATGCAAGGCTATGGTGGTAAAGTTATAAACTGTGTTCTAATTGAAGGTCTCATCTTCAACTAGATGTCTATTGATGGTACCATGTCACTATCTGCGAAGCTGTTAGCATTGAATCCACGCCTTGGCTACGCCGGTAACCATTCTACGATCGAGTTCCTCGATCGAACTGCAAACTGCTCGGAAAGAATTCTTGCTACGAATTAATGCTTGATAAGAAGCTGCTTCGGTTCCATCTTTTCTACATTTTCAAATGAACTTTGGGATAGTTTGTCAAACGAGACTCTTCATTTATGTTGTTCTTGAATTGAGAACAGAGTGATTCTACTTCCAAAGGAACTGCAAACTGAAGCAAGAAATCAAGGTCCCCAATAAGTACTCCGCAAGAACGTCAACAAAGAACAAAATTAGGTACTGGTCAACTTCAATACAAGCGGGTACGAAGCGTGGACTTGATTGCGCGCACGAACATGATTGCATACCTACCGGCATGGAAATTGCGGAATGCGATTGACAATTGCTTCCACGTGCACACAGTCGCATCGGAATCACGATGCTACAAATTATTGGGATCTGCAGCAACGACAGGAGATTCGATTCATACGCCAACTGTCAAAAGAGGTGCAAAAGTGACTGTCAAGAAGGTTTAGTCTAAAAGCGTGGGCTTGGAGTCGAATCATCATGTGTTTTAAAGCTTCATGCAGCAGTGGGGAGTCAATGAAGTCACGGGAAGATGACTTGAGGAGCTCAGGACCCGTCCTTCCCTTTGCGAGTCTTCCTTCCGGGAGACGTTAAGTACCCCATCTGTCAGATGGGGGCTTTCTGCCCTGCAGCAGCCTCCGTTCCTTACCCAGATCGCCTCCCAAGCTCTCAACTGTGTCTAGAGCTAAGGTAGAACTACCTAATTCCGTCAATGATTCAAATCCATGGTCTACAGCTTTGTCCCAATTCCATCAGAAAAACATGCAAATCCGCTTCAGATTCTGACAACTGTAGTTTATTAATGCTATTAAAAGATAACGTGTCAATTAATGATTGGTGGATCTTCAAGTGCTATTAGATACATTGGAAAGCGGTATTGAGTTCTAAGAAGATGTTTACGAATCCAATCTAGTAGCGGTTGTGCAATTTCACTTCAGAAATTCACAGAAATTACAATTTTTATCAAAAAATTATAATTCCACTTGGGTTTGACTCCTGAAACAAAAGCACACCTTTGAAAAATATGTGTCTTTCCTAAAGTTGGCCCCAATATAGTTAGATTGCAAATCTGGGTGGTGATGGGTAGTTCTACCTTACTTAGGGCCGCTTCACACTATGGCCGACCAAGTCGAGAGGCCGTGCCCAAACTTTGAATGAGAGTCCAAAGAAATGCCCATTAAATAGCCCATTTTGTTGGACTCTCGACCATAGTTTGGGCATGACCTCTCAATTTGAACGGCCATAGTGTGAAGCCTCCAAAGGCCAAGCCCAAAGTCCAAAGCTCACCTGTGTGTCAATTTTTTTGAAGGAAAAAATAAAAAAAACATGAGAAAGGAGTCCAAAATGGCCTTGGAAAAAAAATCACAGCACATGCTCTTACCATCAAACAAGGAATATGAAGGGTATAAATGGAATAGAAGGGTACAAATAACAAATAACAAAGTGTGTGATAAAAGAGAACAAATCTGATTTTCTAGGAAAAAAAATTGACGGACTCTTGATCATAGTTTGGGTCTCCATTTTTGCTCGACCCAAACTATGGTTGAGAGTCCGTCAACATGTAGTTAATTTTCTGCTAGAAATGTCAATTTGGAGGGCGGCGGACTTTTGACTCTGTCGTCTAGTGTGAAGGGTCGAGAGGCTGAAATTTCAAGAATTCATGGATCCCTGCAATTTGATTGGTGGAAATCGACGGCCTCTTGACCCTTTGTTGTAGTGTGAAGCAACCCTTAGCTTATGAAGTCTGTTTGGAAATGAGGAATCAAGCCTAGTCTAGTGCTGGAATTCAATAAGTTGGCATATTGCATATGCACTGAAGATGCTTGAGTTATTAGAGTTAATCCCTTAAGGATGTTGATGTTTTCTTTACGCTCTCCCCTGTTGTATACAAAAGGGGAAATTGAGTAGCACATGAATCCCATTCAAGCTGTAAATTCCAGACCAAGTCGTGGACATACTACTAGTCAACTAAGAAAATTTTGAGAATTTTTGAGTGTTCAGAGAGGATAAAAAAAATTCAATATACGGACAACATATGCCAACTCTTTTGGAGGGCAACATCCTCAAGGGACTAAGGTATTTGCATCTACAGTTGTAGTTACTAATTATTAGAATTGAGCAAAGTTATTATCATTAAACATAAAGTATTTTCATTGGATCTTTTTGGCAACTAAAAGAAGACTTCAACATACATTTGCATGCATTATTAACTTGAGCTTGAATCAATGAACGTAAAAGGTAGAATTCAACAATTCAAGATTGGATAATAAAGTATTTAATAGGCCCATTAACTGAATAATTAGAGTCATTTAAAATGGACGATTTCTTGAAGTTTTCCCAAATATTCTTGATGTAAAGTATTAAAAGAGTCATCAAATATTTTCTCATATTTGGACTTTAAGTCATCCCTTTGCTAAAACCTGAAACCCTAGAAACTTCAGGAAATCATCCAACTAAAATAACTCTAATTATTCAGTTAATGGGCCTATTAAATACGTTATTACCCAATCATAATTTATATATTTATAATAATATTGAGATGGATGACATTTTCATCACAAAGAAAAAAAATCATCTATATTAAAAATTATAGTCTCATTTACAAGAGGATTCACAATTTAGGCAAAAACAGGAACCTATTTTCATTATCATGCCCTCTTTTTTATTTCTTTCTATTTCATTATAATGACATCATTTCTTAATGGGTTTTTTACGGTTTAGTTTTGGATTTACTATTATAGCTCTCAATTGGTTTATGTAAATCTCGGGGAGGTCACTCTGCAAAAAGTAGAAAACCATGTGAGTTAAACTATAGGGTGAATTTTATTCATTGGAGCAAAAATTTATAAATGATGTAGATCTATTTTAGCATGGATTTAATTCTTGAAACATCATTATATATAAAAAAGAATATTGAAAAATCTTTTGATTTAAAAAAAGTAAATATAAATTAGTGTGAATAAAATCATAGAAGACAAAAAATTAATTTTAGGATGAGTATAATCCTTAGTCCTTCTAAAGGATGAATGAAAAATATTATGTTTGAACTATTTAACGCTTTATACAAGAAGATGTGTTAAAATGAATCATCAAAGGTGCTTTCTTAGTGTATTTTGGTACCTCCTAGCTCCTTGTTTTGAATCTCAAATTTAGCCATGAAAATGGTCTCTTTTGAATTTGAACCCAACTAATAAAATGAAGCAAACCAAATCTAGTTTCTATTCCAATTTGAAATTATGGAAATTCCTAAAATTGAGTGTTTTATTGCAATGTGAATTTCATGAATATAACCATAGTTTACTAATTTTCTAATTATAAAATGACACGAAAATTTGGTTAACATCATGACATTCTACACTATAATGTATGCCTATGACCAAAAATCAGAATTTTTAGCTCATTTTGAATTTAATATGAATATGAACTATTATAAACTAAAAGTAAAAGCAATTTTTTAATTTGAAAAAATAAAATTGAAATTAAATATCTTTTATACATGAAATAGTTCAAGGGCTTTGTGCAAGAGGTTGCTATTTTATTACAAATAGAAAGTTTTATGCAGTCTATTGACTTTTTTGTCCAAGCACCCAACCACCTATGCTTTGGGATTTAAAAAAAACAAAACAATAGCTTATTATGTAAATCTAACTGCATATAAAGATGGCCAACTTGATTCTTCAAAGCATCACTTTAAGTGCAACTTCATTTAAATATTTTTAACAACAGAAAAAGCACTTCAAAAAACAAATTGACCACATTCTGGTTGTTCATAAAGTTAAGGGTTACGTTTGATCCTAATTTTTTATGTATGTTGCATATTTTTATGCCCAACATTCATCCAAAAATCCTTCATTATCAATCAGAACAAAATTCCTAAAGTTTATAAATACTATAGCGTGCCAAAAATTAAGTTAGATTTTCATTTATAATTACCTATAGGGTGCTTAAAATTAAGACCAAGTAGCTTTTTTTCTACTAAAAGGGTCCTTTAAAACATGATTACTAAGTAAATAGCCTCCAAACAAATAGGTGGTTAACGCACGTGGTTACAAAACATAAGGGGAAGTGACCTCCCCGAGATATAAATCAATTTGGCTTTGGGTGGTTGCAAGAAACACTTCACGGTTCTTGGCCAAAAACGTGTTTTCAGGGTACAGGACTGGCAATACTATCGATACCACAAGTATTGCATCGACGCGCTGCAGCGGCAATCTCCATCATTGATTTCAAATTTCAGTTGGGCTATAATTTCAACAAGTAACAAAGACAATAGTAAGCGCATTAAAGTGGGGTGGCGTATGAGAATGAGGTCCCGCTATGGAGCACTTATAAGTACTTAGTAGTACTATAGACTGTTGCAGGTACTACCAAAGGCACTGTTGTTTGAAAATGCCAAAAAATAGTAGAAAAATGGTATGTGTTCTTTTTAATTTTTAAAAAATGGGAAAAAAATTCAACCCCACCCCCCAAAAGTTATTTGTATTGACAACAAAAGCCTCTCATTGCACCAAAAAAATTCTTAGGAATTTTTTTCCCCTCTCTGGGACTTCTGTGTAAAGAATGGTCACATTGAGCCCCTGTGAGCAATTCTAGTATTCTTTTTTTCATAGAATCTCCTCGTCAATCCTTGTAAGAACCCTAAACCTCCCTCATGTCCAATTTGTGGCTTCCAATTCGCATTTTTGGGTCAAAAATAGGATTGTAACTCCCCAAAATGCCCAAGGTAGACACCCAATTGGAGGCATCTTAAAAATAGTAAAATAATTTAAAATTTAAAAAAAATTATAAAATGTTTGAAACTTTTGTAACTACCTTCACTCCGAATTTCACGCCAACAAAAAGTGCCCGTCCAAGGGCAAGGGGACAAAGAATAGGGCAAGACTAAATCCATTTTGCCCTTGCCCTTGGATAGGTACTGCTCCTCTGAAGACTAAATCCATTTTGTTTTAATGTGTTGTTTGCCATATTTTCTAAAAAGATATTAATCACTTTTTGTTGTCATGCTTAAAAGTAAGTAGCATGAGCACAAGTTGTGCTCTCCGTCTTCCTGTATTACATATATAATATATAAATTACTTTTATTGATGTTTTTGGAAATTGCAATTAGATTTTTGACTTGCAAATAATGGAGTCACAAGAAATTACACTTTATATTTACTTCTTTAACCCATAAACGCCGCTGAGGACGTTTTCTGGTTGCTGAATGACAAAGAATCTCTCCATGTAGGACAGAAATGCAACTTTTCATCCTCCCAATTTTGTGTGAAAGAAAAGATCATCTATAGTAGTTTGAATTCCAATGAGTGCTTTTGCATTATTTTAATCCAACAATTCACACGGTGATAAAACAAATGATTTCCATGGTTATGAGCCTCTCGTTTAAGGATTAAGTGTTTGCTTGTTTTTCTAGGCCATTTGTGTGTGGTTGTATGTTATGGTTTTTCAATGAAATTCTGTTTCACATGTTTTAAAAATAACAAAATATTTCTTAAGTACTACTCGTCATAAAAGCAAGGTCAAAATCTTCATCAATATTTGTTTGTTAACAAATCTAACTGTAGTATCCTTTCGTTAATTTATTCAGGTACATTCTCTCAAATTATTGAGAATTAATATCCCAAGTAGTTGGAAGTTAAGTATGCCAAAACTTTTAAATGTAGGCTTTCCTAGCCCTTCTAAAAGGTGAAGTTCTGTATTTCAACATTTCTAGAAAAATACATGTATATCCTATAAATTGAAATTTTAGTCAATATGTTGCAAAATGAGTTTTAATCATATGTACAAAAATGTAACCAAAAAAACTTTCATTCATCTTCACAAAAATTGTAAAGTGCAATATGGCAGTGAATAAAAAAAAGCTAACTAATTTGCTTATATCTTTCAAGATAAATTGGAAGTTTTTAATTCCAATGGTAAGAATGTTTTTGAAAAACATTAATATCTTCAAATTGAATTGAAATTTTAAAATTTAAGATTTTTTAGAGAAAAAGAGAACTTCATTATCCACAAAATAAAACTCCTCATAACTCTTACTCCATTATTTGAAATTGAATGGTTCAAATATTTTTGAGTAGGTTTCAATCTATACAATCTCCAAACAATAATTAATATTTTTTTAATATTATTTCTTGCTACCTAATTTGACATTGGAATTAAAGAAAACCTAACTCCTACAATATTTTATAGAATGACATGAAACAAAGCTTCACACATATATTATGATGAGTAGCATCCACCAAACCAATTTCATGTAAGAACCTGAAATCATGAAGTCAATGAAGACTGCCCAAATTCTCGAAAAGCCCAAATTGGACTTTTTGGTCCTTTAGGGATTAATTTAAATTGTTTGTGATAAGAATTTTGAATTTTAATAAATTTATATTCAAGAATGAAATTGAGAGTTTTAGAAAAATTAATATAAATAAAACTCTATATTTTTTTCTTTAAATTTTTTTGAGTTCAATTATGTATAGTGCATAAGATAAAATGAAATTCCTCATGGCCCTGAGATAGGATTCACATACAACTTCTAAACAATGAGGGTGACTGTGTACTTACCTTGCAGTTTCAAAGTGACTGTTGGCCAAAGGTGGAACTGCAAACTGATTCAAAACATATGCTTCATAACAGAGTAAATTTTAATATTGTCCCCAGTTTCACAAGACAGGTGAACCTGTAACCTCTTTTTATATGGTGAATTTTCATTAAAATGGTGCCATTCCACAACTTTGGCAGTTTTTATGGTTCAAATCAAGTGGTTTGAAATGTACATTGGTCCTAGATGTTCCAAATCTATAACGTTCCTAGATGTCTGAAATCTATGTAAGTCCTAGATGGCACTTTTATGGTTCAGATTGTGCAGTTTTAAATCTATATAAATCCAAGATTTTTGAAATTCCTACTTGTCCTAGATGGCACTTTTACAAATCAATCTAGGTTGTCTGAAATTGGCACAAGGAATACCACCATTTTAACGAAATTTTTCATTTATGTAGTTAACTGCAAAAGAATACGCTTTTTCAAAAGACAGGGCAATCAAATTGTTCAGCTTCAAATAGTCAGAATGTAACTAGAATGTAACTAGCTCTTTCCTAGCCGAGGATGACACTAGACAACACCCATGGTTGTTGGTGTAGATGTGATGCAAATTAAAACTAAACTCTAGTAGAGCCTAATTTTGGTCTTTGAAGGAATTTCATGCATGTTTATTTTAACCTTGAAACGACAGGTTGGTCACCGTGAGAATGATCTATGTGAATTTGTTGGTTTAAGAAAATGCAAAAGCACTCATTGGAAGTCAAACTATTGTAAAAGACCTTTTCTTTTTCAAACATCGGAAGATGAATTGTTGCACTTTTGTCCTACATGCATGGAGAGATTCTTTGTCATTCATCGGCCAAAAAATGTCCTCAACGTTGTTTATGGATTAAGTTAAAAACAATCCGGCAACTTTTCAATGTTATTCATATATATGACATGTTTTTGACAAACTCCGGCTCTTGGGTCCCTTATTTGAGGTACTTTGCAATTACAACCTAAAGGATCATAAGGCCACCACATAGCTTCTACACAATTAGATATTTGTAAAAAATAAAAAATGTGAACCATATTAATAGTCCATGAACAACAATAAATCCTAGATGATTTTTTCTGTGTTGTTGAATCCGTTTATACAATCCAATTAAAGAATGATAATATGTGCAATTCTTGGTGAACTTTCACTAGTAGAAAATCTGTGATTGAATCAACAAAAAATGGATAAGAAAGTGTTGATTCGGTCTATTAGTTTTATGTTGATTTGGACGTGTTGACTTGGACACTATCCAACAAAAACTTGTCAATTTTTTTGTTGATTCGGTTAAGTATAAAAAGAATACATATTCAAATCGGCCAGTTACATGGCGCCATGTGGCACTACTACCTAGGCATATTAAAATGCCACACGGGCATGCCACCTAGTCAGCCCGCCTCGCTAGTTTGGCTTAATATTACTCAAAAGTCTATAAAGTAAGAAGTCTATAAAGCACTTAGGTTCTATAAGTGTCTTCTAACACATAAGTATATTTTTCTCTTTGTACCAACAATGTACAAATAATGTACAATTTAGAGGTGGATGTTTTTTGGAAATACTTTGTTTCAACTTCAAAAATTCATAACTAATTCCACAAAGCTCCAAAAAATGAAATGACTTGGGTTAGGGCTGGTTTATACTATCTCTAGGGCTCGATGGAAGGCTCGCCTGATTTGCCTTCAATTTGGCCTTTAATCCAGTCCCAATTCACCACTTCAGCCTTAGATAATGTAAAGTGTTGAGGTCAAATTATGGGGCCCAATTTCCAATTCATTACTTTGGCTCTAGTTAATAAGCAATGTTGAGGCCCGATTTTAGGGCCAAATTCCGATTAATGTACTTTTAGATTTTCTTAATGCTTAATTTAAAAAATATAAAATATGCATCTTTTCCTTTCTCTTCTTATTTTTTCTATTTCAAAAACTAAAAGAGTGGGTTTTTTCCTTTTTTTTCCTATTTATTCTATTTCAAATATAAAAAGGTATTTTTTAGACTTTTAAAAACCTTTTTATAACCTTTTTTAGATTTCTACTTTACCTATTTCAAAAATGGAAGAGAGATTTATTGACATTTTGAAATTTTTTGTCTTCCCTTTCTATTTTTTCTATTGGAAAAAAAAGAATTTATTTTATTTTATTTTAACCTTTTCTTTTCTCTTCTTATTTTTTATATTCTAAAAGATAATTTATTTCTTAAAACTTGAAACTTTTTCTTCCTCTTCCTATTTTTTTATTATTTAAAAAAATATATTTAAATGAAATTAGACTTCATTTATTATAATATATTTTTTGGTTATTTGTTTAGTCAAAATACATTGAATCCTATTTCCTATTCTCCTACTTTTGCAACATGGTGACTACTCAAATGCATAATATTTGAAGGTAAACATGCCTACGTCTTATAAAATGAGTGTTTTGCCTTGTTACAATTGGCAAATAATTGACACTTTACTATACAAACATAACTGTGAGAAATGAAGAGGAGACTTGAAAGTGTTGTTTTTTTGACAAAGCATGAATTTCTTACAAATTTTTGAAGTGTATTGTCCGTTTGGCTTAAAAGAGTCTATAGACTACCCCAAAACCAACAAAAAGTGTATGCATGATGGCCATCCTACCACCTAAAATAGTCACAATATTTCCTAACATCACAAAAACATTTCTTACCACGATCACAACGTGAAGGAATAAAAATATCACTAACTTTGATTAATTAACACTGAAAAGGTAGAAATTTCTAAAGCAATCACTAATAACTCCACCATCATCATCCAAGGCATTGCTTTTGGCCACTAACCAACTTAATAAAGTCCTAATCTCATCTATTAGAATTTTTTTGTCATGATTTGTTGTAATGGGTAATTTCCTAGGTGCTTGTCATAAGTGATTTGCATCCCATAAACAAGTTTACCTTATTATCATTAGTATTATTCCTTGTTTTCAAGTTCGTTTTAAATTCTATGTTGACGCCACTCAAGGCGTAAAGCATGTGGATTTTAACTGCAGAATATTTTAGTGAAATATTTCTGTTATTTTATGGGTTTTTTTCTTGAAGTTCTTTTCCTATGTTCAAAGTCCTTTCTTTAAAATTTGCGTATGAGGTCTCTATTTGCGTATGGCTAATCACTTGCTTTTGCAAAAACAAAAATCTGATTTGTAGCAATGCCAAATGGAAAATAAAAATAAAACTACACTAGAGACCTCCAGGCTATCTCCAGGCCAAAAAATAGAGTCTCTCGAGATGTTTTTGGAAAAAATAAAATAAAACTACTAATTAGTAGCAGAATGTGTCAATGATTTTGTTAACCTCTAAAGTCCCGATTGTGTTTTTTTTCAAAAAAAACACTCAAAACTACCACTCCTAGTGCATTCACTTAAGGAAACAATTTTTTTTTTGTGGAACTTAACCGTGGAATCTTGTACTTAACTTGTCTGAAATCATGTCGTGAAAATTTCATCAAATTTGACTGTACGGATTGGAAGATACTAGCATTCAAAGTTAGACAAAAAGTTTTTTCCTAAGAAGATGCTTAAATTGCCCGAAAAAATAAGATTATCCATAACTTTCTCATCCCCAGTCCAAATAGCATGAATAAAAGCTTCACATATAGATAAAAACATAATATTTTAAGAAGAAAATTCAAAAAAAATTATTTTGACTTTTTGTAATTTTATTTTTGGTTGCCTACCAATCTCCATTTCTTGCTTATTATGCCATAACTTTTTCATCTAGCATCCAATTGAAACAAAAATTATATATCCACAAAGCTCTCGCAAAACCACACAACTTCAAAAAATCTCAAAAAAGTTCACTTCAAATTGAAACAATAGGAACCTACCTGGACCCAAATTGCCCCTTAAGGGGACAAATGGTCCTTTAGGGGTTGATGAGTCAGCTAAATTTAGTCAATGACAAAATAGACAAAAAAATTCTCACTTGTTTTACTTCTTGCTTGGTTCGTTTGGTTGTTTGTAAAACCAAAGAGTTTTGTAATAAAAATAAAAATAAAAATATTTTAATTGACGGTGGAGATATGTACAATCCAATGGAAGAGTCCAATCTACTTCCAATCCGACCCTAGATGGGAAATTAGGCCACCAAAAAACTCGTCCCGATTGCTTCCATGGGACCAGAAGGTTTGGCGCCAAGACTATGCCACCTAAAGCGACACATAGGATGAGTGGTGGTTTCAATCTGCCCTTAGTATAAAGCCCTTGGGTCGGATTTGGAGAAATTGAGCCATTTTATTGGTTCAAACTTGGAGAGTTCTAGTCGGCCTTCAATCCGGCCCCAAGTATAAACCACCACTTAGATGCCAATTCTATTTGTCTTTCAAGGAATATTTATTGAAAAAATCTTTCAAGAAGTTTTACCTCCCCAAATTAATTTTCAGACCTTAATCCCTAAGGCCCTACATGCCCAAGGCACCCAAATTTGGTATTTGCAAAACTTTGAAGTTAAATAAAACCTAACCAAGTTGTTATTTTTGAAAATTTATATTTTGGAAAGTTTTCCTTGAAGTCTAGTTTTAGCATTAAAAATTCGATCTTGAAAATAAATGATAGTGATTTTTCTATTCAAGATTTTGTACAAGGATACCCATAGCAATCTTGACTTCCCATAGTGTTGAGAGCTCTTAGAAATGAGTCTCAAATACACTAGATCTTTGAAAAAAATCCACATTCAAAATTTATTAAATTTTTTTATAGAGTAGATTTTAAGAAGCCATAAATTGAAAGGGGTTATAAGTGTTAGGTCCTTTAACCTCATATTTTTTTGGTCACCAACTTTTTAGATTTGACTTGTGAAAAGAGGATTGAAAGACTTCACATCACTTTTGTAGTTTTATCACGCTCATGGTCAAACATTATAATCTTTCACTCCATAAATGATATTGTTGTGTTTTCTTTTCCTATGAGATCTCTAACATGTCTAGTTTGAGTTGGTATGGTGACAATTCAAAAAAATTTGATACAACTTATTAAAATGTTGGTATATTTTATTCAATTTGGAACAAATTTCAAGAAGCTCAAAACAAGCCTTGGGCATTTAGGGGTTAAATGGGCGCTTTATTGATCTAGTACCTTACAGGTAGTACCTTACACTGTAGTACCTTTCACTGTCTGGAGCTTCGGTCCAGACTGCCAAGTGTTCAGCATGTTTCACAACCACGTGTCCGCCTCCCACCACTTCAAACGTTACCCGACTCAAAACAGCCCTCCAAGTGGCACCAGCTTAATCCACCAAATCAAACTACGAACCGCGCTATTCCCACCGCGCCATATTCATTGGCCTAACTGCACCTACAGCGGTACAGCCGGCCCATCCAAACCGCACGATATAGCTTACCCCAACCTCCAAAGCGCTCGTCATTCAACCGCTTGTTCAAACGGAGCAGAGACGTGTCAAGCAAAGAAGGGTTCCCAACTGGATTTAAACGCAGCTTGTTTCCCATTGGTCATCACCCGCTAGCTGCCACTTGTCAGCTACCCAGGGTACTGTAGCATTCCATTGGTGGATTGGTCTGACCCCCATTTTCTCCCGCCTCCTTCTCCCAATTCTTTAAATCCTCTGTTCTTGGTAGCGCGGTTTCTTTCCTGCAATCTGTGAGCGCAGCGATGGCGATTGCGGAAGAATCTCACTTTTAGTTCTCAACTAGTTCTTTTGTGGCGTATTTTCCGTGCATTCTCAGTACATTTCCAGGCCATTTTTGTTGCTTTTTTGTTGCATTTTTGGTTAGTTTGCAAATTCAGATACGATGATGAACATCGTGGCATTGGCGATGTTGTTGTCGTCGCTGGGATCAGCGATGTTGTTAACGCCAGAGCCCATGCTTACGAAGTCGCCAGAGGAAGGCGAGAGTCCCTTGAAAGCGGTGAAAGATGCAGCGCAGAGTTCGCTTTCGAAGACGGAGGAGACCCTGGTGGAGGGAGTGACGAAGCCTGTGGAGATAGGATTGGGCTGGTTTCGACGGAAACCACCGACGCCCGAGGACCGTCTTGCCGTGGCCAGAGAGAAAGCAAATGAGGCGAGGGAGGCCTTTGAGGAGGCGAGCGCGCAGTTGAGAGACGCCGCAGCGGGGAAAGCTGTGGATACAGGTATGACCACACTTTCGTAATGACGCTTGTATTGTCCTTCTTGGCTTTGGGTCCATTGTGATCACTATTTGCTGTTGACTTAGAGGTTTCAATTACTTTCTTCAACGCCGAAAGAATGAAATTTAGAGGACAAATACGTTTGTAGCATTTTGAGTGTCATATTGGAACTTTCTTCAGTTCAATTTTATTTTATTTGTAAAGTAACACACGCAATGTCCTTCACTAATTCCAATGATATTTTGGTCTTCTTGGGCTCCCAATCATTGAGAGAGTGAGAGCGAGTGTGTCACCAGTCTTCTTTTGTAATCACCATTTGCTGTTAGTCGGAGGTTCCAATTATTTTCTTTAACATCTAAAGAATGAAATTGAGAGTAATACGTTTGTAGCATTTTGAGAATGTCACATAGGAATTCTCTTTTGTGCAACTTAGTTTAATTTTAGAGTAACACATGCAATGTCCTTCACTGATTTTGATGATATTCTCGCCGCATCTGAATTGTATTTTCATAATATGGTCAATCAACTTGGTCCTTTTTTTTGTCACCTTCAATCAACTTCAACCATACTTACTTGAGCCCTTAGGATTGATGTTGGCGTTGGTGACTGTTGAGGTTTGAATTGGGTGAAGGTGGGAGACAGCTCCCTCACCGACCAAAAGCTCGTGTCTAGAGTTCTCATTAGTGTTCAGAGTAATGCCTTGAGTAACAGTGCTGGTAGTCAGTGTCTTGAGACTATTGATCGTCACATTTGTGGTGTAGTAAGCCTGCATATGACTACACACCCCAAGTTTTGAATGGCTTACCAAACCTTAAATTATGGCTAATGATTTGAAGCTTACTAAAACTATTGACTGTGGAGTTTTAGAACTTGCGTAAGAAAATGATGCAAGACTCATGCGGTTTATGACGCATTTAATGATAAACATCCAAAGATTTTCATAGAAACTGAGTGCCTTTCCTCCTCTTCTCCACGCAATGGTTGCAAGAAATAGTTGTCCATGTTTAGGAAATCTGATTCCCTTCCTTTGCACTATATCGGTAGCCATTGATTGTAGAAATGCAAGAAATATTGTTTTATGACTTACATGCACCCTTTAGGCATCAGGGCAAGATATTTGACGTATTGTGTGTAATGACTGTTCAGGGATGTATGTGGATGGCAAAGTATCTCAATCAGTGGGAACTGCGAAGGATGCGGCTGGAGGAGCTGAAGGGTGGGTTAAAGAGGGTGCTCGCGCGGCGTACAGCAAAGCAGCTGATGTGAAAGATGGAACCTACGGCGCTGCCGCTGCTGCAGGAGAGAAGGCAGGGTCTGCAATACGGAGGGTGAGCTCTCTCTTACACCTTACCCATTCCTTTTCGGCACAATATTTCTGATCGTATTTCCGTTTGGTGGTTAGAGGTTGAAAACACATTATTAGCTAAAACAACATATGTTTTTTGTATGGCAACTTTGCCTGTGAAGGTTTAAACCATTGAGTGCTAAGGCTGGAATTAGAATGCACATGCCGATAGTCAATCATATTAACTGTCAATATAAGCTTCTGTCGTTCGCAAATGTAGGGTATGGCCTTTTCTATTGGTCTATTTCATTACCTTGAAGCTTTTTAAATGATTATTTTGAACTTCTTTGACTGTTGAAGTGACTTTGGGCATTTATGGGATAAGGAAATGTGTTCCCATCACAGTGATTGGTGTAATGAACTGTACGACTTAGGAAATCGGTTCGCTCTTGATTAATTGCAGACTGTATCGAAGGCAAAAGAAGGTGTTGAGGACACGTACGATTCTACAGCCGAGACGTTCGGATCAGCAAAGGAAAAAACGTATGACACCCTTGAGAATGCGAAGGACAGTGTTTACGACACGCAAGACGCAGTGCTTGACAATGTGCAATTGGCAGCAGACAAGAGCAAGGGGACGGCCATTGATGCAGCCGAGAAGGTGAAAGAGACGGAAGAGCTTACGAAAGAGGCAGGGCAAGGAATCTTAGGGAGAGTGAAAGATGCAGCTTGTTACACTGCGGAGTGCATACGAGCACGGGCACAGGAGGCTGGATCTTATCTCCCCCTCGTTGGTCAAGGAGTTGGCTATGTGTACAATGACGAGAAGGGTGACGCTGCGCCATCTGTGAAGGATAAAGCCAACAATGCGGCTGAAACAACCAGGCAAACTTACGATGGTGCAAAAGATACCGCAGAGCAATATTATGAGGAAGGAAGAGACTGGGCAGAGGATAGGTACGATTCGGGGAGAGAGGCAGCCCGAGAATACTACGACGAGGCGGGTCGGCGTTACAGAAGAGCACGAGACTACTACGATGGACCTAGTGATTACTACATAGACAGAAGAGGCAGAAGTACCAGAGATACTGCTTCTAGATATTATGATGCTGCGAAAAAGGAACCTGAAGATTTCTATGAGCACGGGATCAAGGACAGAGCGAGGTATGCTTACAGAGGCGCCAGAGATAGAGCAGGAGATTACTACGACGATGAAAGAGGATATATCCCCGGCCGACGTCAAGAGAGTCCTAGAGATTATTACGGTCCATCAAAGCGTAGAGCACAATACAGAGGTGAAGATTATTACGAGAAGAAGAGGTTTCAACCCGATGATGAGCTGGGTGAAGTAGTGGAATCCATGGGCTGGAAGAGAGTTGGCAAAGTGCCGAAAGATCATGTTTCAGTTTCCAATCCGAAGGAGGTAGTAATTGGAGACGTGAAGTACGTGTGGCCGCGAGGAAAAGGGCAACCTCCTAGTGATGAGCTTCACGACACCGTGCTCCACCACATGAAAAAGGGTGTGCAGGGGGCTGCGCACACTGTGGGCGAAAAACTGGGGTTTGCAAAGAAGGCCAAGGATCAGACATATGACAACCTACGAGATGGGCGCTCATGGTCAAGTCGAGCATTCTATGAAGACGAGCACAGTATTGAAGATGAAGATGACTCGATTCTCACTAGAGGGGCAAGGAATCTGAAGGAAGGGGTGAGGAATGCTGGTCGGGCGTACGAGGAGCAGCGATCTAAAGCAGGAGAATACGCAGACGAAGCTCGACAAGAGCTTTCAAGTTTTGCTGGAGCTGGCAGTCTTCAAAGAGGAAATTCTTCGCGGTCGTGGAAGGATGTGCTTATTAGGAAACCCGTGGGATTCTTTCTAGCCTTGTTGCGCGCACTTCATCTTTTTACATTTTCAGCGGTGTATGGATCTGCCGTCTGGGTGACTTTTGTGTCGGGAATGATCTTAGCCAAGCACATCCCTCGTCAACAATTCGGATACGTACAGAGCCGCATCTTTCCTGTATATTTGAGGATCTTGGCTGTGGGACAGGTCGTGCTGCTTTTGTTGCACTCTCTCCTGCATCCTTGGTTTTCAACTGAGAGTGCCGAGCGGATGCAACTACTCAACTTTGCCGTGATGATCGCCTCCACTCTCATCAACGTCTATGTACTCGAGCCAAGGGCTACCAAGGTAAGCATGTGTTACACTTTTGCTTTATCCAACGACTCATGGTTTAAAGTGATCATTTTTTATTGATCATATTGCGGAAAGTATAAATAAATAGGAACGAACTCTATATCACCGGAGTGAGTGAAGCACATTCCATGCGCTGTTTAATGAAAAGTTTTTATACAAACGGTATTCCCTACTTGAACGCCTCAAAAATACTGTAAGAGAATATGAGGCCAAATATGCTTTCTTCTTCCTAAAAGGACTAACCATCAGCTCACCTAAGTGAAAGAAAACTGCAGTGCAGTCTTTATTTGGTCTGTCCAATTTTTACTTTACACAGGTCTGTGATCTCCTAGCCGTGGGACACTAGAACACACTTTTCTTACAAATGTATCGCCTGAGGATTCGTGGGAACATGGTGATTTGTGACGCAGCTGAATTGTTACCCCGAGCTATTTCGGATTTTGGTACACTGTCAGGAATTTAGTGTTATAAATTGAGATAATGATGGTGCTGCAGGTTATGTTTGAGCGCTTGAAAGTGGAGAAGGAGGAAGGAAGGGGATTGGAAAACACAGTGAATGAGCTGGATGCGAAGCAGTTGAAGCTGGATCAGCAGGAGAAAGTCGAGACTATCAACCAGCAGTTCAAGACGTTGCATGCCTACTCCTCTGCACTGAATTTGATCAGTTTAGGAGGTCTAACCTTTCATTTATGGCATTTGGCTAACCGTCTTGCGATCTAGCTCTAACACAACCAATGTCGAACAGAGAATTAGAATTAGCCACCACAGTGTTGCGTTGTAGTGAGACCCCATTTCACTTATATTTCTTGTAGAGATCGACACCAATTCCGCGAGGGGTCACCATTTGAAGCAACGCCATAGTTTTGTCGTAGAGTTTTCAGCTTTTAGTGCTTGCCGGTACCTTGTTTCTAGACCTTGGACAATCATCCTCACGCTTGCAATTTGTTACACAATTTCCAGCAATGTATATATAAAAGACTCAAACTTTACTCTCAAATTTCGAAGACTGATTCCTACACCCTTGCTGCTGCTTATAGGGGGAATCTGACAGCAGGCCTTGTTACTTCACGTGCAGCTCTAGAGCAGACGACCCATTTCCAACCACGTAAGCAATTACGCATATTTGGAGCCCAGGTTTTTGCAGTGTCAAATTATTCCCATGTACAGAAATAGAATTTGGAAGGATTACATATTTTTCCAGAGTTTGGCTGCACAAATCGTAATTACTAAGAATTGTTTAGTGGAAGAATCTCTTCAATCTACAACAGTGATATACCTTTATGTTTCAACCATAGGTTGATTGCAAAGTCAACTAAAGGTTGGTTGCAATATTGACAACCTTGCAGTGGATCATAATGTGCCACTACTACTCTTCAAATTGCACTACAACTTCACGAAAATAGAGTAGTCTATAGATTGGAAATGGTGGTGGTTGGAAATGGGTTGGCTACTATATTTTTTGCTTTGCAAAAGTGACATGTATAAATGTAAATCAAAGCAAGAATCCAAAAGTAGCCTTATATATCCTTAGTCCTTGAAAGGCCCTTGGGATCCCTATATACAACTTATAATTAGCCTCATAACTCTTCAATTGTGGTTTATTATATGAATCGTGCTACATTGATATTCACATACTATCATAGTCATTAATTTATTTTGTATTGAACAATATTTGATCAATATTTTTCTATTTTTCTGTTCAAATACCACCATATTTATAATATATCGAATGAGTGCAAAAGGTTTTCAAACCCTCCAAGGGTTAAAATAATTCTAGATAATAAATAGATAGTCACTGCAGAATGTCCAGTACCCATAATAGGCCATTGAATTAGGGCATGACTTTGAAAAATCTATTAATTAAACATCACACCACATTGGCTCTCAATTATTTATGTTGTCATTCAAGTCTTCTTCAAAAATGTCTCATCCTACTTGCAGTGAAATACCCGAAATGCTCAATTATGTAATTTACCAAAAGTGTGTCTTAATATATACAGATTATAAATAGACGTTCATTTTATAGTGTCCCGCAATTGGAGTAAAAAGTAGAGAAAAAACCAGACTCGATACTTATGAAACCAGTTCAACATGGGAATCAAATAGCTGAAAAAACTCAAAAAATATCCCAAACGCTGTGTTCCACTCTCAAGGACATTGAAATAAGGGTGTACCTAATGAAAATCAACCAGTTCAACTTAACCTCTAATAACTTCAGCATACAATCTTCACAAGATCACATGCCACTCCTACACATCATCAAAATTTAGCACCAATCTATCTATACGAGACTACAGAAATCAGACCTCAATTCACACAGTACTGTACAATAGCAGCTAGAAAATTTTGCAAGTAGCTACGTGAACTTCGCAAACATTTACAAGCGACTGGCTGCAATGCTTTTAGTCAACTCCCCCCAACCATCTGCAAATCGTGACCATCAGACGGTAAAATTATTTCACTTCAACGAAGTTTCCATGAATGAAAGCAACAGAAACGCTCAGTATAATTTTTCACTATAGATTTGAATAAATAAATAAATCCTTGCAAGTAAAACACAGTTGATCTCGGTCTCACCATGTATAAATCAGACTTCTAAACTACCTACCGCAATCAGGAGTGGTGAGTTCATATTGCACCAAAACCATCCTAAGTCTTGTCTCACAGTCGAAAATGAAATGTCAATAACTAAATAAATGCTCCATAGGGGTGTCCAGAGTGCGAGCTTTTCGATTTCCAAACTTAGTAGCAATTCTGTTTCCAAAACTTGAATACTCTACCCAGAACGAGTACTTTGTTGGAGACAAGATATTGGGCAGGGATTTTGAACAGTGAAACCTAGTATCAAACTGTGACTGACCTCCCGAATTCAGCGTTGTGGTTGGGATGAAGAAAGGGACGCTTGCAATGAGAGTTAAGAATTAAGCTCAAGGTGAGGAAACTTTCTATTTTCGAGTCGTCTCCTCAGGTCGCCAGAAACGCTTCTGCGCTACAAGAAGCTCCTCCTCGCCCTGCGTGTACGCAAGCACGACGTCCCAGTGTAATGACTTCACGGTCTCCTTCACTTCTCGGAGCACTTCCCCTCTGTCACGGAAGATGGCCCAGGCGTCGGGACGCAGAATACGGTCCATCTCCATCACCACGTTCACAATGTTGCACCTGCCATACATAAAATCAATCACCAGTACAATCAGTTACAGTTTGTTCTCTTGCACATGGATCGCATGGATGTGATATACGGCTCATATCTTACAAATCTTTCTTAAATGTAATAATTACGTTATGCTTGGAAGTAGCACTTTGTAATAAAGATATCCTTCAGTCCAACTCTAGTTTTTATATTGCGCTTTTCCTTTGACATCCTATAAGAAGCATTGATCGCCAGCTCTCAAATCATTAGAAGAATACTCGGCAATTTTATTCACTAAGTTCCATTGAGTTGACCATCCATGTGTTCTAATGCCACATGCTTCTCAAGATTCTAAGCACGTGCCAATAGCGTTGCAACCAGATGATGAATCTGTGTTAGCAAATGAGGTCTCAAACCTTTTTTTTTCAGCTACTTTGGGGGGGATACAGATACAGCAAGCATTTGTTTCCAGAAAAAGAGCTAATTTTTTCAGAACCATGACAGCTTCCTGAAAAAGAAAAAGACGACATTCTGATTCCAATAAATTGTGAACCTAACGTGATAGGTTTTCGAGTTTTTTTCTAATCCCACAGAACATGAACGGAACCTTCGCTCACGGAAGTTTAATGCAAAGACATCCCACGAATGAACGAAACGCAGCAGTGTTGTGTGTTGTTGATACTTACCTCTTTGTGAGGGTGCTAAATAAATGGTCAGCGTGCATGAGATCGTAGGAGCGAGGATACGTGCTATGCGGCTCACACCAATCGTGGTACATTCCCAGGAAACCACGGTCATAGATGATGGGCAGCGTGTCTGGCTCGGTTACAGGGACGATGTTCATCACCCACACGGGCTGCGACACCAGAGCAGCCGCAAACCTGCATGATAAAAAGCACAAGAATTACAACAGCGGTATTAGTTTCAGACCTTGCTACTGACCAATCACAACATTCAACAACACAAAAACTTGAGGACCCCAAGTGGTACTTACTTACCATGCTGATAAATGTTCAACAAGCGTACAAGTTAGCTTAGTCACCTAGGAGATAATGAACAACATCAAACTTTACGTTCAATCAATAGAATGCCATAACCTCAATGAAACGACAATCGCGTTATATTAGCGAGTACTAGAGAAGCTCTCGACGTTTCATTGAGATTATGGCATTGTACTCAAAACACCAAATTCGAATCACTCTACCTGCACAAAGATCTGAAAACTAGAACTCGTATTAATTTAAGTTTCAAGGCGTACGTCATGAAAGAATCATATCGTGAATATCCACCAAAATAAAGAAATTGGCGACATGAGGACCTATAATCTACGTGAGTCATTTGAAAATAATTACAATCCATAATCACTCGCCTCATTCCCTCTAACACTCGGTGTCCCAAGCTACGTTTTTTTCACCATCAAATCACTCAAGCCCATAGTGTCTTTTTTGAGAACATGCTGGACAACTAAAATTCAGAGCCTGGTTATCGAAAAAGTACATCCTTCAACGCTTGCACAGCTCAACAAATACTAACTTCCACACCCACACAAATTCGAGTTAACATGTTCAAAAAAGTTTTTCACGTAGCAACGTTGAATGTCAATTGTGGATTCACGTTTTTGTGTTCAACGTTCAAACGTTGCTATAAACGTTATTGTATGTGGTGAATTCTGGTAGTGGCGATTGATTGCACAATGAGCAAAAGTGAGAAGCTGCCTACCCGCCATAGCCCGCCTTCATGTCCATCACGTTGCGGATGGCGCTCCAGTTGATGCCGAGGCCATTCAAGTAGGACTTCTCGATGATGCGCTTCCAGTGGTCGGTGTCGGAACGAAACTCCTCCGCCAGAGAGCCTCCGTAGATCCCTTTCTCAGTAGTGCTCAGCCACGAGGGCGTTGTCTCCACACGGAGCGGCCACTCGGCTGGCCAGCTCGTTGCCCTTGCTCCCTCTGCAGACGGCAGCTTGTGTATGCACGCTTTCATCGGAACATACCTGCACATTCAAAAGGCATTGGTAGGCTTCAGACTTGGAGGATGGGCGTTCGAAGAGAATGTGGTAGAATGAGCACCCACAACATTCAACAACATTGGGGATCCCAAGTAGTAGTACTCATCTTGTTGAGGAATGACCACCAATTGAACTACTTACCCTAGTCACCGAAAAGATAGTGAGCAAACATGAGTGGTGATGCACGATTCCATGTTCAGTTCAATGCGGTGTCAATCGAAGTGGAAGTGATTGGAATTAATTTAAGCCCCTAACAGCGGTTGCACTTTCTGCGTTCAACAAAGTCTGATGAATTCAAAAATCTACCCTGAGAATAGACTTTTCAGTTCGTAGCACTTGTGGAACTCGAGAAGTGATAATGCTACTAATGAATCAGCAACATCGACAATTGAGTTTCTGTTAAGACAATCGAGTTATTCTTGTTAAACTCGAGAAGTGATAACGCTACTAATGAACCAACAACATCGACAGTTGAGTTTCTGTTTAGACAATTGAGTTCTTGTTGTTGCATTCGAAAAGTGTGAAACCCACTAAACGAACCAGCAACATCGGAAATTGCATTTCTGGTTAGATAATTGAGTTCTTGTTGTTGAGCTCGAGAAGTGATAAAGCCATTAATGAACAAGAAACATCGACAATTGAGTTGCTGTTAAGAAAATTGAGTGTTTGTCAAGACCATCAAGTCATTGATTAAGCTTCTGGGAAGATGCAAGACTCACCAGGCAGCGTCCGGCTTGTCATCCTCTTCACAGAGCGGTGGCGTAGCGTCCGCAGGGCGCTGCTCGTACAAATCATTGTCTTTGGGTTTCTGGAACACAGCCACGCCGATCTTTGTGGAGGGGTCGTTCTTCTTCGCCACCAACTTCCATGACATCTTCTCCGCAAGAGCTTTCGTATCTCTCCAGATTTGCACACTCTCGTCATCCTTCCAGTACACCGGCGTGGCGGACCACAAGAAGAATCCTCCAGGCCTCAAAACGCGATTGAGCTCCACGAGCAGCATGCCCCCATCCAAATGCCACGGCACGCGACACCGAGCGCAGTGCACGGCGTCGAATACGTTACTGGGGAACACCAGCCGCTCCGTTCCCATCACCGCCGACAAGGCGGGGATACCGCGCTCCAGCGCCATTTGCACCTGCATCACCGGATCCATTAAAAGAGCACATTAACCCCAATTTTTTTCATGCAAATTTTTGCACAAATTAGAGGGGTTCACATTTCTCAGTCCAGTGGGTTCAATGAAGTTTGCTTAACATAAGCTCTTCTCCTGCAGTAGTGTTTGTAATACAACAAGGTTTGCAAAGTCATTGACTTAGGAACTGTGAAACACTCTAATGGTCATCAAAGATATATTATAGATAAGGAATTAACCAGTCATCTACTTCCTCCCTGAAGCTTTAATCACCATGTTAGAAGCACAACAAATGTCATATTAGTCGGTTTCGGACGCTGAGGAATGGAAGTTGAAAGAAACTGTGACGGAACTGGCTACAAACCAATCACAATATGGAGACTTTTAGAACCCCAAACAGTGTTTACCCCGTTGCACAGTGATCAAGACGAGCACTAGTCATCTTAGGCATCTAAACGATGATGCACAATTCAAACGCAGTACCATATCCCAAGAGAGATGGGAAACAACGTTCAAGATTTCCGTGTCCACCCGCAAATTGCCACTTGAACATACGCATTCACCATTGAATGCATTCACTCACCGAAATCTGGAATAAGATCGTTGAAGGCAGAAAAAGGGGCTCCATGGAATTAGGGTTACCTGCGCTTCGTGCTCGTCCTTGGGCGCGATCGACATCGCCAGCACCTCTCGGTCGAAGAGGTAGCCTCCGAAGCTGGCCACGCCACAGCCTACGTCGAGAATCACGCGCGTCCGCTTCCCCCAACCGATCTCCGGCACCGACTGTTCCAGAAACTCGATGTAATGGAGGGCCCCGTGCTTAAATTGCGTGCCGCCACCAGGGAAGATCAGCTTCTGTTCATCGGGAGACACCTTAACCCAGTTCTGATCCGCCTTGTATGACACCAATTGCGTATGAGGGACGTTGCTGAACCAGACCTGCACAACGGGGGCTTGTGAGATTCCATGGTTTAGAAATGACCAATTCAATCAATCACAATGTGAGAATCATACAATTCAGCTTATGCCATATTCATAACTCCAGAATCCATTAAAAAATACATAAAAATCGAACCAATGGAAGTCCCCCATATATGTACTTGCACCCAAAACTGTTACAGAAGCTTTAGACCGACATTTCACGGCCTTAAAAGTTCCACAACTTGACTGATCACCTCGTGTAAACAACACAATTCAGATTATGCCATAAATTATTGCTCCCCAGAATCAACGAAGAAGATTGCATTGTGTGTTGTTCAAACAACCAATAAAATCGAACAAAAGAAGAGTACCTACATTGCCCTCTCAGAACCATTAAGAACCACAAGGACTCGATTCGGGATTCAGAAAGTTTGTCAAATTCACGAGTTCCTGGGGATTACAGTCTCACTTACTTGATCTCTGCTGCTGGGCCACGTGATCGGCGCCTTATAATTCGTCGGCAACGGCAGCAAGCACTTGGGCAGCTCTTCTTCAGAGAAGCAGTGCCGCTCGCGGTGCTGGTAGTGCTTGCTCGACTTGAGCTTCTTGATAGCAACTTCGTTGTCCAAACACGGGATGAAGTCCTGTGCGCCTGGGAAATCACAAACCTTCCACTTCGTCCTCGCGGAAGCACCATCCTCCACCGTCGATGGCGTTTCAGTTGCATTCTCCGCAAGTATTGACGAATCTGTCACCGCAAGCTCCTTCTCTTCCTTAGACTCCGCAGCTTGCGTCTCAAAATCCGTATGATTCGCTTCCCTGTTCTCGGTTGTGAGCTCCGCTTGCGTGGAAATCGTGTCAGGAAGCCCTGTGCCAGGCGGCGACTCCACAACAACAGAAGGGGACTCATCAATGGAAGGGGACTCGTCCTTGGAAGGGGCGTCATCCTTGGAAGGGGCGTCGAGGACGTCCGCAGCCGCATCTTCATTTACGGTTCCAGTGGGAGTGTTGGTTTCGAGAGGAGTGTTGTTGTTGTTGATGTTGTTGGTTGCTGGAACTGCTTGCTCTGGAATTGCTGCAGGGGCGGTGAAGACCCAGACGGCGACCAAGAAGAAGCCTACTAACACGGAGCCGGCGATGATGAAGTTCGAGGAGGTGCCCCTCTCGCCAGCTCTCGAGATCTTCGCCATGGCCATGGCGGTCTAGTCACACAAGTTTGGGAACGAGGGCGACGACGGGGATGCTTACGGCATCAGGTTCATAGCCTCGGCAAGAATGTTGTAACAAGAAGATCCGCTACATTTTCTTGGAAGGTGGTTTGCCATATACACTGATCGGGTTTTCTGCACACAATCAAACCCCCGAGTTTAGTTCAGTTATTCAGTGGAGTCGCACTGTCTAAATTTGTCATTGAGTAAACTGCAGTCGAGCTATGGCCTCGCCGCTCATCTCTTTCTAAAAAGACAAACTCGTAGCTCTGGACCCCGCCTGCAGCTGAGATCAGAAGATTTCGATTATTCGAGAGTGCAAGCAACAGCTGCTCTCTATCTCCCTCCCTTCCTCTCTCTCTCTCTCTCTCACACACACATACACACATGCGCACTGACAGCCTAAATTAGTTCAAAATTTACACCAAAACTGTTACAGAAGCTGAGAAACGCAAGAAGTGAGACTTGTCATCTCATTGTTATCAAAAGATGTCGGAGCTCCAGCTACGGCCACAGAAGCTGCCGTACCCCGAGTACCGTCCTCCCCGCCTGGTACCTGTCCAGGAGGCGATCATAGGAGAGCTACCCGGATTGATAGCGAGAATCACCTTCTCACGCCAATTGTTCGTTTGCGATTTCCACTCAATGCTACTACGATCGAAACAACGTCACCTTCACCAAGCTCAAACCTACTTCCATGAAAACAGACCGTTACAGCTCGAATCACACAACCCAACCAAATCGACTCTTCCTATTCCAATCGAGGTTCACCCTGCACCTACACTCAAACTCCGGGCCGTATGAGCTTCTGCCCTTCGTACCACGAATGCTCTCACGATTCGTGCGAGCTAGGACTGGGATTTCGGCCGAGACAGAGTCAACTTCGGTGTTCAAATTTAATGTAAAAAAACAACGCGTCAATGCAACTGACCCACAACCCAAACCTTTTTCAAAGGCTGATCCTCCTGCGAACAAGAAAGCAAGCACATCGTAACGAATCTCAACCAACTGGCAACTCTCCACTCACACACAGTCTCACACAGTCTCACACAGTCTCACACAGTCTCACCCGAAAGTCAAGATCTCCGGGAATGTATGATTCTCACTTCATCAATAATGGCCACAATTTCGGACCCCACCACAGCACAGCACCGCCCCGACTTCACGCTTCCATCGCCACAAGCCCACAAGGAGAGTGTACCTTCAAGGTACAGCGAGTCGCCCAACTGGAAAGCAATGAAACTCCCAATATATCCTCTCAGTGCTCAATCGTTTCTGAATCACCGACTTCGGAGACTTTCACTGCAGGCAGGCAGGCAGGCTGGCGATGGTGAGTACTGATGAGATTGCAAGAGGATCCAGACCTCAAGCGTTTGGGGATGCTACGTTGTCGTGGTTTGCTGTACTCTGAAGTGGCGATGGGTTGAATGCGCCATTACGGAGCCACTTGCCACATGCGAACGTCAGAGGTCGCGCTGGGCACCTGGGCGCACTGGGCCACTGAAGCCAGCATTATTGAGCCCTGCCCCAGGTGGCTCTGGAGTCTGGAGTTCTGGACCCTGGACCACGGTTTTTTTTATTTCTTTTTTTTAGAGGGCACTCAGGGCAGTGCAGAAAGCGATCTTTGACTGAGGTAAATCAGACTCTGACAGGCAGAATGACTGGTTTGCCCTATTGGTATTATTGAATTTTTTTAAAATAATTTTCATGTAAAGACAAATATGAGAAATATAAAAGATGCGTAGAGCAATTTATATTTTATTTTTCTGACAAAGTATGAGTTTGTTATGAATTTTTGAAGTGCGTGCTCCAATTGGTCCATGACGGTCAATCATGGACCAATTTAATATAGTCCATAGAAACTTCCACCTTTCGAGTATAAATTCAGCACAGAAAGTGATGATTTTTTTAGGCCTTTGTGTTGTGACAATGTTAGGAATATTGCTTTAAGTGAGAAAGATGACCATTATTGTTGATTTGAGGATAGTCTAACTCAATTTAACGTAGTCCAAATCTTACTTATTGAAAAGGTTTGTCATGGGTTGATGCAACACTTTAATGGGTCATTCCCTTCCGTGTGTGATGGGTTGATTTACTTTACCTAAAGATACAATGGATACTCCTCTAGTACCAAATATTAAACTCAACCCCTAAAAGCCCAAGGGTTAAGACATAACACAAATGTGTTATAAAATATAAGTTTTGTAGCTTTTTTGAAGTTTCAAGGAATATAATGTGAAGCATGAAAAGTAGAAAATAACCATATGGTCAAAATTATAAAATTATTTTTAGATTCTTTATATTTTTATAAAATATTGATTTTGGTCTAGTTGATCTAATCATGTGGATATGATCTACAAATCATATTTTACAACTATTGTTTGAGAGGCATCATTAAATTATTACTTGTTATGGCTATTGTTTAAGACCTATTTTATGCTATAATAGAGATATTGATGTCCAGTTCTTGAGCAACAAAAATGGAACTCAAAATTTATAGCTAGTATCGTGTGAATAAATTAATGCAAAATGACAAAAGAAATGGCCTTGACCTTGACCTTAAGTGAAGTAATTACCATTTGATTTTAACATGATATCAATATAAGCTGTCATTATTTAATGGTCAATAAAGTCAACTGTGTGGAAATATAACTATGGATCTTGTTTGAATGTTGATATTTGGACTACCAATAAAAGTCATGATCTTTCCGTTGAAAATATGGATACATGCAATTATTGTAGCTATGGAGACCATGCGGCAATAAAGAAGGAAGCCTCCAAAAAATCCACTATAAAAAACTGACGCATCCTGAATACAAGATTTTTTGGTCAAGAAAAACTTCCTGTAAATAGGACTGGCTAAGCAATTTCAAGTTGAAGCTATAGTTTTGCTTTTCACTGCTTACAGCTGATCTGGTTGAAATTTTTTTTCTCAAGTTAACTAAGAGTTGTCGCATCACAATTGGCACTAGTACCACAATGGCTTCCTCTCAACGTGCAAATAGCAATTAGTTTTTTTTTGCAATGTGGAAAATGATTTATATGGGTTGTTCATTTGGTTATTTAAATTTGTTAGTTGTACTTTGTGAAAGCAATAACAAACATTAGAGGGCTGTAGACACCTATTGCATCCTCACTGATAATGAATGTGTGTTTTTGTTGCTAGGATGGGCACAAGTGAGGCCCTCTACCTCATGGACCAATTTAACAAATGAAGACAAATTGACTTCCCTCATTTCCCATGCTTTTCTACACTATGGATAGAAGCTCTAGAATTATACTATAAAATGTTTTAGTCTTGATATCATAGTCCTATATATATGACTTAACATCTTTCAAGACTTTGATGGAAATATTTGCTAGAAAAAAATAGATGGTGCAAAATGAAGGTTGAAGAACAAAATAGGGTGATGATAAATTGTTTATTTGAAAAAGATCAAGTGATACTTATGCTGATTTTTTCTTTGACATGAGGCTATATGATACTATTGGATATGAAATTTGACAACTTGAAAATTCACATAATGATGCATGATAAAGGATGTATCGGAAAGGAATTTAAAAAAAAAAAAAAGAGTATTGCGGGGGGCCGAAAATCAAAAGTTAGTGGCCCTCCGCAGGGTTCAGATTTTTTCTAATGATTATCTCCAATCTTTAAGAGCTTAACCCCTTAGGGCTCCAATGTTCTAATTCTATGTAATGATTAGAGAGGTTTCAAGGGCTTTTATGACCACATAGCTTTTCATTCATCCGCAAAACAATGCTTGACTTTTTTAAAATAACACTTTCTATATGATCAATTTGATGAAATTGAGGTAAATAATACATATTTATTAAAACACAAGAAAAATATGAAAAATAATTCAAGAAATGATTTAGACGTTAGAGGATTGGTTCTTTCTAGAAAATATGTTTGGCAAATGCTTTAAATTAGAATTGTTCCTCAAGATTATTTTTTTCATACCTCCAAAAAATTGTTTGGAAAATTTCACCAAATATTTTGGCATCTATTTTTAATTTTTTTTCCAAAGAGCCAACCCTATAGGTACAATGGACTCATTAGGTTGCCTTATCTAACCAATAGGCACTAATATGTAGGTACATGATGAATAATTAGATTACGTGGGCACTAAATATAAACTTAAAATTATCTTATTCATCACATTGTCATCTAGTTTGATGCAAACTTCCATGCACCTAAAATCACTCAACCTTTACAAAATGAATTTAGAATTTGATATGGAAGTGTACAATAGTTGCAAGAGGAGAACTGGAATTGTTGGCCACGAAGATTTTTTGGACCTTGTTAAAAGTGGGGTAGGCAAGTTTTTAACTTCTTGGAAAATTGTTTTTGAAATTAGATATGAGCTTTGGAGTTGCTTTTCAATTTGAAAACAAGACCAAATTACTCCTACCATTAATGTAATTTCTCCCTACTCACATAGAAGTTAAAGTATTAGGAAATATGGCAAAGACAACTTTAGTTAAAAAAAATTTAGACATTCATTTCAAATTTCAATAGAATATAAAGGCCCATCTTTAGAATTAATTGTTAAACACCAAACTGTTGGACTAGGGGCCAAGATGGCAACCATTTTTAATTTAGGACTCCCTTGTATTTCTACATTCATTCATCTTTCGGACCAAAAAACACATTCCAATACTATTTATGTATTTTTTCATCCAAAATTAGTGATTTTTTTAACGTATAAAATAGAATAGAAACATTTTGGCAAAAAAGATTCATTTTATTTGACAAAAAGTAGAGATTTGTTTTGAAATGGAGCACTTTGGTCCCATGGTGTCCTCCAAAGGGGTAGCTACCAACCAATGCACTCTATCCTATTGCTTTGAGTTCGTCCCAACTTTCAGTATGATTATACTATTCATTTACGTGCAAAATCTTTTTTATATCTTATTTTTATTTTTATCAAAAAATAAAGATTTTAAATTTCTTAATTATTCTCATTTTAGATTGTATGGACTAATTTCAACTAGTTACAAATAGTATTGCCCTCTTGAAATTCAATGTACATTTAGACTTGAAAAGGTTTAATTAGTTTGATGGAATATATTTCACTTTCTTTCTCATAAAATTTTCAAAGTTAGTTGAACTTATTATTATCTTTTAACCTTCAAATCCCCCATCCAATGTTGCTAGCATGTGAGCCTAGAAATGCGAGCCTAGGAACCTTGAGCAGTTGAGCCTAGGTGTAAATAATTACTCTACAACTATTGAAGGTGTCTATAACAACATATTTATGATATAAGTATCCTATAATATAACCATGGAAGGTGCTTATAACATAGACACCTACAATATAGACACCTATAATATAAATATCCTATAACCATGGAAGGTACTATAACATAGACACCTATAATATAATTAGGTACTTACAATATAATTAGGCATCAATAATATAAGCATCCTATAACCATAGAAGGTGCTTATAATATAGGTACTTATAATATAATTAGGCACCTATAATATGAATAACCTATAACTATGGAAGATGCATATAATATAGGCACCTATAACATAGGAGTCTAGGCTCTTAGGCTCAAGATCCTAGACTTACATATTAATAACCATGATCTCCCATCTAATAACAATATAATGTTTGAACTAATTAAAAATTAAAGTTTAACCCCTAAATACCCATGGTCATTTCTAACCTTCTTGGACTTTGTTCAAAACTAAACAAAAAATCTAAATTTTGATAAGTTTTATGAATTAGTGATACCCATTTAAAATAGATGTGTTATGGATCACTAAGAAAAAGTAAAAACAAGTATTATATTCCGTATAGATTGAAAGATTATAATGTTTGATCAAGAGGGTGCTATCACTCCGAAAGTGATTTGGAGTCTTTCTATACTTTTTGTACATGGCAAATCTAAAGTTGAAGTCATGAAAACAAATATGAGCTAAAAGACATAAGATGCATAACCATGATTTGTTTGCGGCTTTTCAAAATCTACTCTACAAACTTTTTAAATGAATTTTCAATGTGATTTTATCTTTGAGATCCTCTATATTTAGGGCTCATCTTTAAGAGCCTTTAACCCGTTAAGGACCAAGTGAACACAATCACTACAAGAAAAAGGGGTATAAATGACTGCAGAGTCATTTGCACCCCCACAGAGTGACTGTGGCACGACTGCGCCTCTCTAATTGCACCATGTGGCTGAGGTGAACAATGTCTGAGTCATTCTGCAGTCGCGGTCGCAACTGGGGGATGAAGATGCGATGAATACCACACTTCTTGTGTACATTTTCATTGAGAGTTCGTTTGGTTTCTGGCGGTTCAGGGCACTGTCGTGTTCGGTGACTTTGCGTCACTGACTTGCAACTTGGAAATGACTTCTTCCTTGTTGAAGGCGCCTCCGAGGGAATTCTATGTTGCTTACGTGGACGCTGTTGTGCTGACGTGTCTATGATTTCGGAGCGACTCATTTGCCAGTCACGGCTAGTCATACTATGCCACTAGAGGTCACTTTGGAGGGACTTCTACTTGACTTACTCAGGACTTGCACATAACTTTGGAGATCTTTTGCAGCGTCCTTACGGAGACAGTAGTCTTCTTGACATTACAAATGTCTCAGCACATGTGATATGAAGGTAAAAGACATAGTTCATTATGAATGCACTTCAAACGCAATTGAAGGGGATGCTTTACTGGTGCGAATATTGCAATAGGACTACAGAGTTAGCACTTCACTTGGCATTCAAAGGAGTTACTAGACACAACTTTCAATGAAAGCTCTTCACTACAGCTAGAGTTCTATGGCCATTATTGGTTTGAGCAATTTCGACGGAGACTCTTTCAACCAAAAGGTCAAGAGGACAAGAGGACAAAACTAGAACATAGTTGCCTACCGCAAATCACGACCCGTATTCATCCAACGCTAATAAATTGTCTTCCTCAGACAACTCAATGGCCCTGACCAGGTTCACTACCTCCGAGGGAATAGGCAACATTTCAGGAGCCATCAAGCCAAGACTCTCTGACGTTGTGGTGATGAAGGCGTCTGTTCGGTCTACAACCTCCCGCTTTGCTCGTGCTTGTTTCTGCAATACAATTTTCCAGCCAGGTTTGTCTACGACGTCTGAGAAAAATACTTGCGTGACCTGGCTGGGAAAAATGAAGGGGTCCTCCAAACGTGGTAACACATGGCGAAAGTTCACCAACAAGAAACCAGCTTGGTCTCGCGTGTATGTTGCATTCCTTCGATTGTCATGGGCCTTCACCCACTCACATCGCAATAGGATGATTTTTGTACTCAGACCGCCGTAATCCAACAGTAAGATGTCTTTGAGCACGCCAACATAGTTTGCAGACAAGTTCCTCGCATTCTCCAAAGGCAGTTCGAAAACCGAGGCCACGCCACTATTGTAGCTTCGCAGGTGCTTGCTACTTGCGTCGTCCACTCGAAAGTGATTGCCGAATGCAATCATTCGGGAATACCTCGTGGCGCGTTGCGATGGTGGGACGCTGAGCAACAAGCGGTCCCGGTCCTCAGGCTTCCGCAAATTCAAGTCTACATTTTGGACAGTACTGACCATCCACTTTGCTAGCGCGAGAGTGGATGGATTTGCATTGTGTTCAACCCTCCATTTTCTGCAATTCCACCCTAATTCAGGATTACACGGGCATACAGTGACTACGACATCATAATGTCGTGAGGTTTTGCTTCTGAAATTATTCTACGATATATGAAGGCCAAAACAATACGGAGACTGCGACTTGACTCCTACGAGTCGACAAGAAGTCAACTTTTGCTATAGTGCGTGACTCTGTGACACATAAATGACTTGTAGATGACTCCGTCACAACTTTGCAGTACTCATCCGCTGCTGCATCAGCCTGTGGGACTTGTTCAACACTGGGAGACTATTGGAGACTGCCGTGATTGTCTCATCGACAGCAGATATTGATGTCTCCCCCCATTCACAAGACATTACATCATCGAAGTGGTTTAGGGAGGCACTCACTCATATAACTCTTCCATGATGGCCGTGTTCATGAGCACATATTGGTGAGCAATGTCTCGCACTGTAGCAGACATGACATATGGCTTCCCGGCGCTTTGGAGAACCTCCTCTGCATCCCCAAACTCTTCATCCTCATCCCACACACGTCTCTGCGTGAACTCAAAGCTCTGGAGGTACTCCGTGACGAAGCCAATGCATTCATCCTTTAAATATCCCTTTGCCATGCACGCCTCAGGCCGGGCCAAATTCCGGACATTACTTTTTAGCACTTTCATGTACCGTTCCACTGGATACATCCACCTCACATTCACTGGTCCACAATAATCCAGTTCCTTTGCTAGATGGTAGGGAAGATGCATCATTATGTCAAAAAAAGATGGGGGAAATTCAATCTCTAGCAATGCCATGCTCTCGGCGACATCAACTTCGAGTGAAGGAAAGTCACTAGGATTGTATACCTTTGTGCATAGGCGGCGAAACACCTTGCACATTCGCATCACAGCCATGCGAGGCCCGGGTTTCAGTAGTCCCCGCAATGCTAGAGGCAGCACTTGCTGCATCAACACGTGGTAATCATGGGATTTGAGCCCCCCAAAATTCTTCTTCCGTATGCACTTTCCAAGGTCTGATGAATAGCCGCTTGGTGTCTTCAGGGACTCAATGCATCTTGCAAATTTCTCGAATTCCTCGTCGTTGAGGACGTAAGTAGCTCTAGGCTTCACCATTTTACCAGCCTTGCGAGGGTGTGGGGTCAGCCACAAGTGTTTTCTCATATTTCTCCTCTGCAAGTCCCTCCTGACCTTCACTGTGTCTTTCTTGCCTGTTATGGTTTTGAGGAAGTTATTTGCCAAGTTCATTTCGCAGTGCATGACGTCTAGTGTGTTGCGAATGAGAAGATACTGTTCATGAATTGCAAACAAGTAGGAATAGCAAATCAGTGCTCATGAAGTTGACAACAACAACGTCGCACACTATTAGTATGAAGGGCCCTCGGGGGAGATTGAAAGAAGTCGTGCAAAAGATTCCACTAAGTTGTACATTGTCACTGTTACTTCTTTCTAACTTCCATGCGACTATTGTGGAACCTTGAAGTAACGTCTTAGTTCTGACAAAGTTACGCCTTCTTCGCTACATGAAAATCCATTCACAAAAAGAACACTGACCTTCCAGTACGGCAATCTGAAGAGAATGCTCATGCGCTTGACACCATGCACTTTAGACAGGTCACCAGAAGCACCGTCTTTGTTCCCATTTGCTTTCCACACCTCAAACTCCGCTGCATACGATAGTTGCTCCTCCACAGTCACTGCTCTTGGCTTCGGTCTGGTTTCAAGTGCGCCATTGAAGTGGTCCTTCATTTGCGCACACCTATAGGGGTGGTCCTCTGATAACCATCGATGCGTCCCACCGTAAATTTGTTTGCCCATTTCCACGGAATGCTCGGCACCCAAATTCATGCCGCACCACGGACATGCTGCATAGCCTTGATGGGAAAATCCGCCCACTGTCCCGTAGCCTGGGAAGTCGTGGATAGTCTACAACAGCATTGCGCGGAGTTGGAATGCCTTGCAACCTACATTCTTTGTTACGTCGTATGCCGGAACTCCAGACCACAACTGCAACAACTCTTCGACAAGGGGCTCTAAGTACACGTCAAAACACTTCCGCTGTGACAGACTCTCTCCCGAGAATTAAAAGAGTCAAGAGCACAAAAAACTTCTTTGTGCAAAGCCAGGGAGGGACATTGTAATTCAACAAGAGGACTGGCCATGTTGACCACGACGACCGATTCTGCGAGAATGGATTCACTCCGTCTGCGGCCAATGCAAAGTGAGCATTTCGGGGATCATTTGCAAACGTAGGGTCCACGTTGTCATGGAAGTGCCGCCAAGCTTTGGAATCACACAGGTGCCAAAAAAGGCCATCCCCTCCCTCTTGGTTACTTCGATTCTCGTGATGCCACACCATGAGCTTTGATAAAGTCGGACTCCTAAACATTCGCTGCAAATGCGGAATTATTGGAAAATGACGAAGAACCTTCACAAGAAAGGCCTTCCGATCCTCATCCCTGAATCGACGTCCATCGCACTTAGGACATCGGAGCGCATCCGCATGTTCCCCACGGAATAACACACACCCTCTTTCGCATGCGTGAATGGTATTGTATGACAACCCCAATTTTGCAGTGAGAGACTTCGCCGCATGGTACGTCTTCGGCAATGCATTATTCTCACGTAGCAGATGTTGATTGAGGATGTTGAACAACTCGTTGGCAAAAGTGTTGCTGACACCATGAACTGTGCACAGGTTCATCAACAACACCGTGGCCGCTAGTTTGCTGGATCTTGCGCCATCGTACAAGACATTCATAGCCTCTTCCAACGTTGTGATGTCGAAATTATCTTCCCTTCTGTTGCCCTCCTCGGAATCCTCCTCCAAGCACGGGTCGTCGCAACACTCCTCGCTGTCCGCAACATCATCAAGGTCCATCTCCCTACACTCTTCATGGATGGAGTCCGCTGTTGCAAATGCCTCAAGCACTTCCTCTTGAAACCTCTCCGCTGTAGATGGTGCCTCCTCGACTATGCGTGATGTCTGGTCCACCATGCCATGAACATCTACTGTGGCATCCACTTCGGGTGCAGCCTCTTGAGGCTCGTTCCAAAAGTCCTCCTCCCACTCCTGATCAGAGGAGTCATGGTTGCCCGGGCCAGTCCATCTCCGTGAGCTTGGATCCCTGCCATGGCGGATCAAGTGGTCCCGGACATTTCGAATCAGAAGTCTCTTCCGCCCTCGGCATTTAGTGCAAGGGCAATGAAGTTTTGTCACGCGTAGTTCTGAAGCCTGTTGCACCTCCCTTATCCATAGCCGTTCATCTCGTAGTCGTTACCTGTGAATATTGGACAAAGGTAGCCTAGCAGGTATCATGGTCACCTGTAGCCGGATGTGTTCTTCAACCTCCGTCCACGACTGCAAGCATACAACGCAATAACATCAGGCTAAGTGACATAACAAACAAGTGCGACTATGTAAGGCCTTCTACTTTATAATGACTACATCGTAGAATGATTTAAAGTTGAAGGCCTTCTACTTTATAATGACTTCTGCTAGTGAGGTGTTAGTCTTTATCTCCGTCCACAACTTACGGACAACTACTACTAGTGCCGACGTAATTGCGGTATGTGACTTCCCTTATGACTTAGGACCTTTTGAGAACTTTTTGGGTGCCATTCCAAAACTCCTGATCCCTAACTACTGAAAATCTAATTTCTATGTGGGGGACTGTAAAAACATTATTCTAGTACATTTCTAAGTCACATAGTTGTGGATTTCTGATGTCAAGGAAGTTGCACAATTGTATCATCTTAGATTGGAAACGTGCAAGTAGAAAGAGGACAGAGCTAGTGGAAGTACGGGGGGGGGGGGAATCGAGCATAGGAGACAAATACCAACAGTGGGCAAGGCAAGGAACATGACGAAAGAAACATACTCGAGATTTCTAAAGTAAAATAAAGGGAGGATACGGCAAGACATGTACAAGTCGAAAACATGGAATTCCATCATGCTTCCACATTTATTAATTGATGTTTACTTACAGCATTTTGTGAGATCCTCTTTCAATTGCTTCAGGTATTTTGTACCCACTGTGGTTTTACATGTTTCTCGTTCCCGACCAATCTCGCATTAGAAAATCCAATTCCATCCCTCTAATATTATCCATTCCTGTGCAAGAAGGTGAGCATGCCAATCAACCAATTGGCATCACATGAAATCGAAGATCCTATGAATAAACTGTGAGGTTGTACATGCAGACACTGTCAATGATGAAGTGCGCGAAGTCAGGTGAAAGAACACTCAAGAAATCGCTTCCTGCGATTTAGGGTCCATACGACGTACTACAAATTCATCAATTATGCATGAATTAACAGAAGGATTCCGCTAAATTAAAACAATAGACATGATTGCATCGGTCAAGGGGAAAGGTTAACTACACAAAAGGGCCCATTAAACAATTGGATAAGGGCATTACATTTGCACAAAGAGTCCAACAAGAGAGCACTCGTATTGGATACAGACATTGAATAATACTTGAACCCGAGGTCATATTCTGTCACTTCCAACTGTGACGGAACTCTTGTTAGTGATGCTGTAACTATAAAATGACTTCATGGAGTCATATGGAAGTCATTTTTCATGACTCTAAACTTCCATGCAACTGCCACAAGTCCGACGGAAGTTAGTGACTTTTGTCTTCCTAGTAGCTATGACTTATTGTAATTGACCGCACCGACACTAATAGTCATTTAATGGTGAACTAAGACTAGACATATTGCAGAGCATGAACTCACTTTAAAGCGAAAGCCCTTTCTTCAACGACACTGAAGACTTGACTAGGGGAAGATCTTGTAGCTGGATATTCTCAAGTCCTGCCTCAGTCCATAATAATTACCATATATGGATATTAATGCTCAGCCGTCAAACTTCCACTCCCTAATCATGAAGCTAAACCCCTCTCATTTCCCATGGCATTAGAAATACGAACCTGGTTTTAGAGGAGATCCCTCGGACCTGGCAGGAAAGTAGTGCAAGGCGAAGAGGACGTAGCAAAATCCAAAGCGACTCCAGGGCCCGAGAGTGAGTTCTACCTGTCACGTAGCTATAGCTCAACCTTCAAGTATTCTTCCCGCAGATTGCGACGCCTTCGCTACGACGAGCTTGCCGAAGGGCGAAGGCAACAGGAATTGGGAGTTCGGTGTCGAAGAATGAAGAGTCCCGACCCGGAGAAGTCCGCATACGAAATGTGGCGAGACAAGAATGTAGCGATTGTTCGAGCGGCAATGCAGCCCGCACTCCAGGCGCGCAGTAACCTGTAAGTTGACTTAGATCTTCTTTGTCTTCATCCTCACTACAATTAGAATTGTACTGTACAGGAGCTGTAGGACCTAAGATGAAGATGTTGGTGACATTCTGTCTCGCGTTCTGTGTTCAGACATGGTTTCTAAACTTTGCAGAATGCTAAAAGGGCACGAAAGAGAGAAGTCCATGCATGTGGAGGTCTTCTGTTCACTCTGCGTGCTATTTGTCTTGTCGATGTTCCTCGCAGCCTTCTTCGCAACAACGTAGTAGGGTTTCCTGTCCCCGTATTTATTTCTGCGCCGCCTTCCACGTCAGCGCATTCGCAGTTGTCCCGTAGTTGTCGTAAAGTCACATAACGCAACTTCCGACTCCTTCATGACTACGAAACAGTCGTGACTCAATCGCGCGGAAGTTGCGTTGCAATTAATGCTTTGATCGTCTTGGGATCTGCAATACCGGGTTCCAAGAGAGGGCCACGTGGACCCTATCCCTGCAGTCGCCCTTGAAACTGTCTTCTGCTCTGAGCGTTGCATGCTTTCTCTCTTTGTTTGCGCCTTGAGTGACCGCCTTGTTCATCTCACAAGTCTCGCAAGTCGCGCATCAGGCTATAGTGTTGTCGATTTAGGAGTCCACGGTTAGAGAACTCTGTCATTCTACGGCTTCGGCATTGCAGGAGAAACCCTCATGCAACGAAGAAGCCCGTAGAGCAACGGAGTGGAGACGAAGGAGAGCCCGTGCAACAAAGGTGATCAAAGCGGGGCCTTCGAGGACGCGGGAGGAAGAAGGAGCGAAGCGTTGGAGCGGTGGGAAGGCGCGTGCGTTTCGAGGACGAAATGAGTTCGCGTTCCTCCTCCGAGGCGACGGAGTCCAATGATGAGGCCATCGCGAAAGGTATGATGAATTTAGCAATCGTTTGTTCCCATAGCTAACAGCAGGCCATAGTGGAGGCAGCTGCGGCAGGTAATATGAACATTCGCTTCTATGAATTTGCATTAGGGTTTTGTTTCACAAAATTGTCTCCATCATCTTGTATGAAGATCGTCTTTGCATGTTGCGGAGTTCCCTCCTCTTGCATCTAGCGTGGGGAGCTTTGCAACCACTGTTGCATCGTGTATACGTACACTATGTAAAAATAACTAAATGTTGTCAAATTAGAGGATTTTTTGGAGAGTCTAAAGATCCACATGAAGAAGATTCTACCTTTTTTACCTCTATTAGACGACCATTAGGCATTAGTTCTTTTATTTCTTTAGTTGAAAGCATTTTAAACTTTGTTTGTAGATTTTAAAAGTTGTTAACCGGAAAGATAAAGATTGTTTTATCTTTCTTTTGGATTTTAAAAGAGATTTGAAGGCCATGTAGTTGCCACGTAGGAGATAAGGATAGAGTTATGGAGCAAAAGGGGGGGTCAATGGGCAAATTGTGGTCCATGTGGCTTTTGGTGACATGTGGCATTTTGCTTAGGTGGAGGAGATGGGGGGTGAGGTGGAAGATAAGGTGGAGGGCCTTCTTCTTCCTCCTCTTATTTTTTGTTAGGAGAACCGAAACTTTGGAGAGTGATGACAGATTGTATAGGAGTTTTTTTGTACTGAAATTTGGAAAGCATGTTTATCTTGTTTTGAGGTTTCCAAAAAGCTATCACTCGCTCAATTTGGAGTATTTGTGTGGAAGTTATGCTTGATGGAGTGAGAGATGGATAATTGCCATGGAGCGAGAGAACAGAATTTTCGAGGCTTCATAACTTTTGGGTGAGAAGTTTTTTTGCTTTGAGATTTTATGGTAGTGTGTATCTATTGTGTTAGCTTTCTATAGAGACATCACATGATCAATTTGGAGTCTTTATGTGAAAGTTATGGGTTTGGAAGAAGAGTAGTGATGAGCTGCCTTCGAAATGGAGAGAGTGAACTTTGAATGGCTGTAGAAGTTGGAAGGTATATTATTTTGAGTTGAAACTTAGTATTTGTGTAGACTATTGTGTTAGCTTTCTATAGAGACATCACATGATCAATTTGGAGTCTTTATGTGAAAGTTATGGGTTTGGAAGAAGAGTAGTGATGAGCTGCCTTCGAAATGGAGAGAGTGAACTTTGACCGACTATAAAAGTCGGACAGTATGTTAATTTGATTTGAATTTTGGAGGGTTTGTAGATATTGTTGTTAGCTTTCCAGAGAGATGTTTCATTCTCAATTTGGAGTTTTAGAGAGGCTGTGGCATTCATTTTAGTGACGGGATCTCCATAGAAGGGAACTATTCGGTTTATGAGCAACTCCAACTATCTTCTACAAGCATGTAATATTATATTGGGAGTTTATGGTGCATTATGAAGACTTTATGAACATGCTTACACAATTTTGTTGAATTACGGGCCCCTTTATTTTCCGGCCAAGTCTACTTGCAGCCAGAAGCCCGGCGCTTTCCCAAGGCAAGGCTTCTCTACTCGACATATTTGGTGCTTCCACTGAGAGTGTTTTGGGGCAATTGATTTGGTTGAGGCATTATGGGGGACCCCAGGGGTGGGTCAGCATCTGAGGTTGGGACTGGAGAGATGAGTGGTAGTCCCAACTTTGCAGAGGATTTTGTGAGGGCGGTCCATATGTTTATGGGCCAACAGAGAGATAGTGCAACGGGACATGGGGCTACGAAAGCCTTGAGGGCTGTTATTGGCAAGATGGGGAGATTTAATGGCAAAAACATCACTAGGTTTTTGAGGACTTACACTTGTGAGATGGAGATCTATCAAGTCCCAGAGGCCCGGATGATTGAGTCCTTTGACCTTGCAGTTGTACCAGAGATCCGTGACAGAGTGAGAGAATTCCACGGTGAAATGTATGCTAATACCTGACAGAGGTTTGAGGAGAGATTGAGAGACGAATATTTTGATGAAGATACGGAGAGAGTATCGAAGCATTACAAAAAATATGAGGCCTCTGGAAGGCCGTTAAGCCTGGACCTCGTAGTGATACTACGGAGTTCTTTTTCAAAAAAAAGAATTTAGAAACTGAAATTCTGACGTGGTCGAAGTTCCACGCCAGCGCTGACGTCAGCGCCACATCAGCGTGACGTCACTTTTCAAAAAAAAAATTCGGGAAAAAAAAAAAAAAGATTTTTTTTTTTTTTTTTTTTTCCGTAATATCACCCGCGGGTCCCGAAAATCAGCACTCACGGCCTTGTTGAGGCCTCATATTTTTTGTAATGAGAGCATTTTTAGAATGGGTGGAACAACGACCGGGCAAGAGCATGGGACCAAATGAGCTTCTCAGGGAGTTTGAGAAGAAATTTGGTCAACTCCCATTATCAGAGAGACGTCTTTTGGAGGCAAGAAAGTCGGAGTTATCTCTCCAAGCAGCAGATGAAGCGTTGGAAGATAGACTTCTTCTAATTCTTCAAGATGGGACAGCTGAGGAAGGTTTCAATCCCAATTGGAGGAGGTTAGAAGAATCTGTGAGTCTTATAGCAAAGCAACAACGTGTGAAGGCTCAAGGATTCAACTCGAGGGTGGATGTGGTGCCATTATCATCTCCCAAGGCTTTACCAACTTCGGTACCTTTGACACCATCAAGTTCTTCAAAGGGTAAGGTTGGGAGTGATGATACCCTTGAAGAACTTATAAAAAGCATGAGAGAGTTAAAGGTTGACATGAGTGCTTTGAAGAAGAACCGCATGCCAAGCACTTCTCAACCTGCAGATGGTTCAAAAGGATTTATTGTGCGGTGTATATATTGTGATGATCCAGAACACAAACGCCATGATTGCGAGCCTTATGCAGATGATTTGAAGGCAATTATTAATACCTTCAAAGACGGTATGATTAGAGATGCAGCCACGGGGGATCCTTTGCCCACTAATTTTGGAAAGGGTGGAATGAAGAAGTTGGTGGATGACAAGCTAGGTAGATCTAGCTCTGTGCATCTAGAAGATGCTACGTCTTATAGCATTGAAATTGAACAAAACAAAGTGGAGGCATCACGAAAGAATGATCGAGACATTATGATCAGAGAAGCACAAGCCATCAGGAGTCTAACTGGGTGGGATGATCCTGTGGATTCCACCACCATTAGAGCCTATTTAGTGAATGATGATGAAGAGCAAAAGCCCCAAGATGTATTTGTTGAAGTTAAGAGGGGCAGAAATGCAGAGGAGGATGAGACAGAAGAGCCTGCCAACAAGAAGAAGACACATTTTGAGAAAGGGGTACTAGGAGAAGGGCCAGCAAACAATACAAGGCAAAGACAAGAAAGGCGACCTGGTGCTTCTCACCCTGGAGATGCACCACTTCCAAAGGAGAAGTGGGAAGAGAGAATGAGTGACCACAAGAAGGGAAAAGAGAAAAGTGATGGAGTAAAAGAAAGGACCAAGGCACCAGCCTACAAACTTCAGTCTGACATCGAATCTTCTATTGATATGAAGGGTATTTTGGAAGAGAGGATTTTGGATGCTAAGATTGAGTTTACTTTGCGAGAGGCACTTGGCATTGCAAAAAAGGACTTCCATGAGCTTATTATAGATGTTATAAAAAGGAAGAGGCAAATTACGGTGGAGACCGTGATGATACATGCATTGGATACTAGCATGACAAAAGATGAAGAGGAAGAGATTGGCAAGGTATTTGCTTTGATGTGTGATCGTGTGGATGCAGAAGACAAAGACAAGAAAGAAGAAATTATATTTGAGACAACTGCTAATGATGAAGTTGAAGGGGCTGAAGAGTTTCTAAGTGGAGAGATGGAAGATGAAGTCTTGCAGATGTTTGCATGTGATTGTATGCTCACGAAGCAAGTGGAGGCAGAGATTATTAAGGACAAGAAAGAGATGAAGGCCCAAGAAAATGATGAAGTTGTTACAGAAGACAACGTACAATATTTGGCAAACGGAGAAGAGCCTTCAATTGAAGCCAATATTTCTTGTTGTGTGCATGACAATTCTTGGGCAAAGAGTGGATGTGAAGTGATGAAGACTTACTCTCATCCGTTTTGGGCAAGAGCCACAACGGAAACGCGTGTTAGACTTGGGGACGTGGATGAATCATTTTTGGCTCTTGTGGACCATGGTTCGGAAATCAACATTATGTCTAGAAAGATATATGAAAAGGGGAGTTGGCCAATTGATGTGAACCATGGATGGGTGATGCGAGCGGCTAATAATGAAAGAGGCAAGTTATATGGTGCATGTCCAGCTATTAAAACCAAGATTGGCGATGTGGAGATTGAACAAAATTATTTTGTTCAGAATTTTGGGAGCCATTCAATTATTCTTGGTCAGCCTTACATCACTGCAACAAGGATGGAGACCAAAGTCTTGAATGATGGTTCACACTATGCCAGAATTCGTAGTTTGGATGGCAAGAGATCAGTGCAATTTCTCACGGTGAGGCCTAACAATGAAAGACATAGGGATCAACTCAGGGATGATTCTATGGACAATCACCATGAAGACTTTCAGAATTTCTAGACTGCACACGTGGAATATGGGGGTCCACGGGTGCTAATGGGTCATCCGCTATTACATTCCCCATTGTAAATAGTGGTGGTTGTGGATTTTTGAGTGTAGCAAAAGATGGTTTTGTGAGGTTTGCGGAGATTGATGGTTTAGAACCTGTACATAAAAGAGCAATCAAAAAAGTTGAAGAAAAACTAAAAAAATTGGGTGTAGTATTAGAAGATGAAGTTATTACGGGTGTAAAAGAAGAAGAAGGATTTTCAGATGACATATTACAAGTTTTAGAGAATTTGCAAGGCAAGATGCCTACATCTTTCAATGTGATGGTAGAAGTGCATTCAAGGACGACATACAATGAGATATTGGGAGTAGTGACAAGTGCAAATTTGATTGGAGGTGCACAATTAGGACTTGAGGTTGATGTGAACACCAAATACAAGACTGTGGCAAAGAAGGTGAGACCAGTGGCAACTCAATTACCAACAGATAGTGATGAGCATATCAAACAGGCTATGAAGGAAAGGGGGTTGAGAGAGACAAGAAGGATTGGACATAGATTCATTGAGGATTCAATGGCAAAGCTAAAGATAGGAGGGGATGAATTCTTGAATGAAACAGAGAAAAAGAGGTTCCAAGACATGCTTTCTAGACATGGCAAAGCCTTTGCTTCTTCACCAGATGAGATTGGGTGTGTTCATCCTAGTATGGTTGCGCCAATGATAATTTTTACAGTGCCACATGTGCCATGGGACTTGAAACCTATACCAGTACCTCGAGCATTGCTTCCAAAGTTGGTGGATTTGTTGAAGGAGAAGATGAAGATGGGAATATTAGAGCCTTCAATGGCTCCATATTCCAATCGTTGGTTTACAGTACCAAAGAAATCTGGTGCACTGAGATTTATACAAGATATGCAGCCAGCCAATAGAGTGACTATCAGAAACAAAGGTTCGGGGCCAATTGTGGATGAGGTTGCTGAAGCATTTGCAGGGCATGCCATCTATTCTATTGGAGATTTATATTCTGGTTATGATCAGTTTCAGCTTGCAAATGAAAGCAGAGATCTGAGAACCATGAAGACTCCATTAGGACTTGTGAGGATGTGCACATTGCCCCAGGGAGCCACCAATTCAGTGGCACATATGCAAAATGCAATGAATCAAATTCTAAAGAATTTTGTACCCGAGAAAACTATACCCTTTGTGGATGACATACCTATCAAGGGCTACAAGGAAGGAAGTGGTGACTTGACTGTGGATGATGATGGTTGTAGAGTATTTGTTAAAAACCATATTGAAGATGTGGAGAAGATATTGGAGAGACTTGAAGAGGTGGATCTGACATTGTCTATTGATAAGTCCAAATTTGGTGTTGATGAGATTGTGGTGGTTGGGCACTTGTGTGGAAGATATGGCAGAAAACCTAACCCTGAGAAAGTAGATGCTATCTCAAGAATGAAGGCATGTAATAGCATTACTGAAGTAAGGAGGGTTTTAGGAGCATGTGTCTTCACTAGAAGAAAACCACGTTCCAGTAAACGTAATCGTGGGTGGATTTTGTGTTCAGGTGGCAATCTTACATGTTTTAGGGGTCAGTGCTGTGCTTGTTGTTGAAAAACCTGTTTCTTCTAACGAAATGTGTTTAATCCGTGTTCTAAGAATGATTGTGTAGTATGCACGTTTCTAAAACTTGTTCATTGAAACATAGATTTTGTTCGTGAACACTTTTTGGACTTCTTTTGCCATCTGGGTTCACTATTAGCATGTTTCTGGCCACGTGGACAATGATTTGGCAGTATATTCTCCTAGGTAAACAATGGATGGATGGAAATGTGGTTTTCCGTTACGTACTTCTCTGTATTTTGAAGATAGACAGAAGTGTGCTGACTTAGTAAGTTTGTAAAGTTTGGTTCTTTACTGGAAAGGTATGTCGGATTATATAATGATTTTACTGCCTTTGCATACCATGAACGTTCGACCTGAAACAAACTCTTTTGTTTCAATATTTCACGCAATTGTTACATGGAACACGTGTCACCATACTAATTGCGACATTGTCTTCTTCGTTCGAACGTTGGGCTTATTTGCATGTCGTTGGGCACTTCATTGCGGTCTTGAAAACCCCCTTCTCACTAACATCACAAATCAGCAGTCCATGTTCATTCAGTAGAGTTAACCCCAGTATTTCTGTATGTTTCTCTATAAATTACTTCATTCACTGCAATCACAGTTGTTCAAAGAAACCTTGATAGTAACTCTCCCTCTCCATTCACATGTACACTTTTCACATGCATGCTGTTCACAATATACATTGAAAGAAATTAAATACAATAGAAAGTAGCACGTACTGTTTCTTCTTCACTAGTCAATCCCACACAAAACATACCTTTCAGTTATTTTTTTTTGGTTAAAATTACTAATGTAGTTTGCACAATCCCCTCATGCTATACTACTCACTCGGAAAGACCTTTCTATAAGAAATTTCAGTTATACAATACATGAACTACGTATAGTTATAAACCTAGTCCATTGAGTTCCAATACTGCAACGACTGCAAATTTAGCTACACAAGCCTATGTCCATACAAAACATTTGCATTAGTAACTTTCAATTTACATTAAAACTTCATGAGGGTGCACGTACGCAAGTCCTGTACCAAACAACTCTTTGCATTTCCTCTTTCGTGAATTCAAGAGTGGCCTTTCAATGACTTCTAGCTGGTCCACCTACTGAAGTACTCGAAGACCCTCAAAATCTGAATCTCTTCCTGTTGCTAGAAATTCAATCTCTGGCCTTCCAAATGTTGTTTCTCCACGTCGTCCTCTCACCTCTGTCCCACACACAACCTTCCAGTCTCCTCCTCTACTTCTTTTCCTTTCCAAGTCATCTGAAAAAAAGACTTACTGGCACTGATTGGGAAATGCAAAACAATTTGCACCTACTAGTAAGCAATTTGCAAAATTTGCAACACTGAAGCCATACTTGTCACAAACTACATTGACATTTGTTCCACACATTTTTGCTTGTACCCATGAACAGACCAACACGACACAACAATGGCTGCGATAATCCAACTCCAGAATCTCCTGAATCCAACCTACATACTCAGCATTCTCCCAATCTTGTTGTTCATTTGCATTCCTGCCTCTACTGCGGCAAAGTACAGAAGCACATATGGCACTATCGCAAGTGACTTTCTCCTCTTCAGCACTCTGCATGCGCAAGTGCATTCCATAAGCATACATAGCTCTATATGCTGTCGCTTGTCTTTCTGGAAGCTTCGAAGCCTCAATAACGTCTACATTTGGTCCCAATGGTCCTTCCGAAGCCTCCAACACCTGCAATCATAACCACTCTGCAGATTTGGGCAAACTCTGACTACCTTCTGGATACGGTACAGAGTTATGTCGACCACCATGACGAACGTAATCCCGCCTGAAATTCTGTCGAAGTGTTTGTCTTTCTCTGTAGACGTCGTTGTACTTCCTGCTTCACAAAACAAAAAACGCCAGCAAGTTCCGTTAGATGCACCCTTTGAGATGAACATGACGTTATCGTACCTCTCTCACAGAATTCTTCCTCTGCCACCATTTTCAATACGTCTTACGTTTTCCACATGACAACTGTGACAACATATACCTTCTACTTCGCAGAGTGCATGTTCAATATAATAGACTTAACCTTTTTTTTTTTCTTTTTAACTTGTATTATCAAAAAATTCTAGAAGGACAAATACTCTATCAATCTTCACATTCAAAACTTCTGTGACTTGTTCCGAACATGAACTACTACCTTAACCATCCGCTGCCTCCTTTGACATACACGGTTCACGTTATTAATCGACATAAACAATACTTACTGCCTCCGATGCTCCAAGTCCACCGAATTTGAGAGCACAAAATCATGTGCCCATTGCAAGAACTGATCTGACATTTGTCGGGGCCATCCACTTCCTTGTACTACTTCGTCGTTCATCCTCTGGTCTTCCTTGTCATCCCAAACTCAACGGCCTGTTCCTTGAAATCGTTGCAAGTACTCTGTGCAGTAGCCTAATGTTTCAGACATTGCGTACCCTTCTGCCATGCTAGCTTTCGGTCGAGCATACGTCCTCACGTACTCTTTCAGAGTTTTCATGTACCTCTCTATTGGATACATCCACCGACAATGAACTGGTCCGCATATGTATAATTCTTCTACTAGATGAATCATTAGGTGCGACATGATGTCCATGAATGTTGGTGGAAACTCCTTCTCCAACATGCATAATGCATCCGCGGCATCTGCCATGTCTGCATTTCTGCTTGAAAAAGTAATTTCTCTAGCACAAAGTCTTTTCAACACCCGACTTACTTTCATCACTGCTTGTCGAACCTCCTCTGAAAGAACAGATCGCAGAGCCAAAGGAAGTACCTGACAACGCATCGCTCTAAATTACAAATTTGTGCAAACAATCTTCCATTCTGTCCATTATTCTTCATATCTTCATTTCTTTCAACACACAAAGACACCATAATCCCCATCCACTTGCAATAGTTTTCCATGAATCCATCCATATAGACATTGTCATTTCCCTCCCCTTTACAACATGTACTTGTTTTGCTTCATTCATTATAATGCCTCAAACATTGAATACATGCCTTCGTAATAAGCTGACAACCAAAGCACAATTCACTTACTTGTTGCATAAGAACGTGGAAATCATGTGACTTCATGTATTGTAGCTTTCCGTCCTCTAAGCATTTCTGAATAGCACCAACGTAGTTTGTTGGAGTTCTCAAATTCCTGATTACTTCCATCACTATTGTCTTCTCTGTTGAGTTCAAAATGTAAGGAGCACGAGGCATGTGAAATTCATCCCTTCCATTCTCAGATTCTTGTAGCCATAACTCCGTTCTAATGCTCATACATTGCATATCTTGCCTGCTTCCCAACGAATCCTTTGCTCCCAATAGCGTTTTGGTCATGTTCTCACACAAATTTTTTTCACAGTGCATGGGATCTAACACATGCCGAATGAGCAAATCCTACAATGCACCCACATGAAATTCTTCTGGGTTAGCACATGCGGAAACAATGCCCTTTCCCCGAATTTTATAAACTTCTATACGAAATGTACAAGACAAATTTCCTTCACACTGCACGCGGAAAAAATGAGTTGGTGCACATAGCATGACTGACAGAAAACTTAAATTCAACATTGCATTTTTCTTCACTTCACAAGCAATTTCGTCATACTCAATGCTTGAACTCAGAATTGACATGCCGTACAGAAACAACATAAGATCTGCGTCAACGTCCCTCCTCCTGAATTCCTTATTCCAGATCTACACTGTGCATTCATTTAGAATAGTATGAAAAAAAAAATACTTACATATTACGGATTTCCTCCCCAATGTTCCGTTTTAAGCACATGAACAATAACAAAACCTACCTTCTGGCGTTTGAAACCGCGGTTTGCAATCTTGTCACAGCCCTCCATATACAGAAGATTACACTTGTACCTAAACGAGCCAGACTATGTTGTATGCACTCTCCGTCTTCAAACGATTACTTGTTGCCACGAACAAATTCAAATAACTCTACTTTGGAAAACAGCAATACACACTGATTTGCAAGATAGACATCACAATTTGAAGCTCACCGTCCAATACAGAAGAATGTTCAAAGCAGATTCCCGCTTCACTCCATGCTCGTGAACAGGATCTTCTTCAGCACCCTTTCTACCGCCTCGAGCTAGATACGCATCGCGTTCCTGACCACAACGTCTTGTTTCCTCTCCAGTCATCCTCACTGGAGTGGTTCTAACCTCAACCTTCCCATCAAAATTTAAACTCCTCCGGTAAGGATGGGCTCTATGTGTCCACCTTCGACTCCCGGTATAAACAAGCTTCCTCCCCTTTGCTTTCTTTTGAGCATCTAGGTTGTTACCTGACCTTGCTGGTCTACCTTCTGTGTTTGGCCCACACACAGTGCATGCTCAATAGCCATGAGTACACAATCCAGAAATAAGACCGTATGCAGGGTAATCAGATATGGTCCACATAAGAATACCTCTTAATGTGAACCACCGTTCACCTGCTGGTTTAGAGAAGTCTTGTGCAGGAACCCCGTTCCATAAAACTTGGAACTCGTCAATTAATGGCTTAATGAAAACATCAATGTTTTCATTTGTGGGGGATAACTTCCCCGACACTAAAATACTCAATTGAATGAAAAATTTCTTGGTTACCATGAACGGAGGCAAATTGTAGATGAGGACGAGCACTGGCCATGTAGAATGACTGGTCGTGTTGTGAGCAAAAAGATTAACACCATCTAAAGACATTGCACAACGCACGTTCCTAGCATTTTTTCCAAATGACGGATCTATGTTGGTATCAATGTGTTTCCACGCTGGGCTATCTGCAACAGACCTCATTACACCTTCTTCTCTAGTAGGATTTTGTGCATGGAATTGTAACATTTTAGCAATTGCAGGCGACCGATACATGCGTTGTAACCTAGGAATCAAGGGAAAATGTCGTACTACTCTAGCTGGCACTGTATTAGAACCCACTACAAATCTTGACCTCCCACATCCTGGTTTAGGGCATTCTTGCAAATCCTCTTCATCCCCACGAAACAGTATACAGCCGTTTGGACATGCATGGATTATGTCATAGTTCAAACCCAATTTCTTAATCAATTTCTTCGCCTCGTAGTGACTACTTGGCAGCATATTCCTTGCCGGCAACAGAACAGTTGATAGGTACTTCATGAGTTCATCTACGTACACATTGCTTACTCCATGTATGACAGCCATGTTTATTAGCACTATTGTGGCTGAAATTACACTTACATTTGTACCTCGAAACACCGCCCGTGTTGCTTGCTCATACAAGGCGTCCATTGCCTGCACTGACTCTGAAAACACATCCTCATGGGCCTCGCATTCTTCAACATTAGATACGCAGTCTCTTATGTCGTCCCCCTCAGCGAGAGCATCAAACAATTGCTGCTGAATGTCATGGTAAGGGTCCATGTGCTCTGCATACTCTGTTCGATCACGTTCATCATCAAAGACATTATCAGTTGACATGGTTTCGCCGTCTGCATTCAACCATATGCCCTCCGGTGGATATCCGTTAGGAGGATCGCCACCCAACATGGATTGCATAAGAAAAGAATCCCTCTTGTTCAGACGCAAATGTGCCTTAATTGTTCTAATGTCATAACGATGTCCCCATGACATTTTGTACAAGGGCAGCGATAGGAGAGACATTGCTGCTCTCTAGCAATTCGCATTTCGTTTTCAAATATTAAATCCTCCATCGGTATGTACAATCCCCGACCTCCAGACATTGTTACTGCTACCAGTTCAGGATCAAACAAAGACAAACTTTGTTCACGACAGCAACTCCGTGTACTGCGCCTTGTACTGTCTTCAATGCTATCCGTTTACCACACACACCGCTACATACAGTGACATAGAACTTCCACAAACTTTATAGTATACGTCAATACATGTCAATTGCGCAAGAAGTACTTCACTTTGCTTTACTCCCTTCAATTGCTTTGGACCACATGCCACACTGAATGAATTCCCTGCTTCTTGAGCGTCATACACAACATATGTAAGAATAAATGCTTTGTGAACATCGCATGGGAAAAAAAAGAAAGGGGCTTCACTTTCTCAAATTCTAACTCCAGTACATGATCTTCTTCAATGACCTGAACAAAATATGTTTCCTTTGCATCTGAACAATTAAAAAAAAAATTCTCATCAAAATGCAATATGTTTCTTTACCAAATAACTTCATAATGTTCAACACATAGTACAAAGCAGCTACTGTCTACGTCACCAACCTCTGCAATTGTCTAAGACACATACAGAACAACATAAACATCTGAATCCTCAATATTTCAAAAACTACACAAACAAATGACCAAATTCTCTTGGAAATGATCAAATGTAGTACAACGTTCATGCCATTTTAGAAATACATTGTCATGAGCATTAAAGAACGAAACGAAAATCCAAAACCAGCTCCACGAGTGTGCATGGGCAAAATGTAATTACGTCATCGTCATTCACTAAATACTCTACACTAAAAATATTAAACAATAAAGCACAATGAAATCATGTACACAATCTGAATTCACCCTCTAACATCTCCATTCATACACACATTTTTACATTAGACTTTGTTCTCTTCATTCAAAAAGCCATTTAATTTTCCACTGTTCATCCTCTGCCTCCACTGCTGTATAACAATGTTGCTAGAACAGTGCCATGCATTTGTCCCCCTTCGAGATAGAGCACACTTTCTCAACACTCTGAAAATCTGAAATGGTGCAGTCCAAACGGAGGCAGTTCTGCTTTTTCGTAGTGCCACCGTGAACAACTACATGTCCAACTTGTAAAACACTATGCCAATTTATAAGAGCTGTCCAAATAATTAAAGGTGGCTTCCTTACCTGACACGTGGCACCTTCACAGAGGTAGACGAAGAAGTTTATGAGCACTTGAGCAATCGCAGATATGTCTACGATTGTTTCCTTCAAGCTGTGACGTCAAGTACAGTTACAAATCCAATCCGCCGTCGAACGTGAACATGTCTTCAATTAAGGACGACGACGGCAACGTCATTAGCGCGTACGAAGCAGAGAAAAACTCCCGTAAACAAGCTTTGCACGATGCAGTAGAGAGAGACTTGTTTGCCGCCGGACTGAGAGACGTTGCCGCACTTCGCACAGCGTTCTCCACACAGTTGAGTAGCAGGACTGAAGACAGCGGACCCCCTAACCCAAGAAAAAAACGGCGGAAGAAGGCGTCCTTGACGGAGCGGGACTTGCATTTGCGTAAATCACCAAGAACTAGAGGGCAAACATCGCAGCTCACTTTAGAAGCAACGGTCGAAGCCACTGCACGCAAGAAGGTAAGTTCACTTTGTGTTTTCCTGGGTCCGCGCTAATTTTTTTTTCCATAGTTGCTCTTCCTTGGCAAGTGGACGTAGAGAATTTGTTTGTGCATTCAATGTTTGCGGCGGCAACTATTTTTAGAATGAATCTGACCTGACAAAGTGGACGTCGTTGGACAAGCGCAATGGGTTTTCGCACACGTGTTGATCTGTGCTTCGAAAAAAGAGACGCCGCATTCACCTTGCTCGGCAGTCGTTTGTTGCGAAACTGCATCACAGACTAGGGTTCGCAAGTCCGGAAAACCTTGTCCTTCTTAGTTGGAGAACCCGCTTCTCTTGTGTTTGGTGTTTAGGGTTTTAGTACCCAATGTTTGAAGTGAAGTCCGTTGTCTATACGAGCAAAATGAAACTTACTTGAATAACATAAATCGCTCTAACAATTCCAGCAATAATAAAATGGACTGCCTTTGTTTTAGTACTAATTTTCTACTGTCGTGTCCGCGGAAGAGTTCACGTAATGATTCTAGCAGGTGAGTATGCTGTTCTCAAAGTTTAACTAAGTGAATTCGGTGACTATGCTTCTGTGTTCAACTTATTGGGTTTTTCCTTCAAAATATTGTCTTGACTATTTTTTTTGGGGTGTCGATGCAAGAGAGTTTCTGCCGTTGGCCAGGCAGAGAAGTGAAAACAATTTTGAAGAACAATATGAAGAAGGCCAGAGTTGGTTCAAAAAAGAAGGTGGCAGACTCTGTGGACATCAGCATGGACACAGACTTAGATTTCAACTTACAAGAATTCAATGCGGAGTCTCCTACAACAGACCTACCGATGACGCACCATGAATCAACATCAAAACAGGGAGAACCATCCGTGTTTGAAGAGCACAGCGGAGACCTGCAGCGTTGTCTTGGTCCGACAGAAGCAAAAGGTCATATCCGACCGCCCCAAGCAGGATTCCGCGACGAACAAGAGAGAAGGTATTTGGTGGAATGGGGCGACGATTACTCTAAAGGGTACGGGCAAACCTCTGCTGGCTCATACCGTGCAGAATTCAGAAGACCATGGTCTCCACTTCCTTATCAAGGCGCCAGAGATTACGATGCTTGTCCTGTGGACTACGACGGTCGAGGTAGGCCACATGAAGGGCATTCAGAGTACGACAGTCGAAGGGGTAATTTCTGCCTCTCCTTCACATTGTACTCAGCCTTGTTCGAAAACAAAAAAACGGTTGCCTGTTTGTTTTTCCATTTCCACGTCTGCGACTGCCGAGGAAACTGCATGTTTAAAGAAAAATGGCATGCACAAAATGCCGATTCAATTGTTGTTTGACTAAAAACAATTTAATTGTGGTTATAAGAAATTCCTACATGACTGTTGTGAAACGTAGATGCACATGCGAGTCCAGTTCCGTGATTCCTACGCCCAATTTGACTTTGAACGGGTTGTCATTGACAACATTGAGTGGAAGGAGAAGCTCCTAGTATTAGTAGTGTATAACATTGGGGACAGGAATTATAGCTTGTTCGAGGCTGTTATGTGAAGTGCCACTACTGAAAAAAGGAAATGTAGTGCGCTTTTTCATGTCACGGTTTTAGGAACTATTGAATGACTTTCCTGTTCGACAAGAGGCAAATTCACTAGAGGAGTACGACCAAATACGTAGTGCTGTATTGAAATCTTGTGCAGTTGTTTAAGAACCACCGTGACTGCAGAGGATGTATTTCACGGATGTGAAAAAACCTTCATTTTAGTTAGTCGCTGGAGCAATGTCTGATTACTTTAATTTCACTTGTGCAGATCCATACTATGATGGTCGAGGAAGGGACTTCGATCGACGAAGTAGCCCGTATGCATAGGACAGCCGTTTTGATGACGGTCTGTATGGTAGACGTTGTGCAATTTTGCCTGACGTGTATGGTCATCCTATACAGTCCACTGTAGGAAATTAGTATGGAAGACCGAGCAGGCCACGTGGAAGTCCTCCTGCCCCTCCTTCAGCACTTGTTCACAAGGAAGCCAAATCAGATGTACCAAGTCAAAGACCCTTACAATTGGCTCAAGCAGGTTTTCCCATAGGACAAATGGCCGCATTGTTTCGTGCAGACATCCTCTCTTTCGTCAAAGACATGGATCCTAGTGTTGGTAGGGAAGGTCAAACAAGGGAGGCAAAACAAAGATTGCATGATCGTCTCGTCAACGACTACGAGTTCTATGGAGAAGCTTCGAAAGTGAGTGAGAAATACTTGAGGAAAGAAGCAGGGTCTGCCCTCATCAGCTACCGATACCATTTGAACCAATATATTGACAGGGGATTGAAAAAGCCCGGAGATTTGCATCCTGACTACTGGATGAAGCTGAAAAACATACGCAATAGTGAGGAGAGCAAAGCCAAGTCTGCCAAAATGGCCACAATTGCTAGGGGTCGAGGAGAAAGGAACACGACCAAAAAATCAGTACGGGCAGTAGTGCTTCTCAGGCTCGTGAGTCCTTAGCGCCGTAGTAGTATATTTTTTGGGGGGGGGCGCCACAGTGTGTAATGGTTGCTTGCTTATGCGGTGGTGGACTTAGGAACTCTTTTTTTCAAAGTTATTGTAGCTCTGTGAGAGCTCATGTTGTCACTTACGTTTATGTTTTTAAATTTTGCAGACCAAGAAGTTGAAACGGGAGCCCTTCTCTACTGAACTTGAAGAAGAAGTTGAAAAAGAGTGGGCTATTGTGCAAGAAGAAGTAGCGGAGAGGAAGAAGGCCAGAGCTGCAACAACAGCCAACAACGCAGCGACAACATCAGTGAAGGGTTTGGAGAGTCGACTTGAGGTATTGGAGGCCTTCATTCAGAAATTGGAACCAGACTTTCTGCTGTGGAGGAGCAAGCAGATGGAGTTGAATGCCTCGGGATGTGAAGACCACGGCAATTACAGTGAAGTTGCTGTGAAGCATTTACAAAAATCTTCCAGTGAGGAGAAGCAAGATCAAGTGGAGGCACCTGAAGCAGACATCCTCCATCATTTGTCCGACGATGAAGAGTCCATGGAGAAGTCCCAGTCGTCTGCCGATGAAGAAAATGATTCTGAAGAGGACCAAGACAGCTCCGACGTAGAGAAGGAGAACTACGAAGATCCGCATCAAATACAGGTGAATGAGCCGGAGGAAGTTCCAATGAAAAGCGTAGTGAAGAAGTCAGTTCAAAGGAGTGCAACTGTCCCCTTGCCGAAGTCGGCTGCAGTGACACCCGCGGAAGCTCCATCGAAAATTGCAGCAAAGAAGAGCGAGGTCGACGTAGGAACTCAGAAGAAAAAAGGGAAAGCCATTGTCTCAACCGAAGAAAAAGGCAAGGATAAGGAGGTACTCAATTTTTGCCTTAACATATTCCACATTTGTGCAGACGAGGTTTTCTTGTTCATGAGCAGTTTGTTCTAGGGCAGCGCTTGGAGAACTCTGTAACCAATCGTTTCATCGTGTGCACTGGCTGGTATTACAGTGCGTTGAAATACATCGTCAGCCGTCTTTGGGTACGGAGACAGTGTTAGTGGCATCCGCGGAGAACAAGGTAAGGAAGTATGTGTGTTTTAGAATGTTTACTACATTTAGTAGGTATGAAGGATTTTGTGAAAGGAAGTGGCAGTTCTTGATCTGTTTTTGTGGGAGAACTTGTTGTGGTTGCAAGGAAAATACTCCGCAGTGGAAGTGGAGAACCAGTCGGCAGTGCGTGCAGCGAAGCGGCAAAAATTGAATTATACTGTTGCGGCCGATCCTACTGTTCTTGACGACGGCGCCGAAAAAGACAATCCTGCAGAAGGTGAAGTTGTAGGAAAAAGCGGCAAGGACACCCGTAAGAAAGGGAGATTTGCAGCAGGAAAAAATGACAAAGTCCTCAAGGTGTGTGTGCCGTCTTCAGAGCAGGAGAAAGAGCTTAGGCTCAATTTTTTTAACTTTTTAGCGTTATGTAGAAACAGGCTTGTTCCTTGTCTTCAATGCAGGTATGTTGTTGTACTACCTGGAAGGTACATGGAGAATGTTGCTTACGTCAGTGCAAATTGTTTTATGACAGGGACAGACGACAATGGTTCCTTGTAATTGTACAACCAAATGAGAATGAAGTTTGGTCCTTCTAATGGTTATTTGTTAATAAAATTGGGAGCAATGTAGGATATAACAGTTTTGAAAACCAAACAATATGCATTGGATGTAGAGCACATCCTCTGACAATATGTTTGGCATGTCACAGAGAGGCAAATGAAGTGCAACTTCATTAGGGGGCCAGAAATAAATCAGTGCAAGTTCCGATGCTGTCAGTGTAAGAGTTTGGAGTAGACATTATGTATGTTTTTGTATACTTGTTGGTACTCCCGAAACACAGAAGAAATGGTAGAGAATTTATTTGTCTTCACAAAGTGTAACATGTTTGATAGTGACTGATTAAATAGAAAGAAAAAAAATCAAATTTTTTTTGGTGATGGCAGGTACCTAGTAGCATACACGGAGACATTTGGTTGGTGGAGAATAGCAATCCTAGGAAGTTCGTAGGGTCGGGTACTCTTGTGGAATCCGATGATTACAAAAAAAGAGTGGCTAAGGATGCTCAGAACGGGAGCAAGTTGGTACGACTGAATGTGAAGACGGTGGTCCAACTGGATGCACCTCTGCCTTACGAAGAACTTGACAACGACGGCAAAGTTTTGTGCAAGACAGTGGGTGAGGCTTTCATGAAGTGGTGCGCAATATGGTGGTCATGTCCTCCGGAATTGAAGATCTAACTATCTGCAGACATAGTAGCTATGTAGTATATATAGAATGCCATTTTCTATAGCTTTAAGAGGAATTTCTTCAGAACCTCATGTTTTGGGAGTGTTTGTCGAAAAAATGCAGTCACACTGTAGGTATTCGGATGTTGAGCTGAACACTGTTTTTTTGACTTTAACTTTCACAGAAGGTATTGTAGTTTTTAAATGTTTGTGCATAGCTGTTTCGTATGAGAGGAAAACTTTGATGAAAGAAGCTTATCAAATGAATGGCAAAATGAAGTACAATATTTTTTTGAAAATGTGAATGACATTTTGAAAGGACTAACTGAGGGTGAAGAGGAAGTGGTAACCGACAGATTTGTATCGAAACAAGTATTTGAAGTTTGTCGGTACATTCTACACCCACTGAAGTTTGGATTGGAAATACGGTATCTGTTATGTGTAGGTTTTGTAGATAGTGAGAGAATTTTTTTGATTGTGTTGGCTTTTTTTCATTATTGCCTATTGAGATAGAGAACTGAATTTAGCAATAGTTTGGAACTTCTGTGTTTAATTACGCTTGTATTGTCGAAGTCAGTGGAAGTAGGTACTTTGTTGTTTTTATAGTGATTTCATGTTCGGTTGTTGCAGAATAATGTGTCCTCCGGTGGATATCCGTACGTGAAGTGCTGCGTACATATAGAGTCGAGTGTAGTGCATTTTGAATTGTCGAGGTTTGTGGTGGTTTTATATGTTTGGAGCTTCGAAATGTCAAGTTACATACGTAAGAGAAAGTAGAGAATGTGATAAATTGTTGTGTTTGTTTATGAACCTCTCAAACATGTGTATGCTTGCGCCTATGTCAGGCAATGAAATTCTGTCATTTACAGAAACATCTTTACTAAAGAATCCCAATTGTAACATAGAAAAAACATTTTTTCTATTGCTGAAGGTTTGTGTGTCTTTTGATCATGATTCCCTGCAGCATAAGATGCGTTTGTGGAATATGCAACCAACACTACAGGATCAACCAGCGGCCAACAAAAATTGAATTGAAGAGAAGTACACATGTCGTACAAATGGCAAATTCGGCAAAAGGAAAGAATAAATTCGTAGGAATTTCATGTCCGATCGGAGTTTCTTGTTACGCTGCAGGACTGGAAGTTTAGGTTTTTGAAGTATGAAGTCAGGTAGAGTACCGTGGTGGTTCAAGAATGTTTTTTTTTCTCTTTGCACATGTTGTGAAAATTCTAATTGAACGTGTTTCTGTCGAGCAATGTTTGCTGTCGTAGGGTGCAGAATTGGAGAAGGAGCTGCAGCTGTAGTTATTGGAGTGATTGTATGATGCAAAGAGAAGGTGTAGTATGTTCTGCACAGAAATGAAGCAATCTTATAATGGCAGTATTAACAGTACTCAGAGCACAAGGTCTACTTTATTCTCTTTCAACAAATCTTGGGAGTAAGTACTTCGTCTTTGCAAAATGTTTTTGTAATCGAATATGCTGCAAATGTGTACAGGACTTGAAGACATATGTATGAAGGAGGAGCAGCAGTTCTGCATGTAGTGCATTCTCTTTAACTGTGTATGACAGACACGGGTTGGAAAGTCCTATCAGTTGTTGACGTGATTCAATAAGGATTTCATATTTTTTGAAGCAGGTACTGTGCAATACCACGTTGCAATGACATGGTGGACGTCATGTGTGTCAGTGCCAATTGTGTGGGGACAGAAACACAGCGTTGGTTCTTTGTAGTAGAACAAGCACACGAAACTAATTTTCACTCATTGCAATTGTTGTGTGAAATTGTAATTGGTAGCAGTGTAGGACATCTTTTTAGTCAAAACCAAACAATATGCATTGGATGTAGAGCACATTCTCTGATTGTATGTTTGGCATGTCACAGAGAGGAAAATGAAGTGCAACTTCATTAGGGTGCCGAAATTAATCAATGTAAGTTTCAATGCTGGTGGTGCGAGAGAGTTTTGGAGTACTGCTCTTTTCTGTTTTTGTGTAATTTCTACTTGGCGTGAAACATGGAGGAATTGATAGAAAGGTTATATTACTTTAGTTGAAGGGAGCACAAGAATTATAATAATGGGATAATAAACAGAGAAGGAGAACCTAATTGTCATTGGTGCTGGCAGGTAAACTGGTAAAGAGCAACGTGCATGGAGATATTTGGTTGGTGCAGAACACCAAGCCGAAAAGGTTTTTAGGTTCTGGTACCCTTGTAGAATACGATGACTACAAAAAGAAGGTGGCAATGGATGCTCTGAACCACAACAAGTTGGTATGCTTGTCTTTGAAGACGGTGGTTCAGTTAGACGCGCTCCTTCCGTATGAAGAACTGGACAGCGATGGGAAGGTATCGTGGAAGACATTGGGTGAAGCTTTTATGAATCGTTGTGCAATATGGTGGCCTTGTCCTCCGGATTTGAAGACCTGACTTAGTGTAGGTGTAGCAGTTACGTAGTACATAATTTCTTTTCCTTGTTTTTTCATAGTTGCTCTTCCAGAACCTCTGGTTTTTTTGAAGCAGTTTCGGAATTGCATCCAACTTTTTGATGATCACGTGACAACGTTACATAGAGTGAATACGGAATTAACTTTTATGTAAAGTAATCTACATTTTCACTTTTTTTGTAGTGGCTTTTGATATGTAAATAATATTTGATGAAGTTAGGTTTTCAGATGAACGGGTGCACTTACTATGTGTTTTTTATTTTAAGCGGGGGCATCTATTTGAAAGAAGGAAGATCGGACAGAGAAGAGGAATTCATTATCTGGACTTGCGTACTATCAAGTGTCTTGGAGTAACGTCGGTACATTCTACAGACCCTGAACTTTTTCTAGGAAATACTATGGCATTTAGTCGATGCACACAGACATTGTCACAGAATGTTTATGGTGGTATTGGCATCTTTTTGGTAGTAGTTGTGGATGTGATTGAATGTGTACTTTTCAGTGTTGTTTAAAATGCGAACACAACCACACAAGTATGCCCTCGCAGTCGGAGTGTATGTAAATTGAAGGTCAGTTTTTTTGGATATTCATAGAATGTGCAGTTTCTGGACTGCAGTGTGTTAGGGACATGCACAAATGCCACAGAGGGGACAAATGTACTAATGTGTCCTTCATTTTTGTTGGGCAGTGGAAGTCCGAAGTAGAACACGTCTACAATGAACACACGGCTTTAAAAACTGAATTTCAAATTTTGGTAAGTAATGTATGCATTGATTGTATGTAGTTCAAGTAGGTCGAGCATGACGTTGTGGTTTCAATTTGGTTGCATTGAAGGAACAACATGGACGCGGGCATTGGAAGAAAGTACATGTCTTCAGGAGAACCACGTAGAAACTATTTTGATCATTTGAGGTACAAATTTGGCAGTCAACGCCATATTTGAAGACAATGTATAGAACGCTGTGAACAACTACTAGTAGCATTGTCAATCAAATTTATGTTTCTGTATTCTGTTGGATGGAGATGTTTATGTTGTCAGTTCTGAAGAAGCAGACCTGGGGAAGTCAAGAATGAAGATTTCTATATAATGTGTAAATACAAAATTGTATTTGTCAAGGAAAGAAAGAGAAGACGTTGCACTGAAGTGAATCTGTAATGAAGGTGCTTATGTTTGTTTTATCATTTACAAATGGAGTGTTCTTAGAAATGTTGTCTTCTTATGGGCTGACCACACAGACAATTGATAGCGGTTGTTACTGATGACACGCAGGAATGGTGCCCATTGTGTGAGAAGGAGATAAATTCTATATTGATGTGTAGAGAAAGGTAGAGATTACAGTTGTGTCTTCTCTTTTTCTAGTGCCGTAGTAATTCCAGTGCAAGAGCAATGGTGAGTCATGATTGACTACTGTTTCTCGGGGTGTCTTGTACAAATTGCAATTTGTCCCTGCCAGCGGAAATGTTTGGGGTGTACAGGTAGCGTGACCTTCAATAGACTAGGTGAAAGCAATCTTGTGGAGAAAGAAAGAAAGAGGAACTAAAAATTAGTGACATGTATTTATAATTTTCTTTCCCAATTCTTGGTGAAATGCTGTTCGGCTTAATGGGACCTGCAAGTGTGGGCTGCCCTTAACTTGTACTGATCTAAATGTGTTGTGAGTGATGTGTTTTTAGAAAGACGTCCGTGTACATGACAAGAGTGTGGCATGCAAACGAAATCCTGGGAATTGCAGAGGTAGTACTCTCCGTAATTCGACATGAAAAAATTCAGTGTTTACGCAGAAGGGACAAATAGAGAATCTTCTGTGAGTGGAGCTCAACATGGTCAATTTCTAGACACCACAAATGAGTGTGGATGTCTTTCTGTGGTCTTGATGTTGGAAGTAAGAAGAGAATTTGTTCGTATAATGTTGTTGCCACATGTTTCTTTATGAAGGACTGAACTTTGAAAATTGTGACTGTTGAAACATGTGAATGTTGCGATTGCATTTGACAATGCAGGGTTTAGAGGTGGCAGTGTTGTGTGCTGTCCACTTTGAAGGAGCATCCTTTAGGAATGTATTAGTTTCTAAGAAAATTGAAAGATGATGGTTTCGAGGAATGTTATTTAGACAAAGCATTGAAAACAGTAACCCTGATGGCATTGGAGAATGACGTTTCTTGTATTTTGATTCCAAGGGTGATTGGAAAGGTTGTGGTCTCTGGAAATCAATTGTTCTAGTGCCTGTGCTTAGAACAGATTTTCAGCTACTTTCTTCTTTTGTGTTGGTATAAAGGGACACCGAGAGTATTTTTTATTTCAGCAACTGTGGAAAAGGTTATGATGAACGGTTGTCTAACTTGTCTTTTACTTTTTCAGATTGTGATAACTTACGGACCCTTGGAGGAGAGGGAACTGTTTGAAGCAAAAGCAACAATATTGAAGGAAGAGAGCGCAGTTCTAACGGAAGGCAAGAATTTGAACATTTTTTTGTACAGAGCGTGTTTGATCAATTTTGAAGAGTCGGTGGAACTTGGTAACTTCAATTTTATTTAGTGGACTCAATAAAATTGAGAGTGACGTGCATTTAGGAAACTTCAGAGACGACGAAGTTCCCATGTTGAAGGCGTTTTAAGCTAGAGTTTGAATGAAGTGTATTGCCATTTGCTACGTCATTGGTATTTTGGAAGGAAGACGCAGATGTTGAAGGTGTTTCAGAAACGTAGAAGTTCAAATTATGGCAGTTCTTTCTTTTGTTGTGCAGTATGTTTGTGTGTGCTTCGTGTTGATGCCACATGTGGTATGTTTTAAAGAAGAGAACTGTAGGTGTTGAATGGGTTATCAGGAAAAGTACAAAAGGAAGTGCATGCAGAATGTATTTTTTTAACAGGAGTGGATAGTTGGAGCTCTCACGCACAGTGAGTCATCAACCACAGTGGATAAATGAGTTTCATGATACAATTCGTAATCTTCTCTCTTCAACATAGCTTGCTGGCATTTGGTGTTCATTCCACGCAGTTCGTTGTGTCATTGTAATATAGGTGAAGGCTGCGCAAGGTTACTTATGGAATCAGGAGTACAAGAAGAAAGCGTAAGGATATATCACATGCTGTACAAAGTGAAGGAAGACAAAGCTGAGAGTGCTACCTTATTCAAAACTTCAATACAGTTTGCATGAATTTTTTGTTTTGAATGAGGTGTAGGATGGACTTAGGGTACGAAGAGTGAGCGGTGGTTGTATTAATATTTTTTTTGCCGTGACGTTGTAGTCAACGACAACTATACGCAGCTATTTGAAAATAAGAGAACGTTGAGCATAAAAAGTTAAGTGCAATGAACTAAGCATGTTGTGCATGTCTAACTGCAGTGCTGGAAATGCAGAGAAGATAGTAGCCTTTGTGCTTGAATACAGTGGACACGCAATGGATACGGTAGGATGGGTCTTCACTTGGTGGGGTGACGTTTATAATGAAGAAAATGGCAGATGGAGGGAAGTGACCATAGCATTGATAGTGGGATACATAATATTTAGTGGAAGCCTCCGAGATTGAACAAAGTAAGTTCAGGTTGACAAGAATGTTCTGGTAGAGTATTATTTTGAATTGTTTTTGTAACCGCTTTGGTAGTTTGGCAAAAATGCAAAAAGTACCCCTTCTTTTGTCATGCTGTTTAGGATGTGTGATCTGCATGAAGATTCTATTATATTCAATATTTAAAAATTGAGTTATGTGGTGGCCATATATTTTAGAAGCTCAAAAATGTCATGTACAATACGTAGGAGTTGCTAGAAACTGTGTAAAATGTCTTATTTCTTTCTGGACCTCCCAATGATGTGGATGGTCAGTTGGTCACTTCTATGAAAGACATTCAGTTTTTAGAAAGACCCTAAACCTCCGTACAAAAGAATCCTAGGTTTAACATTGGTGGAAAAATGTTTCTCATAATTCAGGTTTCTATGCGTATTGATTACCTCCACCAGTGAATGCACTAGTAGAAAAGGCAAACTATTCTCCTTACTACAGAAAGGACTCTATAAGAAATGAGATGGAGACGGGTCAGCATGTGGTAGAACTGGCGAGGGCAGCAGAAGTTGGAAACCTGTTGTTTGTAAGTGTATGTTTGAAGTTTGTGTCGTTGCTTTGCAAAGTAAGAAGCACAGAACTATTAGAAGTACAAAATTTGGTAGAGTATAATGTGGCACTTCAAGTAGGTACTTTGTTGTTGAGGTAGATGTTGTGGGAATTAAATTTGCAACTGCTATAGTCGAGTAACATCTGCTGCCATAGGATGCAAGAGCACAAAAGAAAGTAAATCTCCAATTATTGCAATGATTGTGTGATGCAGAGACTAGCTGAAGCAAACAATGCATTGAAATGGCGAATGAATAATGGTAGTAGCAGCAGTAGTCACTGAAAGTCAAGATTACTTTCAATGTAGACAATTCCTATCAAGAAGTACTTGATTGCGAATTGATTCCAGAACTTTGTATGCATTTAATGTGTACAGGACTCGAAGACATGTGAATGAAGTTGGACCGGCAGTGATTGTAACTGTAATTCTTCTAGTGTATGATAGGCACGGGTCTAAAAGTCCATGTAGTTCTTGTCTTATAGTGGCGTTTGAAGGAAATGGACCGTATCCGTATTTCACTATGGAAGGAACAATATGTGTGCTGTTCTTTCGCAATTTATGCAAAGTTTGAAATGGTTATGTTTAATGCCTTTAAAGTACAGGTTTTTCTTTAAATTTGCTCCACGTTCGTGTTATTGTAAACAAACGTTTAGTTAAACAACTGGATGTTGTGGAGAACAGAGCCAATATCAGTAGTCTGAGGACATGCTGTTCACATCCGTGTTGGCCGATACATGAAGGTCAAATGAAACGTCCGCGCCGAAGACACCATCTGTTCTAGTGCTCTTGAATATGTTTGGTAATGCGTTTCAAAATACAGAAATCCATTGTACTGAACAGTAGGAAAACATAATTTGCAATGTGGCAATATGTATTCATGTTGTGCTAATCGTTTATAAAAACAATGTTGTGTTCCGAGGAACATAACACGCTACATGAATGCCTTGTCCAACATGCCGTAAAAATGACAAGAAAAGCATGGCAGGGTCACACATGTACGACCAACATAGCGACACGTGTACGGACAAATGATGAGTATAAACAGTGACAGAGTGGCCACGTTATATCCCACTTGGCACAAAAATGGGGGGAAATCCACGTCAATAATGACGTGGATAAGTGAACACGTTTGGACAAACACGGGCAACAACAAACCGAACATGCTCTTCAACATGCCGAACAAGTTTGTTTTATCATGTTCTAAACGCAAATCTCAACAAAATCAATTTGATGTTCTACGTTGAAACAGTGCATTTTTCAAAACGTGAATTCTGCGTTTAAGAGCTGTTCTTCTCAACACGTTTTTCTTCTAGTGCTTCTATCAGATCTGGATTCCTCATTTTGCTCATGTGGCTGATCCATTATATAAACTTTTGAGGAAGGGAATCAAATTCAAGTGGGGGCAACAACAAGACTTGGCTATGGAAGGTTTAAAAGAGATTTTAAAGTCTCCGCCTGTCTTAAGGCAAGTTGACTATGATGATAACAAACCAGTCATTGTGACGGTTGATACAAGTCCAATTGCTATAGGTTGGGCTGTTGGTCAAGATGACGGAGAAGGCAAGCGGTTTGCTATAAGATTTGGAGCCAGAATTCTCACGGAGCGTCAAAGGTCATATCCGCAAGTGAAAAGGGAGCTTTTGGGTGCACTCACCGCACTCAAAACTGACAGAAATTATTTAATTGGTGCCAATGTTGTCTTGGAGACAGATTGTTTACCATTACTTGGTATGGTGGCTAATTGTTCTACTCCAGATATTGCTATGCTGCGTTGGATAGCATATATAAGATCACTTAATCCTGTATTGACACATATTATTGGCAAGAAAAACTCTGTGGCTGATATGTTGTCTAAAGCCAGATATATGTGTGAAGGTGAGATGGAAGCACGGGAGATTGGTGATGACTATGAAGAAGAAGACTATGGGTACGTTTTAGCAATGGATGGAGCAAGTTCAAGTGGTAGTGATCTATCTTTCAAGGAGGAGCTATACCAAGGCAGATTGAGGGACATTGGCATTTATTTGAGTACTTTGAAGAGACAAGAAGGGTGGTTAGACAAGACCTTCAAGGACGTCAGACACCAATCTTACAACTATCTTCTAAAGGATGGTTTTTTATAGAAGAGGCCAAAGAGGAAGGATGGCATGCCATTGAGGGTGGTTGATGATGAAGACACCAAAAATCAAATTCTCAAGGAATTTCATGATGCTCTCTAGGCTGGACATAGAGGAATTTGGGCCACCTATTATAAAATCAAGGAGCGATACTGGTGGAAGGGTTTATACAAAGATGTAGAGGATTTTGTAGCTTCTTGTACTACATGTCAACTACAATCCAAAGTGAGATATCGAGATGGATTACATCCGACATATCCTCTTGCTATGCATTTTCAATGGGTAATTGACTTGGTTTCAATGCCATTAGGATTGTGGGGTATGAAATATCTTATCTTGGCAAGAGAAGAACTCTCAAATTTTGTTGAGGGTCGAGCATTAAGGACCAAGTCTACAGAAAGAGTCTGTAGATTCATACTGGAAGATATTTTCAGTAGATATGGCAGTATTGGCAAGATGCGAGCAAATCGTGGAGAATTAAATGCAACTAAAGCTACAGAGTTGTTTGAGAGATATGGAGTGAAGTTGAGACTTACAACTGCTTATAATCCTGAAGCAAATGGAAAAAGTGAAAGGGGACATCCTCCTATCATTAATGCTTTAGTCAAGGCATGTAAAGGCAAACCAAGGCAGTGGCCTAAACTTCTACCATTTGCATTGTGGGCGGATAGAACGACGCATAGTACTGTTACTGGCTATATGCCAATTGAGCTCATGATGGGCCAAAAACCCATTATGCCTGCTGAATCTTCAGTTCCTACATGGGTGTTTTTGGATTGGGAAGATGGTATTTCAAGAGAACGACTTCTAGAACTCCGGATAAGACAAATTGAAAGGTTGCCTGAGGACCAAAAGGTGGCATTAGAGAGGTTGAAGGCATCAAGATTGGGAAACAAGGAGAGGTTTGACAAGACTCATAGGTTGAGAGTCAAACCAATTCATGCTGGAGACTGGGTGATTATGTTTGATAGCAGTTTCGAACATCAACATAGTTCTATTAGAAAATTTGCACGAAGATGGTTTGGACCCTATGTGGTGATAGAAGTCCATGAAAATGGTACTTATTCACTTCGAGAGTAAGGTGGGAGTCTCTTGAAGATCCCAGTGGCCGGCAAACGAATCAAAGCATTTCGAAGAAGAGATGGCTGGTCTTATGCTGAAGATATTGAGGCTTTTTTAACTCCGCCACATGGTGAAGAAGATAAAGAAGATCTAATAGAATGTGAAGATGACGATACAGAAGAATGAGTTTGGCACATACCGGAGGATGTGCAGGTTTAAAGGGGGTGTATGTCGCATCGTGTATACGTACACTATGTAAAAATAACTAAATGTTGTCAAATTAGAGGATTTTTTGGAGAGTCTAAAGATCCACATGAAGAAGATTCTACCTTTTTTACCTCTATTAGACGACCATTAGGCATTAGTTCTTTTATTTCTTTAGTTGAAAGCATTTTAAACTTTGTTTGTAGATTTTAAAAGTTGTTAACCGGAAAGATAAAGATTGTTTTATCTTTCTTTTGGATTTTAAAAGAGATTTGAAGGCCATGTAGTCGCTACGTAGGAGATAAGGATAGAGTTATGGGGCAAAAGGGGGGGTCAATGGGCAAATTGTGGTCCATGTGGCTTTTGGTGACATGTGGCATTTTGCTTAGGTGGAGGAGATGGGGGGTGAGGTGGAAGATAAGGTGGAGGGCCTTCTTCTTCCTCCTCTTATTTTTTGTTAGGAGAACCGAAACTTTGGAGAGTGATGACAGATTGTATAGGAGTTTTTTTGTACTGAAATTTGGAAAGCATGTTTATCTTGTTTTGAGGTTTCCAAAAAGCTATCACTCGCTCAATTTGGAGTATTTGTGTGGAAGTTATGCTTGATGGAGTGAGAGATGGATAATTGCCATGGAGCGAGAGAACAGAATTTTCGAGGCTTCATAACTTTTGGGTGAGAAGTTTTTTTGCTTTGAGATTTTATGGTAGTGTGTATCTATTGTGTTAGCTTTCTATAGAGACATCACATGATCAATTTGGAGTCTTTATGTGAAAGTTATGGGTTTGGAAGAAGAGTAGTGATGAGCTGCCTTCGAAATGGAGAGAGTGAACTTTGAATGGCTGTAGAAGTTGGAAGGTATATTATTTTGAGTTGAAACTTAGTATTTGTGTAGACTATTGTGTTAGCTTTCTATAGAGACATCACATGATCAATTTGGAGTCTTTATGTGAAAGTTATGGGTTTGGAAGAAGAGTAGTGATGAGCTGCCTTCGAAATGGAGAGAGTGAACTTTGACCGACTATAAAAGTCGGACAGTATGTTAATTTGATTTGAATTTTGGAGGGTTTGTAGATATTGTTGTTAGCTTTCCAGAGAGATGTTTCATTCTCAATTTGGAGTTTTAGAGAGGCTGTGGCATTCATTTTAGTGACGGGATCTCCATAGAAGGGAACTATTCGGTTTATGAGCAACTCCAACTATCTTCTACAAGCATGTAATATTATATTGGGAGTTTATGGTGCATTATGAAGACTTTATGAACATGCTTACACAATTTTGTTGAATTACGGGCCCCTTTATTTTCCGGCCAAGTCTACTTGCAGCCAGAAGCCCGGCGCTTTCCCAAGGCAAGGCTTCTCTACTCGACACCACTTTGCGTGGTGGAGATGTGGCCACATTCTGAGTGTGGTGGCTTGAAACCACTGACTGGATTTGCCCATTTTTTTGCGTGACTATTGCAGGTAATGTGGAAGTCGACTTGAGCGATGAGGAAGTGTCACTAGAGGACGACGAGCGTATTCCCGAGCCGAAACCTAAGAAGAAACGGGCGGCCACAATTCCGAAGAAGTCTCCGAAGGAAGTGGCTAGTACACGCCCCTTGACGAAAGAGCGGCCAGTGGAGGGAGGAGGCTTCCAGCTGTCATTGCAATGGGTGCCCGGGCATTACATGCCTGCACAGTCCTCGCAAGCACTGGGGCCGTGGTCGCACACACTGCCGCAGCCATACCAGCCCGGATGGCTTGGTGCAGGTGGTGTCGAAGAAAGCTATGAGCACAGTGTGCGTCGAGAGGCGAGGAGTGATCGCAGTTCAAGCGGTGTCAAGTGTGCGCGAGTGGAAATTTTAGAGAATGGTGACCTTGACCATTCGGGCGAGGGAAAAAATGCATGGGACGAGGCTGTTCGAACACTAGTCCCCAAAATTTTAGACCTGAGTGTTGTGGAGTGGGGGAAGCAAAAGCCTGTTGCTGTGCAGAAGCTCCGAGATGCGCTTGACTACGAATTCGAGTATGTGGGGAATACATTGAGCCTATTGGAATTCAGGACGGCCATCACAAGGTACATGAAGAGCGAGCGATCTCGCCTGAAAACCTGATGGCAAGAAGGCAAAGTGTCTTGCCCAATACGCGTCAACGAAGAGCAATGGAAGCGTCTCATATCTTATTGGGAGACTCCAGCTCAACAACGGAAGTCCCGGAAGATGGCGGATGCTCGGAAGTGTGTTGCCAATTATGGCACAGTGGGCCGGAGAGGAAGAGCTGGCAAGCAGCCACAGGTGAGTATCTGTTATTGGATTTCTGATGTTGTGAGTTGCCCTTCCTTCTTTAGATATGCACTCCCTCTCCTCTTTTTAAAAAAAACCCTGGAGGATTAAAGTAGGAATAGCAACGTAAAGTGTTCATTTGTTGATGTGCTTGATAACACAGAGGGAGAAGAGACCCATGAGCCCGGGCGTGAATGACGTTGACGAGGATATGGAGACCTTCCCAGCGGAGGGAAGTGCGCATTCAGTAAGTTGCCAGTGCCATATTCTGTCATAGGATTCGTGTTTAGGGTCGGGTTTTATGATAAGGGTTTTATGGTTCAGGTTCATTGTATGGTCATTTCTAGCTTGGGAATTGGAGGTAGACACATTACTTCTCATACTGGAACTAGGAGCCAGCGAGTGGTCAGATAGCTTAAAGTGTACCTTTGCTTGAGACGTGGTCATTGTCATTGCCATTTAGTTCCCAAATTTAGAAGGAAAATGCGGGAATGAATGACGACCCAGGCATAAGCTGGTACCACCGAAGTCGTTCCGCAGTCAAGACACAGTGGCACATGAGTGACACCAAAGTCGTGACCCAACAACCATAAATTTATGAACTAGTAACAACTTAGTCGTCAACCAGTCGCGAAAGAGTTGGAAATCAGACCACTTTGAGTCGTCGACAAGTCGCAGACAAGTTGTGCCATTGTCCCGTAGTTGCCATTTAGTCGTTGTTGCTTGAATTCGTGACAAGGAGCGTAATAGGACGATGGACTGAATCACTTGAACTACCTCTCTATATGTTCTCGTGGACTCTAGAATGCAGGGGCTGGTGAATACGTGACAATTGCAGCCATGGCAATGTGGAAGAGGGACGTGGAGAGCCGCTTCGATAAGTTCCAGAAGACGGCGTCAAATCAGTCGGCAGCAATCTCGGACCTCCGTGACATGTTTGCAGAATTCATGAACCGCCCCACAAATACAAACCGCAGCAGCCCTTCTGCTTCACCAATTGGAGCAGATAAGAGGAAACGTGCACGGAGCCATCTAGCAAAGGCAGATGAGGTGACGGCCCACGCAGCGGACGTGACACTGTCGTCTGATGGAGAGTTGCCATTCGAGGTCTCTAGGCGCCCGCGATCTCCTGAAGCCCCCCGAAAGCCAAAGGCGGCAAAGCGAGGGAAAGATCCAGCCCCGGCCGCCAGATTAGGCCAGAAGTCCTCAAGTGCCACCGACGACACCGTCATGGAGGTCATGAAGCCAACCTTGCCTTCTGCAATTGAGTCCGACGTGTACGACCCCCCCCGCAATTGTTCCACCTCCTGCTCCACCTTCTGCAATTCATGAAGACGCGCAGGCGGACACTGGCGATGACGATGGACGTGAAGCTCAACACAAGTCACCGGCACGCAGCGAGAAGTCGAAGGGGGGTTTTGCAACTAAGGAGCAGGGTGCTCCACCGGAAGAGTTACTGAAGGCATCCGACCTCCACGAGTCACAGGAGCTACTGCGGAAAGAAGAAGAACACAAAGAAATTGCAGAAGGAGGAGACGCTGCGAGGAAGGGTGGTGAAGTCCAGGAGCATCCGGAATCAACTACGGCAGCTCCGGTGCCATGCGAGACTGTCACTCAGTCGGAGCCAACGAATCCCGCCCCCCTTCTTGCTTCACCATCTCAGAAGAAAACCAAAAAAGCAGCGAAGTCTCCTGTGAAGGTACACATTACGTCTAGGGTTCCTCAAAATAGGTTGACAAAAGGAACGCCAGGAATGAATGAAACCGATGGGGCGGTGGGGAGTACTAGGAGGAGATCTAAATTAGTAGTGTTCAATCTACAGGGAACCTTGATGGATTGTAGCTTGATTTCTGAAGCGAATCCGAACACCAAAATAAGGCCATCAATGAAAACAAACCTGAGGAGGCTAGTTTTAAGACCGTGGCTTAAACCATTCTTGGCCCGTTGCTTTTACCACTTTACAGTGGCTTTTGGGGGCAACAAGAGCACGGCCTTCATGGAAGACGTAGTTCCTGCAGTGATGGCACATTCCAATTCAGTTCCCTTGTTTGCATGGTCGGGTAAGCTGTGTGAGTTTTGGGATGGCGGAGACAGAGCGCCTACTTGTTAGGGGAAGAAACTGTCCAAAGTGTATGCAGAGTATCCAAAATTCAGCGAAGAAAACACCGTCATTGTAGACAATAAGTTCTGTAGGGTTGCTTGCAACCCCCCAGAAAACGTAATTGCCAGTGCTCCGTTTTATGTCATGGAACTTGTGACTCTTGCTGACGACAAGGAATACTTGAAGTGTTACTTGTGGCCGCTTCTGGCAGCACTTGCCGAATGCCCAAATGTGGCTGCCTTTCGTTTGCAGCATCCATCACTAGTGCACCAATCTACCGATGACATGAGCTCTAGAGGCCGGCCACTTGGCTCGTATGAGTTCCTTAATATTGTGGAAGGTGAGGGGACCAGCTGCAAACATTGTTGCATGCATTTGACACGGCCCCTCACCTTCACTTCAACAGTATACCTGATTGTTTTTTCTTGCTTGTGCAGGAGAAGCAGGCCCTACGTCCGGAGACAAGGTCGAAGGCAACAACGGGTCCGGAAAGAAAACGGGAGGCGTGGTCGGCCAAGATTAGATGTTACCCTAAACCTTTAGCCATATCTCTTAAGTAGGCTGTTTTGAATCTTGCCGAATTCCTTTGTCACGGTGAAGTCATGTTGAAGTCGCGGGACAGTACAGGATGTGTTGTGAAAGTCATGTTGAAGTCATGAGGGAGTAGCGCAGAAGTCCATGTGCAGTCAAGTACATCCAAGAGTTGTAGGTCTGTCACGTGACAATGAATCCGCATGCACCAGATTCATGTAATTGTGTACTACCCAGCCTAAAACATCTGAGGTGGTTTTTGCTGCAGTTTAGCATTGGTGACGAAGTGTTCATTTTCAACCCTCGGGCTACTCGTCAAAAAGTTGCAAAGGGCAAAGTCAGTGGATTGCCGTTGCAACATAAGTTCCACTTTAAGGACATTCCCGAGCCGTGGGTGAAGATCGACCTAATGGAGATAGTCCAAGGGGGGGTGGCGCTTATGTTCCCCGTGTCAGAGGCCGACATGGAAAAAGTTGAAGATGCAAAGGGGAGCTCCGTAATCTGGCACGACAAATACGTGAAGTTGAGAACCTGAAGGCGCCGCAGTACTGAATGCAGCTAAATAAGCGAGATGATGTAGTTCAGTGTAAGGAATAGTCAAAACTGATGTGGACACTTCTCTCAGTGTAGAGCGCTGTTGGGTTGCTCTTTTTTTTTATCGAAATGCATAATTTTCATTTTGTCATCAATGGTGTTCTGGGAAATGCATTGCATAGTAATTGATTGCAGGCGGAAGTGTCCGTGGTTTGGCGTGGACTATAGTAAGTCCAGATGCGCATTCATATTCCGCACATTTAGAAGGGTCAATATGAAGCCTTCATTATGTTGTTTTATTGCCTAATAGATTTGTAGTAAGTTAAAAACCGCTAAACAGTTGTTGTAGACTTGTAGTTATTATACCAATGACGATGATGCTACAAGGGCACCACTTCACGGCGACTACGCATTGCTCTGAATCCGAACACCAAAATAGGAACTAAAACAATCATAGGACTGCAGAGTGACTTTGTCGTTTCTGTAGCGCTCCACATTCACATCTGCGCACTATAATGTAACTGTGAAATCACTCCCAAAACACCAATGACACTGTAGTACGCATTTCTAGTGACTTCTTTGCAACTCGACAATGACTACAAACATTGTCCACAAGTCATTTTACACAACTACGGGACAACTCCACTAGAACTACGGCGTGACTGAAACCCAAAACTGTCAGTCCCAGTCCACGTCAGATTTTGAAGGGGTCCACCCAAAATAGTAAATGAGTGCCAAATGGCTGGACACGTGTCCGTCCACGTCAGATATTTTGGGGGTCCGACGCAACTACAAAATGACTACCGAATGATTGGACACGTGGATGTGCCCTTTCCACCTCGGACTTCTTCATCCATCGTCCACCTAGAAAGAAAAAGATGGTGATATTAGTTTTTATGTACATTTCAGGGTTGGTAGATTTTAGCTCAATGAGAATGACAGTTTCATGACTGCACCGGTTACAGTCATTTGGAAGTCAAAAATTCGAGAAATGACTTCTGGAAGTCATATAACTGTCATTTATTGCAGTCATTTATACCCCCAATTTCTTGTAGTGAATGCGTTTTCTTTAAACTTTCAGTAGCAAACTCTTGGTACGGTGAAACAAATCTCAATATTTTGTAAACTAAGATCTTGCAGATTAACAAGTTTACATACTTGTTGAATTTTTTATTTTCAAGATTTGAATGTGAGATCTATTTAAAAATTTATTTAGGAAATGCAGCCTAATAGAAAAAGAGAGCAAACATAATATTTTTCCAACGAAAGGAATAGTAGGGATAGAGAAACAAACATTTTCTTGGACATCTCTCGTCTTTTCTCTACCCAAACAAACTAGATCTAGAGATTTTTTTTAAAGTTTGTATTTTTAACACTTTTAAAAATAAGAAGTTTAATTTGGTGTGACTAAGAATAAAAAATAATTAGAATGATTCCAAATTATTTGAAGATGTTTAAGACAATATGCTAATAATGTCAATTATTAAATTTTGACATATATATAAATTTTTAAATTTTTTGTAGGATCCAATTTGGTCAATTTTGGCTTTTTATTTTTTTGTTGAAAATGTGTACAAATTTGAAAGAATTTTTAAATTTTTAAATTTTTAAATTTTTAAATTTTTAAATTTTTAAATTTTTAAATTTTAAATTTGCCTTAGATTCTAATAATATTTTTTTAGAGGGGGTAAAAAAACATTATTCATCTTCTTCCAATTATTCTTTCCCAAAAGGTGCATTTTTTTGCCTTTAAAGTTGATCAACCAAAATTGTTATAATCTAAAAATCCAACTATCAAAATTTTCCACAATTAATTCCATGCATACTAGACAAAGCAATTGATATTTTTGTATGGTTACAATTCAAAATTTCAAGAACATCTATGTACAAAAAAAAATAAAAAAAGTGGAACAATTCATTGAAAATCTCCATTGTCAAAAAGTTGTTCAGCCTTGAGGATTTAACACTAAAATACTTTCAAAGCTTAAGATTTGCAATGGACAACCTTGTACAAAATCTTCAATAGAAATATCATAAATAATTTTCTTCAAAATTAAATTCTCGATGCTTAAAATAGACTGGTTTGAAAGGTTATTTACCCAAAAAATTACTTTATTTTACTTCAAAATTTAATCACACTACAATTTGGTGCTTTGGACATTTAGAGGTGAAAGGGATTAATTAGTTTTGAAATGTTAAGATGTACTCCATTGGCTATAATATACATCTATATACACAACATCTTGAAAAGTATATAAGATAAAAACCAAGGGATGTACCTAAATGATGTGATATCTTAAATAATTTGATTAAATTTCACTCTCTCTCACTAATATATAATATTTTTTAGGTGGCAAAAAATTATCATGTGATAAAAACTAATTTCAAAGGTTCTAAATGTAATCTAAATATCATTATTTAAGGAAAGGGGGGCATTGGATAGACATTGAGAATGGATGCCATAATCCAAAAAGATGTTCTAAATTATACTCTTTCTAACGGATTTTGTAAAAACTTTATTCTTCAAAAATATTGATATTTCTAAAAAGAAAATTTGAAAAACTAGATCCAACGTCATGTCCAATGATGAAGTTGACGCCTATTATTGATTTGGAAGCCTAATCAAAATTTTCTTGACTTATATTGGCTTTCCTACATTCAAAATTAGTTGTAGACTTTTATGCTCTAATAAAGAATGTGAGTCTCCAAAATAATATTAAAAGCCCAAGAATGAAGATTCAAAGGTAGGAATCATCCTTTGTATGAGCAATGGAGGTTAAGCCATCTCATGCTTTGAAAAAACATTATTTCTTAGATATTTGGCACATTTCAAGTCTAATGGAAAAACAAACCTAGTAAAGAATGTTATGTCACTTCAACACTTGATCAATTCTAAAAAACAAATCCTAGCTCTAATATTGTAGCAATAGCATTTGCATCAAATTATGGATCAATTGTGCCATGTGAGTCCCCAACATCTTCTCCATAACGAAAATTGTTGTCCTCCACCCAACGCAATGCTTGAAAGAACTCCCCATAATGTTTTTCATTTGCATTCTTTCATTGAAGATTGAATGAAAACTGATCATATATTGGGATTTTAATCCTATGCTCAATCCTATAAGCTCTAACTTAACATAATAAGATTGCTTTTGAAAATTTATAAAAGAAGATTGAAATTCTTCTAATCTATTAATATCTTTAATTCATGTAGATCATTTTTTCTTCTTTCCATTGATATATTATTTGCTTTTTTTTAAGCTTCTTGAAAAGATATTAGGAAGATGAAGTGCACTTGTCACAACATTCATCATTATATGAATGGGACGGAGGAATTGTCCTTGGCTATTTTAATTTTCAAATATTGACTTTTGAATTGAGACATAGTGAACTCCACTTCCTTCCTTGATTTCTTTTGTATCATGATGGTGGTGAATTCAATAGCAAAAAGAACTTGGTAATATAAAATTAAAAAACGTATTAGCAAATTTACTATCAAAAGAACTCAATATTAAGTGAAATTTGAGGCTTGAGAGTGAAAACGGATGTTATTTCCAAGGTTTAAAGGTTTAGAAGCATAACAACCTACAAAAGGAACACTAGATGGTACTTCCTCATAAATAAAGAATAAGAATGGTCCTCTTGTAGGCCAATTTTTTAAAATTATTTCTATACCATGTCTTAATACTAACTTTGAATATGTGGTAGATAACAAGGTTGTATTTTCATGTAAACAACAACCTACACCTTCAATAATTGGATTTACAATAATTGAAGTTGTAGTAACTTTAATAATTGGATCTTGTTCAATTATGTTCAATTGAGAATTTGAATAGAAAGACATCATATTGCATAAGGATAAGAATAAAATATTTTTTAATTAACATGCTCTCAATATCCAACACTAAGTTTCAAAATCTACAAAAATAAATTAGAAAGGATGACCTACACTTGCCTTACCGGTGGTCATGAGGAAAAGAGATCCAAGGGTAGTCCCCATATTGCTTGCAACTAGGCTTTTAAAAAGTTTATTTTAGAGGTGCCATCCGCTACTTTGTTATGTCGGCTCACCTTACATTTGAAGGACATGATGTAATATAAGTGAGCCCATTGTGGGCAAAATTGTATTAGTAGAGTACATTCTGAACATGAATGTGCATCACCATTACAATTTCGTTCAAAATGAGGGGCTCCCATTTTTGTTGTGATGGGTTCATTTACCTTATCCTCATAACCTTCAAATTTTCAATGTAGACTTATAATAAATAGGTGGAAGCCAACCATTTGAGTAGAGTGGATAAATTAGGAAGCCTATTGTAAATTGTTTAGTCATTGCATATAAATATAGTTATTGTATTTATAATTTTTTTCCTCAAAAATCCAACAATTTGAGGTTTACTTCACATGGTATTAATATTTTTGCCCTTTTGGATTCTAATGTGGCTTTCTTACTTTTCTACAAGGTTTTAGTGGAGCAATGAATGAACCTTTTGTCATCTATAGAAGTTAAATTGAGATGAGTTTATTGAATTCATTAAATGGTGACTTTCCAACCCAATTCCAACCTTTCATCTCCAATTCCAAAACTTTGAGTCCCAATTGCACATTTAATGCAATGAAAACTACATTAGCATGCAACAAAATAGAGCTTTCAATTGGGCAACAATCCGTACTGGGTATGCTTACCTTATGCTTAGCAATATAATTTTAGAATATACTGTACAATCACACCTTAAGAGCATCTGTAGTGCGCACTTGGTAAACAATCCATGTATCGGCATTTAAACGGGTTGAAAACGAGTCCTCTACAATGACGGGTCTTTTTTTGGCAGGGGCACCTCAATGCGCGGTCGCTTTACGAAACTCTACTTGTAATTTTTGTCAAAGTCAATTGGAAAGGTGGTGTAGATTGGTGAAATTTAGAGCAGATTCTGTAGCTCCTCACGATTCACGAGGTATGTCAATAGCTATATTCTCTTTGGCACAGCTTGGTATTGGCCAATTCCCACGAATCAACTTGCCGAGACACTTCGAGGGATAGGCAAAAAGATAGAAAATGTTGGACCTGGGTGGTCCTTTGCCGAGACCGTGAAACTACAGTTTGTCATAACGGTTGCATTGGAGACTGCATTTAATTTAAAATTGTTTTTTAAACGATAAAGTGTTGATATAGTCACATTTGAAGGGTGCATTGCAGATGCTCTAAGAATAATAAACAATTACACTGACTTATTTAGATTCCATTTAAACCTTCCTCCTCCTAAAATGATATTCTATTATTATCAATACATTCACTTGCTTTTATCTTTCATCACTATGTGTAACTAGTCTTATATGGTATTAGAGTGATTTGACCATGTGTTTTTCTTCTACTCCCAAAGCTTAACCCCTAAAACCCCGAGGCCTTTTCTCCATCAAAACACACTCAAAACTGCCACTTCTATTGCAAAGAGCAAAAAAATATAAAAATTATTTTTTTTTGCATATCTAACCGTAGGATCTTATACTAGACTAGTATGAGAATGTGTGCAAGAAATTTCAGAAACTTTGAACAAATAGATTGCAAGATATTTGCATTCAAAGAAAAGAAAACAAGTTTTTTTGCACCTTGCTTGACTAGATTTTTGGGCTTTGAACCTATTTAACTTAAATTTTTTGTATTGTTGATTTTGATTTTGTAAGTTTATATGTTGAATACTTCAGTTGAGAATCTAGGAAAAAAAATTCAAGAAAAAAACACTAAATTTTTACTCATTAAAAAATTGTTAAATAGAAGTAGGTTCAAGATTGAAGGAATAACTAAATCATTAATAGCTCTAAGACAAAATTGAAATACCATAATCCCAACGGTGAGATTGTTCTAGAAAGCAAATTCAACCTTGTCTAAAAAGAAAAATCTGAAAATTGTAAAAATTGCATTCAAAAATAAATCCTAAAGTTTATTTTTTCAAGAAGATGCTTAGATTGCCCGAAAAAATAAGATTGTCCATAACTTTTTCAATATTAGTCCAAATAGAATCAATCAAAGCTTCAAATGTAGACAAAAAGACATAGATTTTGAAAAAAATATTTAAGAAATTTATTTTGACTTTCTGTGATTTTTTTGTGCTGCCCGCCAAACTCTATTTTAGGCATAACTTTTTCTCTCGGGCACCAATTGAAATAAAAATTATATATCCACAAAGCTCTCGCAAAACCGCACAACCTCAAAAAATCCCAAAAAAATTGTCTACAAATTGAGGTCACAGGAACCTACCCGGACCCAAATTGTCCCTCGAGGGGACAAACGGGGTTTTAGGGGTTAATGCTCTAGCAAAAATATCTTCAGAATACACATAATCAATATAATCACAAATATCTTTAGAAGAGTGAACTGTAATTGAAAATCGATTACACATAATCAATGGGTTCTTTCAGCTTCCTCTCACACCAACTGAACCAGTATTTGTAGAAGAATAGCAAATAGACAAGTAGCAATTGGAAATTGGGAAAATCACATATGAGATTGTATAAGCACTAGCTCAATTTAATGAGTTGAACCCTCATTTTTTCTCTAATGAAGTAAGTTTTCTTGAACCTCCAGTAATCCATCAAGAACTTTAAAATCATGGCTTCCACTAACATTAGCTCAACTCCCCAAGCTTATTCAATTTCGGCTCTTAGTACAAGGAATTATGCAATATGAAGCATCAAACTTGAGATGCTCCTCATCTGGTCCAAATTATAGAGTGTTGTCATGCCATTGAAGTTGCCCTAGCTTCCAACGATCTTGTAGGCCTCACAATTTGGAAATTGAAGAATTCCAAGGCTCGATTAGATATTTTACTTCACTGTAGTGAAAAACAATTAATCTCTCTTCACCCACTCACTACATCCAAAGTTGTCTAGGACCGCATCAAACAACTTTACAAAGCCTCTCAAGTTCATCTCCATAAACAATTGTACCACTTACAAATGAGTGAATTTGATGATCTTATCGGTTTCCTCAAATAATGACAATCCACATTACAAGAGGCTCCTAATTTAGGATGTACATTTACGAATTTTCAACAAGTTAATTTATTACTTAGTGCATTACCCAATTCATGGAATGCTTTCATTACCACTCAAGGTGGAATTACAAATTTGACATTCACTAATTAAATTTCCAATATTCTATAACAAAATTCAATCAACTTATCTAAGTCTAATATCCCACAATCAAGTGCATTTTATGTGAAATGAAATTTACCAAAGTTTTTTCCTCCAAAAATGTCCAGTTTCAGAAGTCAAACTCTTCTTGGAATCATTCCTCGAGTTCATCCTTTCAGCATCCCTCATCTTCAAATAGACAATCTATGGCACCAATCATCTGCCACTATTGTAGTATTTTGGGTCATAAGGCCCTTGATTGTCAGAATAAGAAACGAGATGTGTGTAATTCAAAACTTCATGTCAATAATATTACCATCAATGATCCAATCCATCTTTTTTTTGCTATGGATACTTCAATTCTTTTCCAATCCTAATACTTGGATTTGGATGCAAGTCAACACATGTCGCCTATGAAAATACTATTTTTGAGATTACCAAATTTTGGACCCACCACGACTTATCATGTTGGAAGATAATAGCTTCCATAGTGCCATGGGTGTAGGCTCTATATTTTTTACGACTCCTTATAGGACAAACACTACTTATTAAAGATGTATTGTTTTTTTCCTGGACTTGCCAAGAATTTTCTATCAGTGCCTCAAATTACTAATAGTGGACATACAAGTGTCATGTTTACTTGTGATCAATGCATCATCATGACCGTTTCACTAGCCTCAAATAAAAAACTGATTCTCCATATTAATAAAGATGGCAATATTTTTTTCCTTGAAATTAGAGTCAAACCTTCCAACTGTGGTTATTTGCAACAAGTTTATTTATATCTGAGCTTGAGACGATCTGATGGCATTATCGTCTTGGCCACTTATATATTCACTCTTTAAGCACCATGCACAACCATGCATTGGTTGTTGGCTTACCACTTGTTAAGACTTTGCTTCCTTTATGTGAAGGTTGTCTTTTTGGGAAGTAGAAAAAAGAATCGGGCTACCCTAAAGATCCTATCATTTGGGCTGTTGAAGTTTTGGCATTAATTCACATAGATTTGTGTAGATCAATGCATACCCCATCACTAAGGAGAACAATTTACTTTCTCCTTTTTGTGGATGATTTTTTCCAATATACTCATGTTTATTTCCTTAAGAGAAATCAATTGCAATGTTTCTTTTCTTACAATATAAAACTCTTGTTGAACAAATGTAGATAAATTTAGATCCTATTTGAAAATCTCTAAATCAATAGTAAAGTTCGTTCCTAGGGAGGTCTTTCAAATAGGTTTACTTCTACAACGACAACAGACAACTAAATAGGGAATAAAACAACCAAGAAAGGCATACTTCCAACTAGTATTAATTTAATTCCTCACAATATTTCAATAAATTACTGATTTCATTGATCACTCCATTCTTAAAACCACAAAGGAAAAGTAATCTTCCAAATTGGTTTTGATCTTTAATCTTTAATTTGGAATCCTTTGTCTTTCTCCCAAATTGGACTTGACCGGCACCAGTTCAGCTTTGAACTCCCAATTTGGCTCGCATCAGCTTCCAGCCTTGCTCTGATTAGGACATGTCACCTCTTCAGTTGGTCATTGTCTCCAGTTTTGGAAACCACCAATCTACCAACTTGGTCTTGATCAACTTTAATTCTCCAACTCGGTTTCACCAACAGCAACAAATTCAGATTTTTACTCTCCTTTTTATCCCACTTGGATATCTTGTTACTTTCCATTTTTTAAAATATTTTTTTTAACTTCAATCACTCATGAAATCTCCTCTCAATTTAGATAAATTGCATACTCTTTAAATACCAAATTGGATTCCTCTCAAGACAACTTCCAGTCATCAACAATTCTGACTCCAAATTGGACTAAAAATATTCCATACAGTATATAAACCAAATTGGACCTCGCTGTCACAACAGTGTTCCGACTTGATAATTTGACGCAGTAACCTTAGCCTCTCAGACCAAATTGGAAATCATGCATATATTATAAACGCAAACATCCCATTGGGCCTTGCTATTCCAGCATTCAACATTCATTTAGACTGTAAACCATTTTATCACACATACAATTCAAACTTGCATTCATATCAATTTGAATTCTATACAATTAATCTCAAATTGTTTCACATTCAATCAAGCACATATTCTCAATCACAAGCATTAACACCAACTGGATTAAATCTTCATCATATAAATCCGAGTTGGTAAATAAATCACCGTTTACACATTTAATAATTTCATAGTCTTTCACCACAACTGGTTCCTAACAAAATCTCCATCTTCATTCCAATTTGGACTTAAGATTCTACAATTCTATTGTCACTCAAATTTCAACTTGATGTTCATCATCCAATTATCTTCTTCAAGCTGGAAGTCACTTTTTCATCAGTTTGGTAATCTTCTTCCTTCACCATTCTCTGTTTTCACAAGAGTTCACTCCACACATTGATTCACTCAGCGCACATTTCTAATTTGGAAATTAATCATACCCGCATAATAACACTTAAAGCTTTGGTAATACAAATTTCCCGACTCGTACTAACATACCGCCTTCACCAAATATACCCAAATTGTATCTCTCTGTCTTCTCTCCACGAGAAACACCGGGACAGTCCTTCATCTGCATCTTCCAAATAAGACTTACAAATACAATCCAACCCTGGATTACAAACACTTTCTCAACTGGGAAACACACAAGCCCAAATCCGACTTGATCATTCAGAAAACAAAGAAACATTCATACAAACATAAAATCAAATACACAGCACAACTTGGCTGGGACTTGCAGCGGACACTTTCAACACTAGGTGCCTTCCTAATCGGGAGAGACAACCTAATAGGGACCCAATAGTAGTTACCAAACCGACTTAGAACTGCAATGAACCACTCAGTTGGACTAACTGGATCCATTCCAACTAGGCTTTCAATTTATATGACTCAGCTTATTAATTCCTTCTTGACTCCTAATTGGAATTTACAACATTAAACTTAGCCCTTGAACTGCACCCCAAATTGGAAAAATAAGACTTTAAAAATAACAAATTAGAACACAAACATGCAAAAACATTACAAACACATTGAAAAAGCCTCAAAAAGATACACAAAAAATCAAAATTTTAAGACAATTAGGTTATTTGCAACAACATACCAATAAAATTATTTTAATACTTCGTTCAGATAAAGGTGGCGAGTTCACCTTCCATTGATTTAACAAATATTGTCAGAATGAAGGCAAGCAAAGACAACTTATTAATCCATACACCCCCTTTCAAATTAGAGTCTCAAAAAGAAAATATAGGACGTTGGTTGAGTCCTCTCAAAGTATGCTCAAAGTTGTCTAGTTAAATAATTCCTTCTGGATTGAAGCACTTTACACTTCTTGCTACCTTCAAAATAGCTCCTATACTTTAGCACTTGACAACGTGATTCCTTACAAACTCTAGACATGTTCAGACTTGATCTTCGACATTTCAAATTTTTTGGATGTCTTGCTTATATTCATTTACCACTTGAGAAACGTTATAAACTTGACATCAAAATTGTGAAATGCCTTTCTATCGACTACGGTGAGCCTATAGGCATCAAAAGGGTATTGATTGTATCATCCTGATACTTAGCGTGTCTTCTTAAGTTGCAATGTCATTTTTTGTGAAGACCATTTATTACTTGGGGGACTCATTCCATCCTCTGGACCAAAGATTTCTTTTGTTGTTGGTTCCAATGACTTGGTTCATGATCCGGGTTCTTAAGTCCACTCCATTGTTCCAAAACCTCTTGATCTTGACAACTTGTTTGGTAACTCATCAAAATTAAGCCTTGGCCGTGACTCTAGCTTAGCACCTTCAATTACTGAACATGCTAGTGCCATACAAGGCAAACACACTCCACCGGAATCTTATGTCTTTCTTCATCTTTGAGCTCACATGAAACAAACCCAATCAAATAACTCCTCTTTCTAGCGGACTTCACAACACCAAAATAAAGGCAAATGGAATTTGACAAAATTTCATGATGAAAATAACTATATTTATGCTTTTCTGACTCAAATTTTTGAGCCCACTTTAGCTAGTGATGCTTTTTCTAACAATGATTATTTACACTAGAAATAAACTATGGATATAGAGTTCAACTCTTTAATCCAAAATCAAACATGGATATTAGTAGATCCACCCACATATTGTTCTATAATCAACACTAAATGGTTATTTGGTTGCAAATACAACTCAGATGGCTCTTTGGCCTACTTTAAAGCCTATTTTGTTGCTTGAGGCTTCTTCCAACAAGGCAACAAGCTAGTCTTGATTATTTGGAGACATTTTTTCATATTATAAAAATGATCTCCTTACATCTTTTATTGGCCCTCGCTACGCTCTATGACTATCATATTCATCAGATGGATGTTACTATGGCTTTCTTAAATGATGTATTGCAGGAAGAGATTTATATCTCTGTACTTGAAGGTTACATTCTACCCGGCAATGAAAAGAAGGTTTGCCACTTATTCAAGTCACTTTATGGCCTTAAGCAAGCTCCTCACCTAAGGTATGACTTATTTGATACTTTTTTCTTGAGCACATAATTTCATCGATGTTCTACAGACACTAATGTCTATATTAAACGGGCAACATCTCACTTATTGTTAATTGGCTTGTATGTCAATGATCTTATTATTATATCCAATGACCTCCCGTATTTGTATGCCCGTAAAGCTTTATTCTCTCAGCAATTCTCCATGACTGACAACCAAGACATCAAATATATCTTAGGTATACAGATTTGCCAGGATTGTAATACCAAAACTCTCACTTTAATTCAAGAAAAATATTCATTTGATCTTTTAAGTAAGTTCAATATGATGAATTATCATCTTCTGAGTACACTTCTTGCAACTAGCATGCGTTATACTCAAGAAACAAGTGGCACCTTAACTCTTGTAGAGGTTGCATTTAGGACTATTGTGCCTTATTCTCAGGCCCTTGGCGGCCTTCAATATTTAGTAACGATGACTTGGTGGGATCTTGTGTTTCATGTGAATCATCTAGCGCAATTCATGGCCAAGCCAGCTCCTATACATTGGTTAGGTGTCAAATGTGTTTTATGTTATCTTTGTGGCACTATCAGTCATGGTTCACCTATCAAGGAACTACTTTAAAGGAATATCATCATCACGTTTTGACTGGTTGGAGTGACGCTAATTGGGCCAACGATCTTGATAATTGTCATTCCACCTCTGGCTATGTGTTTCTACTTGATTTGTTGTGTGCATTCTTTTCGCAAAGCCGTAAGCAACCAGTTGTTGCTTTATCCTTAACGGAAGCCAAATATATTGATGTTGCTACTGCCACAAAAGATCTTATGTGGTTAAAGTCGTGGTGCATTATGATTGGCTACAAAACTCTCAATATTGCAACCAACCTTTACTGGATTTTGCAACCATCCCATGGTCGGAAATAGGAAGGTTTATATGACCGGTACTAGTAGAATATAATCTTTAGCTAAAAAATTCATAGTGATTGTGTTATGAGAAATGAAAATCAGAAAAATTATGAAAACCTTTTGAATTCTATTTCTACACACGGTAAAATTTCCCCACTAAAGAAACCCGCCCTGCAAATACATGTAACTGCTTAAGTGGTCAGAAATGGGTTGCCTCCCTTACAATGGTCAAGCTGAGATGGTTGACATGAAGAAGATTATAACTCATAATGTTGCATTCAATATGAGCCCTTGGATGGTCCAAAAACTCTACTTCTATACATTCTCAATTCAACAACAGCTTACAACTTCACATTTCTTCCTCCAATGTTCTCCGTCAAGAATCCCCATTAGAGAAAATCTGGACTCTCTAGCAGGCCGTTTGACTTTTTGGAACTGTGCAAATCCAAGGGAATAAAAAAATTTTGTTTTTGTTTTTGTTTTTTTTTAATTTAAAAAAAATGAATTTTTTCTTTTAAAATCCCCAGTCTTGCATGGCACACAAGGTGAAACTATGAAATAAATAAATAAATATTTTTTTCATTTTTTCATTTCAATTTTTTAATATTTTTATTCTGTAATTGCACAATTTCAGAACGTCAAACGGCCTTCTGGAGAGTCCAGATTTTCTCTAATGAATTTTTGTACTGTACTATAGGTATCTAGTCCACAATCGCAACGATAGCTTAACCCCTCACCGCCCAAGGCCTAACCATGTCAAAAAACAACTTTCCTTTTCAAGTGTTATAAGTCTAAATGTGAGTAAGGTATGAAAATCTCAACCGTACAATATTGTAGTGTGCATGTTGTAGATGGTGTAAATCAAATTTGAGGTCATTTGACCGTATAGATTGAAAGATTATAATGTTTTAGTGTTGAAAAAAGATGCTGAAATTTCCTAAAAACACAATTCGAGGTGAAATTCGATTTCTAAACCTACTCAAATGAAAAAACTTTGAACTAAAAAGTGATTCAAAACCAAAAGAAAAACACTTTGGTGGGAAAAAAAATCATTCAATTGACTCATTGCGTTTGCAAAATTGTTTTGAAATGTCAAAAAACAGTGAAAAAAGTAGCAAAAAATCACATCTATTGCTGAACCTACCTCTACTAAAATGCCTCTCAGTCAATCATGACTTCTTGGATTGGTATGAAAATTTTACTACAAGAACTAGACTAGTATGCGCAACTTTTCCAATAAAAATGATTGAAATCGAACATTTTTTGAAGAAGTTATAAGCCGCCGAAGTTCACTGTAACGCAGAAATGTCTATATTTTGAACTTCGAATTGCTCCCAAGCATTCGAAACAACTTGGATTGACATGAAAATTTTCCCACATTAAGTAGACTTTATGGGGAACAAAAACCAAATTTTCTTATTGAAAAGTAACATTTGATGAAAAAGATACAAGCCCCCGAAGTTGCAGCCATCTCAATGCAGTGTGGTGAACTGAAATTGAATCTGCGAACTTCGAATGGCTTTTAAAAATCCAATACATCTTAGATAGATCTGAAATTTTTACCACAAAAACTAGTCTAGTATGCGCAACTTTTCCAGTAAGTTTTATTAAATTTGGACACCGGACGCAAAAGTTACAGCACTTTGAAGTCGACTGCTAGATTGTGTGAGGCCACTTTTGGGCCCCTTGGGCGGTGAGGGGTTAACAATCTACAGGCGACATCCATACATTCAAAAGCAGGGCCTGCATTACAAGTCAGAACCACTCTCCTTTCCTCTGTACGACTTCTATTCTACTTCTTAGTTACCAGATCTTCCAGTAGATCGATTTTGGCAGCTCAACACACACTAATTTGCACGACCAAGTTCTACATGCTCACCCCCAAATTCGAATTCGAATTAGGGTTTGAAGCTCAGAGAGAAGGAACACTCCATACCTGAATGCAGGACGAGAGGCGACATCGCTTCGTAATCCTGCATGGAGGACAGATTGAATCCTTTGGTTGTGAGCTTCGCCTGTCCCATGCCCGCGAGGCAGCAGTGCTGAGAGCAGTGAGGCACCGCGGGCGTGAGAGAGTGGTGACGGAGGATTGAAATGTGGGGTGGGAAACCTGCAACTGATTCGAAGCTTAGGAGCTGTAGAGCGAGAAGGCAATTTTTGGGTGAACGAGGATATTCCCAGTGACGTAATTACTCTTTTAAACGGTTCAGATGATTGGAAGACTATTCTTGGCGAAATCCTTGGAACTGGTGGTCAACCGTTGCGCTGCGGCGAATTCCATCTTCAACCAACCAACGCTGGTGAAGAAGCGGTGCCCACGGCAAGCTGAAAGGTTGACGTCAAGTGCATTGAATTACTGTAACTGAGTAAGGTAGAAGGCTCAGAAAGCGCTCATCTGAGGGAAAAAATTCCTCTGTACAAAAATGGGTGGACCCAAAGTTTTTTTACATTTTTGTGGAAGAAAAAGAAATGAGAAATACAACACTGAAAATTTTAAGTTTAATTTTCTGACTTGAAATGAATAAGATATGATTTTTTTAAGTCAGAGGTGCATAGGTCCCTATTAATGCTCATAGGTGCAACTATAATCAATCAAAACATGCCATTGAATGGAGCCAGTGAGTTTAAGAATGATCCTAACCATGCCTTTAAATGGAAACAATGTTTCTAAGAATGATCCAATGTATGTTTCCATTCAATTCACTCCCGATTGTAAATCAAAATTTAATTGCAACCACTAAACACCCCAGGGTTTCTTCACATAGTTTCAAATCCAATTCAGAGTGCTGTAACTTTTGCATATGATGTCCAAATTCAATAAAAATTATTGAAAAAATTGCGTTCTCTCTTCTAGTTTGTGTGATAAAATTTTCAGATCAATAGAAGATGTACTGATTTTTTGGAAGCCAATCAAAGCTCATAGGTTCAATTTGAGTCCACAAAACTGCATTTGATGGTTGAAACTTCGGGGGCTTGTATCTCCTTATTCCAATGTTATAACCCAATAAAATTTGTTGGGTTATATTTCCCTTGAAGTCTAGTTGTTGTAGTAAGATTTTCATGTCAATCCAAAATGTTTTGAATGTTTGGGAGCAATTCGAAGTTTAAAATCCCGACATTTTTGGATTACAATGAACTTTGGCGGCTTGTTTCTTCTTCATACAATGTCCGTTTCTAATATAATAAATTGGAAAAGTTGTGCATACTAGTCTAGTTTGCGTGTTTAAAATTTCACATCAATCAAAGAAGTTATGAGTGACTGAAAAGCATTTTAGTAGAAGGAGGTTCAGCCTCAGATGTGTTTTTGCAATTTTTCTTGCTATTTTTAGACATTTAAAAGTCATTTTGCATGCCTCACCAAATTCACGTCTTTATTATGAGTAAAATCACACATGATGATGAACCATGTCACCTATTCAATAGCCTAAAATCACACACATGGGTTGGCAGTTTGTTACCAAATGAAGTAATTTCCATTTCTACATCCCATGTGCACTGTTTTGGACACTTTTGTAGGGGCAGTTCTTAATGCCCGAACTGTTTTCAAGCCTCCTCCTATAGCAACTTCATCACATCCACCATGCAGAATTCTTATTTTTCAAAATTAATATAGAATTCATTACTTTGACTATTCTTCCCTTCCTGAAAAATTTAACTGTTTTTTGTAAAATAATTCACTAATAATTTCATACCTTGTTCTGAAGCATATTTTTGGGGAGGAAACTGTTGTCCGGAAGACTCACAAAGGGAAGGTAGGGTCCTGAGGTTCTCAAATTATCTTCCATCACTTCAGTGACTCCATTGCTCGCGATCATGCATTGTTACCCATTTGTGAGGCCTCACAAATGGGTAACAATGCCTACAAGAGAACTTGCAGCCTCGTGACAAGGGTTAAACACATAATAATTTGACTCCCATGACCACACTTTTAGAGTAAAATAGGACATCTGTAGTAGTGGTGACCTTGGTCGCCATTGCCGGAAACAATGTCGGGTGAGTGCCCTCCCCCCCACTTTTCTATCCAACAGACCAACAACACTCATCTCGTCCGCCCATCCAAACGTTAAAAATTTTCATCCCTCCTCCATGGGGCGGCTGGCAATTCTTAGGGTGCCAATACGAAGGTCGCTACTACTACAGACTACCCAATCCAAGCTTTTGCTATGGCGGTACCATATAGACATCTAGTTAATTGAAGATGAGAACCTTCATTTAGCATATCCAACATTATTAACACATCCTTGCCTTCAAGGATACGATAGCTTGTGCATCATATAGTTGAAGATGTAACCTTCACTTGCAAGTTGTTGCCGACATAGACTTTGTGGAGTCTCTGTGTAGCATTGCGCATGTTGCAAGTGTGCAAGAGGTACTCGACTACTCCCATTGCTTACCCCCTGAATCAGGTCTCATCGCTTGTCAACATGCGATCATTCGCAATCCCGACGTAGGCGTCTACAGAGCATTCCTTTCACACCCCGAGATTCGTCAAAACGTCAACAACCTCGTCTCTAAGAATCTGTCCTGCGGCGCTCCCACAACGTTGTTGTACGCGGTGGTGTTGCATAGGACAAATGTCTTAAACTTCTTGCTAATACTTCTCGAGGTCGACACCAACATGGTTTGCACAAAGGGGTTGATGCTGTGAAGCATTTCTTTTCTTCCTATGTAATCCATAACACGTCTAGTTTGAATTTCTATAATCACAATTTAAAAAAAATTGATAAAACTTATCAAAACTTGGGCTTCTTGTTTAATTTTGAACCAAATCCAAGAAGCTCTAAAAAAATCTTAGATTGGGGCATTTAAGGTGACTACACCTAAAATAGACCACTACTCAAAACTAACGCCTATTTTTGAAGGAAAATTGAATGGGAAAGGTATCCAAATTGAAACACATGACAAGGACAAATATAAGGTGAATTTTGAATAGTGTACAATACTATGGAGGTGTCAACCTTAGAAGCGGACAATTTTAGTTACTCTTTTTGTTGCTTTAACTTCTTCTCTAGTGTCATTCTTCATGTGCATCAAATGCATTTTGTCATCACCTACATGACACTTTTAGCATCTTACACCTTGCATCTTTGAAAATTTATAACTAAAATTCACAATCCGGTGAAAAGAGGCTGGCTGAGTTGTGTATGTTCATACCCCCCCTCACTATGCTAAAAAATGAGAGCCGTCGATTAAAAAAAAAAAAATTCCCCTCCCCCCTCCTACACCGTTGATTTTAAAAAATTAAAAAATACAGATACGGATATTGACATGGATATGGATACTAGTACAAATACTTATATGAATACGGGATACAATACGAGGTACATGATATGATATATATTATACAGATTCAGGTACGGATACATACAAATATATGGATACAAAATACTATGGGATTTGTCCCATATCAATTGTCACCCCACCCTCCTCTGAAATTTATAAAGTGTGGGGGGGTTAAAACTTAGATTAATTAATTAATAATTTAATTAATTAATTAATTAATAGTTTAATTAATTAATTAATAATTTAATTAATTAATTAATAATTTAATTAATTAATAATTTAATTTTTAATTAATTATTTAATTTTTAATTAATTGAGCTCAGCAGAGGGGATTGAAAAAAGAAATCGATTTTTTTTTTCTTGAGTGCATTGTGACATCCGTGTCACAATGCACTCACACAATGCACTCAAAAGTGGCTGTACCAGCCAGACAGCCTATCTGTCAAATTCGCAATGTGTTCAAAAATGATAGAACCACTTGCATTTTGATTCATAATCCTTCACCAATGTGCAAAATCTGTTGTTCATATTGGTCATGCCACAAAGCGCATTCGTGCGATTTTAGATGGAGTTACCCTCCACCTTAACCCAAAAAATCCTGCGTCTTCAGCATGGCACATTCTTGCATTTCAATGAACCAAGCCTTTCAATGAACACCCGACACGTGTCTTCCTTCATGCCACAGGCAGTCCCTTCACTCCTTTGCATCACTGTCATCGAAATCTCCGTCCAACTTTGCAACTCACGGAGTCAGTCATCAAAATCTCCGTCCAATACAGAACCCATGTGCAACACAAGTCTTTGCACTTCGAACCTCGCTCGCTCTCTCTCTCTCGATCGCCATGGGGGAAGCATCAGAGACCTCCGATGGCGCAGCAGCAGCAGCAGTAGCAGCGGAGGCCCTGAGTGGCGATGGAGGCAAGGACGAGCTGCGGCTCCGTGAGCTTCGACAGTTGTTGGGGAAAGCCGAGGGAGATCCGCTGCGCGTCGTGGGCGTGGGAGCAGGCGCTTGGGGGAGTGTGTTCATCGCCATGTTGCAAGACACTTATGGCGCGTTTCGGGATTCGATCCAGGTCAGGAAACCGACTTTCGTAATCCAATTTCTAAACCCTAATCTTGAATGTGTTGGAGTGATTGAGCTCTTGGAACTTGGAGGTTAGAAATAAATAATGGAAGAAATGGGGACTGGCGCGTTTCGGGATTCTATCCAGGTCCGGCAACTCGCGTTCGCAATCAAATTTCTATGTCTTAAACCCCAATCTTGTGTGTAACTGAGTGATTGCGCGCTTGGAACTTGAAGGTGGGAAAAAAATAATGGAAGCAATTGGGACTGGCGCGTTTTGGGATACTATTCAGGTCCGGCAACTCGCGTTCGCAATCAAATTTCTATGTCTTAAACCCTAATCTTGTGTGTAACTGAGTGATTGCGCGCTTGGAACTTGAAGGTGGGATAAAAATAATGGAAGCAATTGGGACTGGCGCGTTTCGGGATACTATTCAGGTCTGGCAACTCGCTTTCGCAATCAAATTTCTCTGTCTAAACTCTAATCTTGTGTGTATCGGATTGATTGCGCGCTTGGAACGTGAGGTGAGCCAAGCCAATTGAAGCAATTGGGACTGGCGCTCTGAGAAAGAGCAGGGGACTTGGTTTGTGAGGTGATCACACTGAAATTGCTGAGCGTAGGTAGTATTACAGTCAAGGTTCTATAGTCTTACGACCTGGGGTTCCAATTTTTTCCAGTTTGTTCAATGTTGAGTACTCCCTCAGAATCAATCAATGTAATTATGACGGGGTGTAGCATTTTGGTAGGTGTTGCAATTGGAGACCTCTACCGTATAGTATTAGAAATTTTAGCTGCCGTTATAAGATTCAGAGTTTCATTGATAGCTGACCTCATATTTGCATAAGATCTCGTGTTGCTTAGTTTATATTCTCAAAATCAATCACTGCACTCATTGTGAATTGAAGCGGTTAGACTGGTGTTGCAATTAGGAACCTCTACCTTCCAGCTGCGGTTACGCAGCAGTTATAAGGTTTCAAAGTCTCATTGATGGATTGCCTAATACCGGCACAAGATCTAAAATTGAGGTAGTGTCCATCCTCAAGATTAATCAATGTATCATTGTGAGGAGTAGCATTTAGACAGGCGTTGCAATCAGGTACCTCCAGTATATGTGACTGATGGCTATGTTGATTGTTGAATTTCCAGCTGCGGTTGTGGAGAAGGGGGGGCAAGGAAGTGAGTCGGCAATCAGCGGAGCATCTCTTCGATGTAATCAACTCTCGGGAAGACGTGCTGCGTCGCCTGATTCGGAAATGCGCGTACCTCAAGTACGTGGAAGGGCGACTGGGCGAGCGCACCTTGTTTGCCGATGAGATTCTGCGTGATGGCTTCTGTGTGAACATGCTGGACACGCCGCTGTGCCCTGTCAAGGTGGTCACCAACCTTCAGGAGGCCGTGTGGGACGCCGACATTGTGGTGGCCGGGCTTCCTTCCACTGAGATAAAACGCGTTTTCAAGGACATTGGGCGGTACTGGCGTGAGCGTCGCACCATGCCTATCATCATCTCGTTGGCCAAGGGTGTGGAGACGGCCTTGCAGCCTCATCCCCATATTCTTACTCCTACCCAAATGATTGTGGACATGAGTAAGTGCAGTTCTCCCATTCACTCGTCAATTAATTTTATCATACTACCTCCGTCCCGAAATAAGTGTCTGCAGTTTTGTTGAAAGCTTTTGATACCAATTTCGTTGCTCATATGGTGAAAAGCATAAATTCGAAAGGGTTCAAATTTTATATCACCATAATTAGTGAAGAGCATTGCAACCTAAATTTCATTACAACGTAAAGAAATTGGACAGGAAAAAGCCTCCGTATGACTTACTCAAAATAACCTTGAAGAAACACAAGGTCCAATTAGGACACTTTTTTCGGGACGGAGGAAGTACAACTTTTGGGATGGCATTTAATTTCGACATCAAAGGCTCACTAAAAGAAACGGAAATCATAATTTCCTGAGACATACAGCAGATTAGTTGTCCAGTAAAGTGCCAGGAAGAGCGTACAGCAGATTTAGGATTCAAAATTGTATTGTTAGATGACCTAAAACTGACTTGAGTTCTGATGTTGAGGTGGTTCACATTCTCAGAATCGATATCTACTCCTTTGTGCAAGATTTTAGGGTTTTGCAATTAGGGATATGTGTTGACTTTATGTGTCCTTGTGTGGTAATTTGTGTGATCATTTTTCCCTCAGCTGCAAACCTGTTTTGTGGAGTTTTGAGAACTGGAACTTAGATGTGGATGTGTGTTGTGATTCAGCCGGCGTGCCATCTGAAAATGTGTTTTACCTGGGAGGACCAAACATTGCGTCTGAGGTCTATAATAAGGAATACGCGAATGCACGAATTTGCGGATCAGAGAAATGGCGACAACCCTTGGCAAAGTTTCTGCGGCAGCCGCATTTTATTGTTTGGGACAATCCTGACATTGCCACACATGAGGTCATGGGAGGTCTCAAGAATGTGTATGCTATTGGTGCTGGTGAGCCTGTGTTTTCTTTTTCCTGTTGTAATGAACACGTCAATCTTTTGTGATGTAATCATGCAGTGAAAAATTGTTTTTTTTGTCTGAAGAGTTTAACAGATCATGCTACGGTAATCTTTTCTAGTGAATGGATTTGTGATGATTGAATTGTATTTTGTCTTACGCAGGAATGGTGGGCGCTTTGACCAATGAATCAGCCACAAGCAAGGCCGTGTATTTCTCGCACTCGACATCAGAAATGATTTACATCACTCGTTTACTGGCAGAGAATCCAGGTCCCCTGGCTGGCCCATTGCTTGCAGATACGTATGTCACACTTTTGAAAGGTCGAAATGCATGGTATGGAGGAAAACTTGCTAAAGGGGAGATCACGATTGAGATGGGTGACACCTTTAGTGGCACGGGTACAATTCAGGTCTGCTGCAAAGAACAACCTCTTTTGCTTCTCTTAACAGGTCTTTTGTTTGTGCTAGCGTTTCTCCATGTTAACTTCGTAGTTTACAAGTGTAAGCTGTCTTTACAAGCTGTTTCCAATATTACACTGTCTTACGTCTAAAAACCAACCTCTTGGTTTTGTGCTCTCTCTCCAGCCTCACTTTACGTTTGTGATGGTTTTGTTTGGAATTTGGGACTGCAAAACATTAATATGAAGAATAGTCAAATATTCTAGATTTGAGTTTTTTGACCTATGTTTTTGCTAACTGGTTTTGCATCATTCTCTAAGTTTTTTCAACATCCTGTGTTCTTGATCTGAACTCTTGGATGTAAATTCAGAAGCGTTGGAAAAACGTTCAAATAGTCGCTGATCTAGAATGCTAGAATGTTTTATTGAATGCCGTTCTTCGAATTTCTGCTCGGGTATATTATGTAAACCGATCTTGACTAAAGCAACATTGGAATGCTGCTGCAACATCAGAGTTCTCACTTCCTGTCTTTTTTTACATCCAGGGTATTTCTGCAGTGAAGGCATTCCACGAGTTGTTGCGACAGCCTTCCTTGAGTGTGATACATCCTGAGCTTGGCACGCCTGTCCGACCAGTTGACCTATGTCCCATCCTGCGAGCGTTGTACAAGATTCTGATTCAACAGTAAGGCTCCATCACAAACGTCCCTCTCTGTTGATTATCAATTATTTCAGTGTTGCTTCTATTAGTCGAGAATTTAACAATAAAACGTCACTTGCTCAGTGTAATTTCAATGTGTCTTTAGCATCCTTGTAGTGCTCTTTTAAATTTCAATCTTCAGACACACTAGAAAGGCACTAATAAAACATTGAAATGACACTAAAACAATGTCATTTAAGAGTTAACCCATCAATCAAGGGAAGCAACACTAAATTATCGACATCGACTGGGGAGAGGCTTCAGTGATGTATGTTTTTGACGTATGTTTGTAGAGATGATTCATTGCTTGCCCCTTGGGAAAATTGAGATATTTTGTTGCCAAAAACCACTGTGCTCATTACTGAACTCTCCATTATGTCGTCATGATCTCTGCTATTGTGCAGAAGTGCTCCCATTTCAGCCATCGTGGAGGGATATATGAGCGAGTATGATCCAAGGCATTTAGTTGAACTTGAACATGCGTTCATTCCGCAGCTTCTGCGTCGAGGGGAGGACGAGTGGGGGCCAGAGCTGACGCATAATTTATCCTCACGATCTGTATAATAGTAAAAAGTGGTTTGGTCATTTAAATTTTTTTTGAATGCATTAGGCCCTTTCTGCTTGACCTAACCCATTGTAAATATAAGTGACAGAGGTAAGTACATAATTTCATGAGGTTTACAGCAATCGGTTGTCACTGCTGCTAAATTTAGAATATCACAGAAGCATGGTTTAGTTTCCAAACCCATTTATTTCCTGTACTTTGGAGTCCATATTCTTAAAACCCGTGCCATTTTGTTTTGTTTTCTTTCAACCTACAAACAAAATGAGGGAGGGAGCCTTCTCGGAAGGTCTTGTCCCTCCCAAGAAGGCCAATCATGCCACTCGGAGTATAATTTTGAATTCGAGGCATGGACAATCACCGAGTGCAAAAACTGTCACTAAATTTTTCTTTTGAAAGTACTCCCTCTGTCCTGAAATGATTGTCCATAATTTTGTTGATATTTCATTGATCATAGTGTAAAAAATATTATTAAGAAAGTTTATAAATTTTATACCATTGGAATCAATGTAGAACATTTCATGTGTTCATTGCATCCTAACCCATAAATGATATTGAGGACATTTTCTGGCCGATGAATGTCAAAGTATCAGTTCATGCATGTTAGAAATGCAGCTATTTATCCTCCAAATTTTGTGTGAAAAGGAAAGGTCTTCTACAATAGTTTGACTTTTAAAAGGAGTGCTTTTGCATTTTTTTTAAACCAATAGTTCACATTGTTTCAATATAGATGGTTTTCATGGTGACTAGCTTGTTTTCTAAGGGTTAAATGAAATTAGCCACAAGGAAGTGTTTTTATGACCTACCCAAAACAACCTTACAAAAATATGACATTCAATGTGGACAATCATTTCAAGACAACGGGAGTATTGCAATATTACAATATTTAAGGTTATGGTAATTTAACCTTTAAAGTTTCAAGGCCTTTGTTCACGAAATTCCACTCAAAACTATAATTTCTATTGTAAAGTGCAAAGTGCAAAGTGCAAAAAACCTTAGAAATTATTTTTTTCACAAATCTAATCATAAGATCTTGCATTGGACTATTATAAGAATGTATGGACAAAATTTAAAAATCTTGATTATATGTATTGCAAGATATTTGTATTTTAAGCAAAGAAAATTGAATTTTTTGCACCTTACTTGATTAGATTTTAATGGCCACTTCACATGATGGCCATCCAAGTCAAGAAATTGTAGGAATGAGTGGTCAAATTTTTGGTGAGTCTAAATCAATGGGCTAAAAATAGGCAATAAAATATAAAATTTGGAGCCTTCGGTTGGCCATAGTGTGAAGCTTCCAATGGCTAGTCTAAAAGTCTAAATTGTTGGCAATGACTCTTCCGGCCTGTTGACTTGGATGGCCATAGTGTGAAGCCTTTAGAGGTCAAGCCCAAAGTCTAAACCTATACCATTTGTTCAATTTCTAAAAAGGAACGCAATCTTGTTTTATTTTTGGATGTTATAATCATAAAGTATGTCACTCGCATGCATTTTACCACATTGCAAAAACATTAGCATGACTACATTAAACCGCACAAATGTGTCAATTCCTACAAGTAAAAGATTAAAAAAAACATAGAAAGGAGTCAAAAATAGCCTTGGAAAAACAATCATAGCACATATTCATCATCAAATAAGGACTACGAAGGATATCAATAGAAGGTGACAAAAGACAAAAGGCAAAATAACAAATAATAAATAACTCAAAAGAGACAATGTAACGAAAAGATGTGTCATGTTCATTTCCTCCCCCCTCCCCCGCCTAAAAAATGAGACCCGTTGATTTTTTTTTTTAAATTCTCTCCTTTCCAATGTCGTTGATTTTGAAAAACAACTTTGAATACGGATACAATAAAATAAAAAAATAAATAAAAAATAAAAAAATAAAAAAAAAAATAAAAATAAAAAATAAAAATAAATAAAAATAAAAAAAAAATATATATATATATATATATATATTGCACGGATGTAGATACAATACAGGTAGGAGATGAGAAATACAAATACGGATATGATATAGATACAAATATGAATATGGTATGGTACAAGTACAGATACGGGTAAGGAATATGGAATATATTCCTTATCAAATTCCAACCCCACCCCCACTTGAAAATTACAAAGGGTGGGATTGGGGGTACAAGTTTTTTTTAATTTAATCTAAATTATTTTTGAGCTTACTAGGGGATGAAACCTATTTTGTTTTGTTTTTGAGCTCATTGTCATTGTGACAGTTTTTCACAATGAGAATGAGCTCAAAAGATACAGTAACTGCATCAGATATACATTAGTTAACTCAAGAGAGAGAAAGGAGGAACTAGTTTTTGCCTTGCAATAAACAACCTCTTCTATCTATAGGTTGAGATCTTGTGAATTTTTTATTATATTATGAAAAAATTCATTGGCCTCTTGACTATAGTTTGGCTTTTCAATCCTATCTAGCCCAAACTTCCTTCAAGAGTCCATCGCCTTGGTCAAAAAATACTACTATGTAAGCAATATGAAGGACAATGGCCTTTGGACTTAAACAAATACGTGCTTGTCGGTCAAGGCTCTAGGGAGAGTTCTCCAAAATGATATTTCCCACACAAGGAGTTAGTGCAAGCACAAGGGGGGGGGGAGTCACTTGAATTTTTTTAGCAAACTACATGCGGCATAATATAAGAAGGTATTAATTCACGGTGTCCAAAAATTAAAAAGAACTTTGAAGTAATATACGGTGTACAAAATCATGTATACTCAATTATAAGTAAGATATATGTATCTATCAAACCCCACATTCAATTTTTTTTCTAAGATAGCCCTTAAGATATGAATCCTATGAATTTATTGTTAGTAGGTTCAATAGTTATAGGATTGCTAACATGCTCTATTAGATATAAAAACATTGGTAACAATTCATTTTGCTAGATGAATTCAGATCTTCGTTCTATGGCAAGTCATGTGTTAGCCTTTGAGTGGTTCAAGGTGTGGGGTGCAAGGTGCGGGCCAACCTTTACGCTTATGGGTCGAGTATACTTCCCTTGCATAGGAACTTGCTTGTGGCGACATTAGAGGGTTAAAGTTGCATTTTTTCCCTCTAATTCACTAAAGATTAATGTGGTTTCGTCTTGTGTTCTCTAATGTTCATTGTGTTAGATTAGGATTCATTTTCTAGCAAGAATTCATGCCCTATGGGTCCAGATTTAAGATCATGACTTTTGGATTTTGGATTTTTTGGCATCCGGCTTGATTTTTTGTTCTTTTACCCCATTGTTGGACAATTTTTGCATTGCCCTCCTTTCCAATTTGTTTGATGGCGACTTGGAGGAGTTTTGTGGAGCTTACTGTAGTATGTGGTTTTGATTGGCGAAGCAATTCATATATGTGGGTGACCCCTACAATTTGTGCATAAGCTACTGCAATATGTGTTTTCTGGAGGCTTTTTGGTGTTTTAGTATTCAGGATCCCAATTACGGTAGTGCACAATATTTTGATGTATGGCTTTTTGTCTTAGCTTTTTTAATTCCTGGCATTTCTATCTACAATATCAATCAGAGTGTTGCAGTATGTTATATACATTCAGCTGTGTTATAAACACATTTGAGGCATATTATGGTTTCACTTGTCATTGTTATAAATTGGTTTCAACATTTATGAATATGTCTTTGCTTTCTTGGTTTTTGGTTTTAGTGGTGCATTTCTCAATTGCTTGGATATTGCCAATGCATATTGTGGCAGTTTTGCATGTTGTTGTTTTAGGTGATGCAATTTTGGTGTTAGATGTTCTTGCATATGAATGCTTTGTTCATAGTGCATGTCTTGCATTTGTGGCATCCATTTTTCTCTAGCCCACCTTGTTTACTTCACTTTCGGATTTGTGGACTTTTAAGTAATGCTTCGATTTGTCCAATGTGCTTGCATTTGTATTTGGAATTTCTTCCTGATTTGTTGAGTTTTTGTTATCATCATGGATTATTTATAAGAAAATCGAATTTAATTACCTCCTTTAAATTCCAGCAAACAAGAAATCTTTTGAAATTACTAACTCATACTATTTGAGTTTTACCTACAAAGCACAAATCTAACTTTCTAAAACTCTTTTGAATTAGATAGTGACCTCTAATGGACTAATTACAAATATTTCTAAGGCTAAGGAACCCTCACTACTTTCATTTAGCCAAGTTGGTTACATGCAATTGTAGAACCAATTCAATTTCTAATGAGAATCACTCAGTTACTAGGCTTGGCTAACTTTTGAACCCTAGTTTTTTTCTTAAACTCTTAATTGACGTCCCTAACACCAAATTAGAACCTAAAAGCATATGATTGAAGTGATTTAGAAAATTTGAGTTTTTAAAGGGACCGATCACCATATTAATAGGGACTTTTATCAATTATAGCTTAAGCATTCTTTTTATGTCTTTTTGACTAATAAACCTAAGAATAATGAGCAAAAGGAAAAAAAAAAGCCTATCAAAGTGTCAATTTGAGGGCTCATGTATGGTGGCTATTTGCAACACAATTGTAAAGTGTGAAGACTTTAAACTCTCTTGCTATCACGCATCCTAGAATATATAGTCAATCTAAACCACTCTTTTGAATTGATCAAAAACATTTGACCAAGAACACATTATTATGTGACTTTGGACTAAGAAAAGACTTTTGATGTATTAAAATAAATTAGATTTTGCACTAGACTCTAAGACTTTTGATTCATTCATTTATCTTTTTCATTTTTTTATTGTTTCTGCATCAATTAAAGTTGATATAGATCTATAAAAAATAAGAATAAAACCCTATCCTTTCATCTTCAATAGAGTGAGTTTAGACTACTAAGGGAGAGAAAAAGAAAGAAAGAAAACTATCTTCTTTGGACAAAACCAATTTGGACCTAAAGATAAAGAAGATTTCAAACTCATCCTCCTACCCTCAACGGAGTAGTTTGGATTAGTACCTTGAAAGAAAAAAAAAGATAGAAAGAAAAAGGTAGAAGCAAATAGATCAAAACAAAAAAGAAAAAATAGAAAGGTAAAGGGAGGAAAGTGGTGTAAGACCTCAATGCTCAAGAGATCACTTAAAAAGTGTCTTCAATCTATAGTCATTGATGGTTTTTTGCCTCATTAGCTTAGAGGATAATGTCCTAGCGCTAAACTTGTGCTTCAAACCTTCGTTGTAGATAATACAACACAAGAACTAGTTATACTGGGTGCCACTAAGTTCCAACTGACTAGAAACGTTTATTGGCCTGCCCTAATTGTATAAGTATTGTTGCTTCCCTGTTGACCTATCTAAATTTTTTTTAATATTATACAAGGCTAAAAAACTTTTAACATTCTAAAGAATATGAAAAGTTGATTCATTACCTCCAAAATAGAGATGGCCTACCATTGGGACGGTAGAGACTGTAGTGTGCCTTATATTGTAAGCCCATGTCCACTAACTATCATGGGATTTACTATTTCTCACTCTTCATAGTGTGGCTATTAAATATTCTAACCCCATTGGCCCCCTGTGGACTCCCTTCAATGTTGTGTCTTGTATTGGTTCTAAGGTCACTGATAAATATTTTTCTAGTGTTTCTGTGACACTATTTGGAATGTGTGGCGTATGTAGAGGGCATGGCCATGCATGGGGCTAGTATTCCATTGTATTTTTGGGGCATAATGCAATGAATTAGTGGGGTGACAAGGTTCTGTGGCGGTTGTAGTTTCCCGGTTCTGGGTTAGGGCGACAGCAAGGTTTTAGAGTACAGTTACATACAGCTCTGGCATTTAAATTTGAAATGATTAAACTTTAGAAAATACAAAATAAAATAAAAATATTGAAGATCATCCACACTAATGAACGTATAAATATAAAAATACTCTGAAGAACACTGGAAAAAATGCATAAATTACACCATGATGTTTGTTACAGTTTTTCTAATTTATTTTAAACTTCATACTATTTTAAGTATTTACATAATTACTATGATTTTCGTACGTATTTTTTTTATAAATATCATATAAAACCCAATCTGATGTTCTTCATTATGAAAACATGACATTATATTTAGGGCATCTCTTACTGTAGTCTGTAGGTGAGAAATATCAATTCCTGTCCATCTATATTTTCATGTACAAATCTAATGAACTTTGGCCATATGTGTACATGAAATGTCCTTGAAGAGATAAGTAAAAGAGGGTACATTTAAAAAGGAAAATAACATACATTAATTATTAAAATGAGGGTGCCCCACACTAATTCTTTGACATAGTATATGATATAAATATTTTTATTTTCTTTATAGGAGTTCTGTACTTTTGAATTACATTTTGTTGCAATTGAGACTCATAAACTTCCATGTGTACAGATAGACATATCTTTAGAAATAGGTCTTCATTATCAAGGCTTCTAAAGTAAATTCCGTTTAGGGTAGGGCAACCTAATTTGTTAAGGCAATTTATTTTCACTACTTTTTGTCTATTTGTACACATGTTTGTTTGTTTGTTTGTTTTGTTTGTTATAATAAGATCTCCTGGACAATGCGACCCTCAATCATGCTTGGTACTGTCCAAAAGCCATTGGCAAGGAAGGATGCACAACCTTTGTTTCATGGCATTTGAACCTATAGTAGAAAAATTAATGAATTCCAAATTTTCTATGAATTAAAAAATTATTTTTACTAACATTTTGGTTGTGGCAACAACACAAGGTATATGCAAGTATAATATCAAAAAATACTATTTGATATTATACTTACATTCTCATGATACAAAAGGTATAATGTCATCCAAAAAATGACACTTGCTCACTTGCAAGGCACAAAGAGTTGATCTCTTATACAATTGCAAGATGTTTGACAGGATGTAAGATAATGGAGTGCGTAAGTTTAAAAATAAAATAAAATAACAAGAATCATACAAAATGGTACTCAACATGAATCACAAAAATTTGGTTCTTTATACTAAGATAACTACACCTAAAAGCACACGCTTCCTAAAATTGCACACTACATATTCTTGCCTAAAATGAACTCCCACTATTCATGAGAGTCTGTGATCACTTGAGGCACTTATTTTCAGCACTTTTGAAAATTTATAGTTTATTCATATAGTGTCCAAAAAATGCATTCTAAGAGAACCTGGGATCCCCTTTTCACTACCAACACGACCCCACAAAAAGTTGAATTTCCAATATAATAATGGGAACCATGTTGAATTGCTTGTTTGTGCGATTTTAGGTGTAGTTACAAAATTCAAGGTATGGCATCAAATCGAATCTCCACCAAAAGATGAAGCCAATGAGATTTAGAACTAGTTGCAAATAACTCGACAACAGTAACTCTCAATTGAAACCAAATTTATCTAAGAGAAACCAGTTGCATTGCTCGTGTCGACCAAAATCAGTGCTTCAGGGTTTACGAGGTGCAAGTGAAAAATCCACAGACACGAAGATGACGTGAACTTATGCAAGCACGACATTCTTCATTGCCAATTACAAGTCATCGAAGCAACCCTATTGCCTCAAAAGGATCACCCGATCTGTGTGAAGAGAAGAAAAACAAAATCAACATCACGAAGGGAGGAAACCGGCCAAACCAGAATTTGTGTCGTAGAAATAACTAAGGTCAATTGTCTTACTCCAATTCACCATTGACAACAAAAATGCCAGTTTCTCAGGTAAAGCAAATCTCCTACATCCAAGTTTATTGAGAAGAAACTTCCTTAACATGTTGTAATAGTTTGAATTTGCAGCGCAGTTTCTAGTTATCATAGTATTTCATGAACACCGACTTGCAAAGGACCAGTCGACAACTGCATCGAGACAAGTCTAGTAGTCAAGAAACAAGCATACAACATCAAATCTGATGCACATTCTCATTCCTCCATTAATTCAGACACAATCTCTCACAAAAGCATCTAACGTACATCAATCTCACAAACTGAACGAACGTCAATACCTTTGTGCGAGAGATGTAAAAAACGAGTTAGAAATCTCAGCACTGATTTGTAATCTCTATCGAGCCTCACAATGCTCGTACTTAGCAAACTACAGCTCACATTACTGCTCACAAGTCGCCATGGTTAGGATTAGGGTTTTAGTTGGATTATACCTGGAAAATGGCGTTGAGTTTGGCGGCCAGGATGAAGTGGATGAACGCTTTCTTTTCTCCCGGACCATTGGAATGATAATCATCCATCCACTGGTAAGCTCAATCCGCTCAGCCGCCCAGCCGTTTTCTCGCTTCTCTTGTGATTCTGGAGCATATTCGTGCTGCGCCGGCGCCGCGGGCATTATTCATTACCAGGTATCAACCTCCTACAGGGTATCAATCCGGATATATCCGCCGCCCCCCCCCTCGAAGTTCCCCCATCGTCTCCTCTAGAGATGAGCTCGCAAAGCTCCAGCATTCACAGAACTTTCGCTGCGCGAAGTCAATCGCTTCCTCAATCGCCATAGCCATCACCACAAAAAGGTACGACTCAATCCAACTCAATAGATCCAATCGTTTTGCGTTCCTCGCAAATCGCAGATTAGCTTTCGAAGCTCATCTTTCTTTTATAGTATTGTTCATTAGGGTTGGCGCGAGCGATCACTAGTACGGAAAGGACTTGCCTTCTGGGTACGAACATTTTTGAATGTCTTCAATGTAGATCATGTTTGCAGGGTTTGTGTGTTTGTGTCTCCGTGCGGTTTAGTTTAAGGGCGAATTGTGGAATGTGAAATTGATGGTTGAATGTTGGTCTCAGGTTGGATGAGGGTTGGACAAGGGTTTCAGGATGAATATCTTCAGGCTCATTGGAGATTTGACGCACTTGATGAGCATAATTGTGTTGCTCTTGAAGATTCACACCATTAGATCATGCGCAGGTATTTCATTTGGACTTGGATTTCGGTGGGAGACTTGTGTTGTGAAAGAGTGCTCGAGTTTTCAGCAGTTTAGTAGCTTTTAGGTATCAAAGTAGGGGATGGAATTCGTGTATGTTGAGCTCTCTTTATGTTTTGCATGAAATGTATATTTTAGATTCATGGCCGCTTTGATTGTGTAGCTATTGTAGTTGGTCATCTCATTTGGTGTTCGTTTGTGTTTCTTTTTGACGTCATTCTCTTTGATACTTGCCGATGCTACATTGGGAAAGAGTGCTACTCAGGGGACATCTTCACAGCTGTATTACCTTCTCTTGATTTGACATACACTGGATGTCCCCTGCGATGTACTCTACCCCTACATTGTAACAAGGAGTGTGTATTTACGAGTTCACTGGGCACCATCTGAAGTCTGTCCACTGTGCACCAGAATCGCTTCAATGGAAGTGGTTGTTATTTATGGCAGGGTTTTGTATGTGATACCTCTGCAAACCGCGTACAGATGTTTTAGGATGAAGTTGACTCGTTTGTGTTATTTTCAGGGATCTCTTTAAAGACGCAGGAGCTCTATGCTCTTGTTTTTGCGACTCGCTACCTGGACATTCTTGTGACGTACGTCTCTTTCTACAACACGGTTATGAAGCTGATCTTTCTTGGCACCTCATTCTCTATCGTCTGGTACATGAGATACCATAAAACAGTACGCCTGTCGTATGACAAGAACAACGACACATTCCGACACTATTTCCTGATCCTGCCTTGTTTTGTGCTGGCTCTCTTGATCAACAACAAGTTCACCTTCCGGGAGGTATGCCTAATCAACTGAGGACTGTAAATACCTAAAAGTCTGTCATTGTTTTGTGTGAGCAGTAATTGACGGTGAAGACGAACTGGCTTTCACTTCTTTCATTATTTTGCATGTCGTTAATTGGAAGTCTTGATGAAAATAATGAGTTAATTTAGAATGTCAATCTAAATCAGTAATTCTAGGATGCTCCTCTCGAGTCTAGAATATCCCCGTTTTCGAGAGGAATTTAACGCAGTAGCATGTCTTATTTGGATACTAACCTGTTTTGAATTACTAAAATTTTGAAGTAGCAGGGTCTCAATTACTACCCTTACACCATGAGCACTGCATCTATGATGTATCTCATTGAAGTGTCTTTTATAAAGTTTTGATCTCTTTTCTTGCAAAGTGACATGTTTGGAAAACAGTTGTATTGTAAATGTAAGACTTTTCAACTCATGAAAATAGGTTCCCTACCTTATTTGTGTCTATTGTGTTTGTTTGGAATAGGTCATGTGGACTTTCTCCTTGTGGCTGGAGGCGGTTGCTATTATTCCACAATTGGTGCTATTACAAAGAACAAGAAATGTGGACAATCTTACGGGCAACTATGTCTTCTTCCTTGGGTACGCCACTACTTCCATATGCATCTACCCGTACTTTAGAAGGGGAATTTTAATAGTCTCCGGTCATTTTTGTTGACCTCTATCCTATCATGGTTTCAGTTTTTGCTTTATTCTAGCAAGGACGAATTCAATCTCACAACTATTTAATCAAGCTAAGAAAATAGAAAGCCCACTTTAGAAGCTCATAGTTCATTTTAGGAATTTCGTACTGAACATATTTCTATTATTGAAATGGATGAACCGTATGATTTTTCCTCTGTATTGGTACATTTTTTAACTTTCCTAGAAGCTTCTGAAATGGTTCATTTCAACTCCAATTGATATGGAATTATTCAATTTCAGCTACTTTGGCGCTTAATGGTTAATACAGATACAATTTACCCTTCATGTTTGGTGTTACCATTTCTTGACCAGGCATCAGCCACTTAAGATTTAGTCTACTGCTAAGTGTGTTCTAATCTGACTTTTTTACCTATGCTGCTTTCTCTTTTGACAGAGCATATCGTGGATTTTATCTCATCAATTGGATCTACCGATTCCTCACAGAAAATCACTACCGGCAATGGATAAGTGAGTGAAATTTCTTTGGGATTTGGGTTCATTCAATTTGTTTTTCACCTGAAGTCACGGTTTGCTGGAAGTCTACTTGGCTATCCTTTTCTTTGTGGATCTTGTACAGCTCTATCTCTGCATGAAAGAAAAACTTGGTTTCTTCCCTTGTTTCTGAGCATATGTTTCCTGGTTTGCAGCCTGGATTGCAGGGATTGTCCAAACGGCCTTGTACGCCGATTTCTTCTACTATTACTTCAAGAGGTACGACTTTTTATTAAGCCCTCTCACCCTTAATTTAGATTAGTCGATGGGTTAATACTAAGACGGCAATTTTTAATGTCATTTCAATGTTTTAAAGCTTTGATCTTTAAGCACACTAGCGAGGCGCTAACAAAACATTACCATACTACAGCACTATAACATTGTCATTTCAGTATTTAATTATCAATCAATTGAAGCAGTACTAAAATAATTGATAGTTGGTGGGGGAGGCACCTTTGGTGAGGAAGGTAAGACCCTATTTGTGCCACTATGTATCAATATGTATCAATAGTGTACATTTCAAATTTTCAAATAGGGTCTCTTACCTTATCTTACCTTATCTTACATTATGTGACTGTATTTTGTTGGTATTTTGGGATAATGACATTTGGGTATTCTTTTGCAGTTGGAAGAACAACGAGAAGCTCAAATTACCAGCTTAGGTTTTCCTAGCGAAGGAGGTGTTTGTCAATTGGTTAGAGTTCGATCTTCTCATTTATTATGCGACCTTGTTGACGCATATCAATCACAGCCGCCAATTGCCGAGCTGGTGTAGTGTTGGCATCAGGTGATTTCGTAGACAGTTGTATTTGTGCTTGGGCAGAAACGGGGTTCCACGAATAGGGAGCCTTTGATTCCAATGCATGGATGTAAGCTTTCCTCGATCAATTGGTGTTGTTTCTGCCATTTCATTGTGACTTGGGTAAGATCACTGTGTTGTTACGTTAACACTGTAACGCGGCAGAAGACTCTAAAGTCTCCAATGAATGACTTTTAGATTTCGACCATTCACCTTGATCCTGTTAAGGTTGCCTCACGCCCAAGCCTAGAAGCATGCAATCTGGTCATAGGAAATTATTCATATTTATGAGTTGGTGTGAGGGTCTTACGACTAATTGGGTACATCAAGTTAAAGAGGAGGAAGGTCATAGGCAATTATTCATATTACACTAAATTTTTTGCTTTGAAACAGTTACGGAGTATGTTTTGTCATCTATATCTTGGGTCAATATTTTAGTTTAGTTGAGAAGGGTTACATGGATTACAATACTTTCTTGTGTGAAGATATCTTGGATTGATCCCATTTGTAATAAACCCCTTACAGAACTTTCCACCTTACAAGAACACAACCACTTATTAGCTTGTCCTTGTCATTTTTCCTTATGACTTGTCTATACAATCATGGAAAACATTGGGTGGGCCATTTGTATGTGCTCATTCAAGAAGACTAAGGTAGTCTGCTCTTAAAGCAACCATTTAAGAGCTGATTGCCTTTTTTTGAGAAGCTAAAGTCCTCGAAACAATTTCAAGTAAATTTCTGTAGGAAGAATGGTGGAATTGGCATCTAACCCAAGTCGTTTCATATTTTTTGGACCTTCTTGGAATTAGTTATGAATTTTCAAAGATTTCTGTCCTAGGCACCTATTTGTGACTATAGGTCTTCCAAAACCTGTTCACTTCCAACTTGTAAAGAGATGTTAAGAAATCAAGGAGAATGATTGGCTCTCACAATAAATAATATTTTTTTCTCGATGCACTCTATGGCTAAAGTGGTTGATTCAAGGACCACCTCAAATCCATTCTAGAGCTAATTACAGAAGATGGTTTGAAGAAGATGGGCACATATAGAGCAGACTACCTTAAATGAAAACAAAATCTCAATATTCTCTATCTTTCAAGAGTTTTTTAAGAAAGAAGTTGAGAAGAAGAGAGGCAAGAATTATTTAGGTGTATTAAAATAAGGAAGAAAACTTGTAAAGTTGAAAGATCTTATTATACATTTTTGACAAGAACGTAGTCTTTTGAAGACTTGTCATTCTTTGACAAGGTGGGAAATAAATGTGAACATGTGCATGATCTTGTGCTTGCAAAAATCCAAGGCCTAAGGTTACATCAAAACAAGGGTAGGACTACTTGAAACAAGGAGAATGAATCTAACTTCGTCAAGTAAGTATATCTTGCCTCATTGCTTTGAATTTTCTTCTAATTCTTTTAGATGTATTGTGTAGATAACCAATTAGGATTTAAATTTTTGTAATTTTGAGTGACTTTTTGGCGTATTTTGTTTAATTTGGCAGTTTATGTGCTTTGGTTGTGTCCAACTCAGTCATTTTGCCGTGTTAGAATCAATTGTAGATTCCATTTTATTTAATCCAATTGATGTCAAGTAAATTCCAAATTGGGTAGGTCTAAGTCAATTGAAATGAGGGCTGGAGAATGCTTAATTGGAAAGTGTCAAGTCTAAAAGAATGATATGATTGGATGAGGATGAATGTTATGTAGGTGGTTTAAGTTGTGATTTTCTTAATTGAGCTGATTGGGATGTAGTAGTTCAAATCAGAAGTTAGAATGCGGTTAGTTGATTTTCCAAATTGGTAACCATAAGTGGAAATCCTATTTAGGTTGCCTGCAATTTTGGAGGAGGGACCCATTGTTTGATGAGCGAATGTCAATGTGTGCCCCAGCAAGTGTGCTGTGTATTTTTTTGTAGTGTTTGTGATTTTTGTGTTCCAAGTTGGTTGCTTGTAGTTTGTGAATGAAGTCAAGTGTTCATGCCATATCACAAGGGTGATCCAGGATTTGTGAATGTTTGTGTCTGTCCTAATTGGAGAAGATTTGTAGATTTGCAGTATCACGAGGGTGATCCAAATCGGAGAGTTTGAAGTCATGTGTGGCTGTGTAAGTTAATGGTGAATGGTGTTTGTAAGTGTGATGATGGAGAATGAAGAATAGGCGTGATTTAGTGGAAGATTGAGATTCAGTGAAAGATTACAAATGGGAAGATAAATGGTTGAATTTAGAAGATTATATCTGTGATGACAACATGATGAGAAGATCTGACAAGTGTTAAGTTGTATGACAAATCTATAAGATTTAACGGTGATGTGTTCACCAAATCGGAAGCAATAAAGAAATAATTTTGAAAATGTCTTGAGTAAAAATTGTAAAGTGAAGTATGGCTAGTTATGAGTAATTACTTGTTCATTGAGCATGTATGTTTGTGTTAATTGAGAGTGCTGATTGTGATATATGTCCAAATAGGGATTAAGTTTGGATGAGCTTATGTTTTGATTCTTAATCGTTTCTGTGAATCTGCTTGGTATCAAACAAATTGGGAATAGATCTTGATTAAGAACATGGAGTATGTCAACCCCTAAATGACGGACCCATGACCATTGATTTCAAACTCCATTGCCCATCACTCAATTTGCTGCCATTTTGCAACCAGGGTTGTTCTGCGCGACCTGGCAACATCGCGACAGACAGACGTCACGCGACATCCAGTAGACCCTCCGCGACGTCACATAAAGTCAAATTTACCTTTGACTTTTCAAAAAATTACCCCCCTTTTACCTAAGCCACCTGGATGCCATGTGGCGTCTGCGTGGCACATTTTAGGGGCGCATGCAGGTGTGACGTGGACGGACGACTTCGGGTAAAGGTGACCTCAGGTAGGGCGACCTCGGGTTGGGGCGAGCGCGGATAGGAGAACGCGGGTGTAGGCGACCGCGGGTAGGGGCGACTGCGGGTAGGCCAAGGGGCGACTGCGGGAGGCCAAGGGGCGACTGCGGGTGGTGCAAGGGGCGACTACGGGTGGTGCAAGGGGCGACTACGGGAGGACAAAGGGGCAACTACGGGAGGACAAAGGGCGACTGCGGGTAGGGCGACCACGGATGGTACAAGGGGCGCGTGTAGGGAGTTCAAAGGACAATGAATTAATAGTTGGAGTTTTTCTAAGGCCAAGTTTCTTGTCTAGGGTTGAGGCCGCCTAAGAAACTTAACCAATGAGAACTTCCCTTCCAAAAAGTGATACCACATAGGCATCTATATCATTTTTTCATCCTTGCTTGAACTTCTCCACCCAACAAGTCTTGGCCATAGTATAAATCCAATCTAATAAAGAATGAAATATCCTCCAATCATATAAATATTTCTTTTTCCTACAATTCTCAACCGGTGCACTTCTCTACCATGGTATAAAACATTTTTTAGGGTGCGGATAGACAAAGGATAATTTGGAGGGGGGGGGGGGGGGGCAAAAGGCGACTTTAGGGTGCAAAGGGCAATTATGGGTAGGCAAAAGAATGTTTATGGATAAATCCCATGCTTGTAGGGGTGCATGCAAAAGGGCAATTCGGGAAGAAGAGAACCCAATCTCCTTTAAAAAAGCAATGATTGTGAAAAATAGTAGGCTTCCACCTTTCATTCTTATTTTAAAATCAATATGACAAATTTTAAATAATTAAAATGAATCTTTGCAAATTGAAAATTGCAAAGAATAAAAAAAAATTATTTACTTAAATTTCTATTCTTTATATTTTATTTTAAATATCAACATGATTGACAAATAATACATTCTTTGGACAAGTCTTTGAGAATCATCAAAATAAATGGGGAAGTTTATTAAATCTCCACCCTTTGTTTTATAATCTTTGGTTAGAATGATAAATAATACATAAATAGGATAATTCTTTAAAAAAATAAATGAAAAAGTTCTTATTTAAAATTATACCTTTTATCTTTTTATTTGTAAAATCAAACTAACAAATAATTCATGATTAGATGGAGTCTAGGAGAATTTTTAAAGATAAAATAAATAAAAAGGGAAGTTCTTAATTAACCCGTAAAGTCCCAAAGACCCTAAGTCCCTACGGGGGATTTTTGGGACTTTGGATAGGCTTTTGTGACCTCCATTTCTTACATGATTTTTTGAGTTTTTTTTGAAGATAGGTTATCACCTTAGTATTTTGTAAATATAAGGTGATATTTTAGTTAATGCCTGGGAGCAAAATTTATGCCATTCTAAGTCCAAAAAGCAATTCAACTATTCAAGAAGCAGTACAAAAAAATTAGAAAAACCTGAATTTTTTATTTTTTTTATTTTTTTCAAAGATTATATTTTTGTTTACATTAGAGATTTTGATTTATTCTCTTTGGACTAGTGATGAGAAAGTTATGGACAATCTTGTTTTTTAGGTAATCTAAGCATCTTTTAAAAAATATGACGTATAGAATTCATTTTTGAATGCAATTTTTACAATCTTTCCAAAAAAATTGCTAGACAAGGTTAAGTTCACTTACTAAAACAATCTCACTATTGATTATTATTGTGTTTCAATTCCATCTTTGAGCTATTAATGGTTTAGTTTTCTCTTCAATCTTGAACCTTCTACTTAATAATTTTTTAATGAATGAAAATTAAGTTTTTTTTTGGATGGATTTTTTTTCCATATTTCTTGCTCAATTATTCAATATAAATAATTAAAAAAACAAAATCCTTAGTGCAGAAGTTAAGACAAGTCAAAGCCAAAACAACTAGTTGAGCAAGGTGCAAAAAATCTTATTTTCTTCACTTTAAATGCAAATATCATGCAATCTGCGTGGTCAAAGTTTTTGAAATTTCTTCCACATATTTTATACTAGTCAAGAATAAGATACTATGGTTAGATATGCAAAAAAAAGATCAATGTGATAAATAATTCAAAGTTAGTAGGACTTCTTTAGAAATGCAAAAATTAAATAGGAATTTTTATTATTTAAATCTTTATTAAATTTTATTTCTATAAAATCAAAGTAAAAAATAATTCATGATAAAGAGCCTTAGAAAATGAAAAAAAATAAATGAAAAAGCTCGTACTTATAATAATTGTCCATCCTTTATTTTTTTATTTTAAATCAACATGACAAATACTACATGAATAGGATTATTATTTGAAATTTGAAAAAAAATAAATGAAAAAATTCTTACTTAAATCCACTTGTCATCTATTATTAATTTATTATTGAATCGATGTTGCAAATTATACTTGAATAGGATGAATCTGTGAAGTTTCCAAAAAATAAATAATTAAGTTTTTATTTAAATCTCCAATTGTTATTTTTATTTATAGAATCAAAGTGATAAATTATTCAAAAAATAAAATATCCTAGGGAATTACAAGAAATAAACATGAGTTTAAGAAAATAAAGTTCCATGCTTTATTTTTAATTATTAAACCCATGTGCACAAATAAAATTTAAGAAGAATGAATCTTTGAAAATTTCAAAAAATAAATAGATTGTTTCTTAATTCAATCTCTAGTAGTGTGCCTTATGCCATTGCTATAGCCAAAATAAAAGTAAAAGTGTTTTTATAATTTTATAATTTATAAAAACTTTCAAATTCAATAGTCTTTTTGTTGCAAGTCCAAATGCCATGAAACAAAGTTTGTGCACCTTTCTTTACAAAGAGCTTTCCAATGGTATAACACTAAAAGAAAATTATATCGCACTCAACAAAAGCTAGCTGACATTCTTTGAAAATTGTGTCACAATGAATGCAAATTTTCTATTTTTCTGTCACAAAAAAACAAAAAATGTTAGCTAGCTTTTGTTGGTTGCAACAAGGTTTTCTACTAGTATTAAGAATATAATCGGGAGAGCATGGTTCCAAAGATCTCACCTTAACAATTAAACAAATCAAACAAACCTCATTAATAAATCTTTTATACCTCATTTAAGGTATAGAAGATTCTTTATCCTTTATTTTTAGTTATCAAGTCAAAATAACAATGAAATAATACTCAAAAACGATAAATCTTTGATATTTTCTAAAAATAATTTAAAAAAATCTTATTTAAATCTCCACCCTCTATTTTTTTTTATAAAATCAGAGTAAAAAATAATTCATGATGAAAAGGAATCTTGGAGAAATGCAAAAAATAAATGAGGAAGTTCTTACCAAAATTCCGCCTTTTATTTATTATTATTAAAGAAGTGTGATAAGTAATACTTGAGTAGAATATATCTTTGAGAACTCCAAAAAATAAGTGGAGAATTAATTCTTAATTAAATCTCCACCCTTCAATTTTTGTTTATTAAGTCAAGATAACAAATTATTTAAGAAAAAAAAGAAGCTTAGAGAATTGCAAAAAATCAACAAGAAAGTTATTACTAAAATCTCTATCCTTTACATTTTATTATTAAATCAATGTGACAAATAATCCTTGAGTAGAATGAGTCTCTGAAAATTTCAAAAAATAAATGAGGAGCTTTTACTTAAGTATCCAAACATTATTTTCTATTTACAAACTCGAAGTGACAAATAATTCATGATAAAGAGTTTTTGAAAATTGTAAAAAAATAAACAAATAAATTCTTACTTAAATCTCTACTTTAAGAAAAAACAAAAACAATCAATAATTCATGATTAAGAGGACTATTTAAAATTGTAAAACATAAATAGAGAAGTCTCGATTTCAGTTCCATCTAATACTTTTATGTTTAAATCAAAGTCACAAATAATTCTTGATTACAAAGAGTCTTTAAAAATTGCAAAAATTGCAAAAATAATTTAAAAAAGAAATTATCACTTAAACCTCCATCTATTAATTTATTTTTTTAAATTGTTGGCACAAATAGTACATGAGTAGAATGAATTTTTGTGAATTGCTACAAATAATAGGAAAAGATCTTCCTTGAATCACCACCCTTTATTTATTATATTTAAAATCAAAGTGACAAATAACTCATAATTAATTCCTATAGAGGATTGGTTCTTTATTCTTTGAAAAAAATTATGGCCCCTTCAAGGGGCTTGTGTGTGTGGGGTGAGCTCAAGAGCACAAACATTTAAAATACAAAAAGATAATATCTTTTAAAAGACATTAATTTTCCTCAAAGGGCGCATGTAGAAGGGAGAACCGCAAGTGGTGGGGCAACCGCCCATAGGAGAAAATCACAATTTCCTAGAAAGGACATTTTTTCTCTCAAGGGGCGCATGCAGATGGGGCGACTTCCATATGGAGGAGCGACCACACATAGCAGAAAACCACAATGTCCTTCGAAGGACATTTTTCCTCTCAAAGGACGCATGCAGATGGGGCAACCGTGGGTAGAGGGGCGACTGCGGGTGTGGAGCGACCGCATATAGGAGAAATACACATTGTCCTTGGAAAGACATTTTTTCTCTCAAGGGGTGCATGCGGATGGGGTGATCGCGGGTAGAGGGGCGACTACACATGGTGGGGCGACCGCACATAGGAGAAATATACATTGTCTTTGGATAGACATTTTTCTTCTCAAGGGCGCATGCGGATGGGGCGATCGCGGGTAGAGGGGCGACTACACATGGTGGGACGACCGCACATAAGAGAAATACACATTGTCCTTGGAAAGACATTTTTCTTCTCAAGGGGCGCATGCGGATGGGGCGACCGCGGGTGTAGGGGCCACTGCACATGGTGGGGCGACCGCACATAGGAGAAATGCACATTGTCCTTGGAAAGACATTTTTCTTCTCAAGGGGCGCATGCGGATGGGGCGACCGTGGGTGTAGGGGCGGCTGCACATGGTGGGGCGACCGCACATAGGAGAAATGCACATTGTCCTTGGAAAGACATTTTTCTTCTCAAGGGCGCATGCGGAGGCGGCGACCGCGGGTGTAGGGGCGACTGCACATGGTAAAGCGACCGCACATAGGAGAAATATACATTGTCCTTGGAAAGACATTTTTCTTCTCAAGGGGCGCATGCGGATGGGGCGACTACGGGTGGAGGGGCGACCATGGATGGAAGGGCGACCGTAGATGGAAGGGCGACCGAAGGTGATAGGAAGACCCCGTATAGGTAAAAATGTCTTTGTAAAGACATTACTTCTCTCAAAGGATTTATAAAGAAGGGATAATTGCAAGGTGGTAGGTCGATTGTAGAAAGTTGAAAACTACAATGTCTTTGGAAGGAATTTATTTCCCTCAAGGGGCATATGCATATGTGGTGACGAAAGGTAAAGTAAAAGGGAAACACCGTTCAAGAGATATTTTTTCTTTCTTTTCTTTCTTCATGGACGCATGCAGAATTGCAGATTAGGAGGTGGGGCGACTATATGTGCAGCAACCGCAAAAGGGGCAATTCAAAACAAATAAAATGGCCAATAATTTTCAAACATAATGGATAAAGATTTTAAAAAAAAGCCACCCATTTGTTTTTTGCAATTTTCAAAGAATCTAACAATTCATGTTAAGTATTTAATTAGAATTTTTCTAATTTCTTCTTTGCATCTCTCTAAGATTCTTTCTAATCATAAATGATTTATCACTTTAAATAAATTTAAAGTAAAGGTGGTGATTTAGATAAGAACTTCTCCTTTTAAATTTTGCAGTCCTTTCATAATTTATTTGTCTCTTTTGATTTTAAAAATAAAAATAAAAGATGGAGATTATAGATCTAAAAATAAAAAATAACGGGTAGAGATTGAAATAAGAACATAACTATTATTTTTTGTAATTCTCAAAGAATTGTACTACCTGTATATTGTTTGCCATAATGATTTTAATAATAAATCACAAAGGATAGACGTTTAGGTATGAACTTCCCTATTTATTTTTTGCAATTCTTTAGGACTTCATTTAGTTAAGAATTATTTTTTATTTTTATTCAATAATTGATAAAAATAAAGGGTGGAAATAAGTAAGAACTTTTCCATCTACTTTTAAAAATTCTTAAAAAATCATCCTATTGAAGTATTATTTGTCATGTTGATTGAATAATTAAAAATAACTTAAGGTGGAAATTTAAAATAGTAAAATCCCCATTTATTTATTATAATTCTCCAAGACTCCTCATAATTATGAATTTATTGCCATTTTGATTATATAAATAAAAATAAAGGATGATATTTAAGTAAGAATTTTTTTATTTTATTTTAGTTTGCAATTTTCAAAGAGTCCTTCTAACCTTGAATTATTTTTCATATTGATCTAAATAAAAAAAATAAAAGATCAAGATTTAATTAAGAATTTTTTTTCTCCATTCTCTAATTCATCTTACTTAACTTAAGTATTATTTTTCATGTTGTCAATTAATATCTAAAAATATTGGATAGAAATTTAAGTACAAACTTTCCTATTTACTTTTGGCAATTATGAATGAGTTGTCCTAATTATAAATCATTTATCATGTTGATTTTAAAATTTAACGTGGAGATTTAAGTAAGAACTTATCCATTGTTTTTAGATTTGCAATTTTCAAAGAATCATTGTACTAGTGAATCGTTTGTGAAGTTAATCTAAGAATAAAAAATAGAGGGTGGAGATTTAAGTATGTCCTCCTTCTTTTAAAATTTGTAATTTTCAAAAGATCCTTCTAAAGTTCTAATCATGACTCATGAATAAATTGTCATATTTTTTTAAGATTTAAAAATTAAATGGTGGTGATTTATGTAAGAAACTCTCCTTTTTAAATTTTTGACTATTCTCTAAGAACCTTCATAATCATAAATCATTTGTTGTATTGATAATATAAATAAAAAATAAAGAGTGGAGATTTAAGTAAGAACTTCCCTGTTTATTTCTTGCAATTCTCTAAGACTCTTCTTAATTATGATATGTCACTTTGATTATAAAAATGAAAAACAAAAGGTGCACATTTATGTAAGAAACTCTCTACTTATTTTTTGCAATTCTTCAAAGCTTCTTGTAAGCATGAATTGCTTGTCACTTTGATTTATAAACACAAAGAAAATTATGATGATTTAAGTAAGAACTTTTTTTTTAAAACTTTTGCAATTTTCAAAGACTCCTTCTAATCATGAATTACTCGTCATGTTGATTTTGAAAATAAAAAAATAAGGGTGGAGATTGAAGTAAAAACATACCTATTTACATTTTGTAATTTTCAAAGAATCATCCTACTCATGTATTATTTGTCACATTGCTCTAATATTAAAAATAAAAGATAATGATTTAAGTAAGAACTTTTTATTTTATTTTTTGATAGTTCTCTACTTCTAATAATGAATTACTTGTCAGATTGATTTTACAAGTAAAAATAATGGGTGGAAGTCTTAAATAAGATCTCTTGTGTTTATTTTTTGAAATCTTAAAATCATCCTATTCATCCTATTTATGTATTATTAATCATGTAGAATTAAAATTAAAATAAATGGTGGCAAATTAATTAAGAACTTTTCCATGTAATTTTTGCAATTCTTAAAGAGTCAAGTTAAATTTGAATAGTTTGTCGTGTTGATTTTTAAAAATAAAATATAAAAAATAGAGATTAAGTAAGAACTTTTCTATTTATTTTTTGTAATTCTAAGTGAATAATCCTATTGACATATTATTTGTCACTTTGATTTAAAAACAAAATATGCATGCGGGAGATTGAAGTAAGAATGGGGCCAATTATATTTTGCAATTCACAAAGAGTCATCCTTTTCATGTATAAATTGTTACATTGATTTAAAAATAAAAAACAAAACGTGAATATTTAAATAAAAACTTTGCTATTTCTTTCTTTCAATTTTCATAAACTCCTTCGAATCATAAATTATTTGTCAATTTGACTTTATAAATAAAAACTAATGGGTTGAGATTTCAATTAGAACTTTGTCATTTATTTTTTGCAATACTCAATGACTCATTGTACTTAAGTATTATTTGTCATTATTGATTTAAAGATTTAAAAATAATAGGTGGAGAATTAAAAAACAACTTTACCTTATAATTTTTGCAATTCTCCAAGACTCTTCCTAATTACAATTTATTTGTCATGTTGATTTTAAGAACAAAAAATAAAAATAAAAACTTAAATAAGGACATCACCTTTGTATTTTGTAATTTTCAAAGAATCATTTAATATTTGTCACATTAATATTTAAAATAAAAAAATAAAAAACAGAGATATAACTAAGTTTTTTCCTTAATATTTTTTGCAATTTGCAAAGATTCATCTTAATCATGTTCATACCTAATTTTTAGAATTTTTGCCTTTTTAAAAAAAATCATATTTAAAAAAAAATTGGATTTGAAGAAGATTGGATTCTTTGCTTAATTACTTTCTACGGCTGGTCCTTTATCTATCCCTGGACGCCTCTTCATTTTTTACTTCCTACAGCTAGCCCTTCACCTACCCACAATCGCCTCTTTAATTACTTCCTACAATTGTCCCTTCACCTACCCGCAGTCCCCTGTGTACCCGAAGTCGCCTCCTTTCACCTACCCGCGGTCGCCCTTCACCCGCAGCAGTCGCCTCTTCATTTACCTGAAGTCGCCCCTTCACCTACCGCGGTCGCCCCTTTACCTGCAGTCGCCTCTTCATTTACCTTGAACGGCTTGAAGTCGCCCCTTCACCTACCCGCAGTCGCCCCTTCACCTACCCGCAGTCGCCCCTTCACCCGCGGCCGCCCTTTCCCTACCCGCATGCGCCCCTTCACCTGCGGTCGCCCTTTCCCGACCCGCACGTGCCCTAACCTGCAATCGCCCATGCTGACGTGGTTCTGTCTTTCCACGTCACTGTGGACAACTAGACACGTAGGACAAATCCATCCATGGGATAAAAAACTTCAAAATCCTAAATTTTTCTGCGACGCAATTGTCGCCTATATTCGACACATGTCATATACGACACGCGACGCGACACGTCTAATACGTCACCGAAACCCGAAAACCCGTCCGACAAGACAACCTTGTTTGCAACTGGATATGTATGAAAAAATTTATATTTATTTTTCAGAGATGAAATTACATATCTCCTTTACTTTACAACAAAATTTAGATTTTTTTTTGTTTAAAATTGATTTTTTTGAGAATTTTTGAAGAGAAAGTGAAGAAAAATCATATTAAATAAAACATTATCTCAAAAAATCCGAAAATTTCACCATATGTGTATATTACAATGACAAACATCATGGTGTAAACTCAATTTCCGTGTCATTCTATAATTAGAAAATAACAGACATTGGAAATACACCCAAAGTTCAAATTGCAATAAAATATGCAATACTAGGAATTTTTTCAAAATTCAAATTAGAGTAGAAACTAGAGTAGATGAACTTCATTTTGATAGTTGGATTCAAACTCAAAAAATATCATTTTCGTAGAGAAATTTCAGATTTAGAGCAAGGAGCAATAACTTCCCAAAATACTCTAAAATAACATATTTTGTGATCCTTTTTTTTTAATAACTTCTCATTTCCATGAAGACAAATATTGGAAAGAGTACAAACTCAATTGGATATTCTTCATAACCCAATATGAAAGGTCAACAAGGAAAAGAAGATGAAAAAATACTTTTGAACTATTCTTAGCTCAACAGTAATGTCATCAGAACGCCACGGAATGGCGTCCGCGGCACTCCAGGGTTAATCCAAGTCGGGAAATTAAAACTGTCTGATTCCAACAAGGAGGCCGATTTATAATTTGTTATCTGAAAAACCTCTAAGTCAAAGTGGGCTACTGTGAGCTGATAACACATGTGTTTTAAATTTGAGAAAGAGAAGAGTTATTAGTGAATATGAAGTAATGCTGAAGTTCGAAGAGGCTGGTTCCGAGTGGGTGGAAAAGATCATGTTTCCCAATGAGGAGGCAAGGAAGTCGACAAGACTGATTGAAGTGCAAGTAAAAGATTGTGCATGAATTGTACCTGCATTGAGCCGAGTTGAGAGGTTAAACAAATTGAGAAGATCAAATCGGCAAAGTAAGATTCTGGCATAACCAACCAAAGAGACAAGAAGCAATGACAAGACAAATTGGAGACAAAGATTTGTCATAGATGAAGGCTGCAGTGATTCCAATTGGAAGAAAAGATGAAGCTGGCGAGGGGTTAAAGACAGAAGATGGAGTGCAAAAGATCAAGGATTAACAATTGGGAGACAACTTAACTTTGAGGGAATTTAAGAATGGAGTGGTTACTTAATAAAATCATTAATTAATTGAAAAAATTGTGAGGCATTAAATTAAGATTAGTTGGAAGCATGTCCTTCTTTGGTGTTTTAATATCTTATTTGGTTATTCTTTGGTCGTTGTAGAAGCAAACCTATTCAATTGACCTCCCTTGGAACAAACTTTAAACTATTAAGCTTGGGTTAATTCCGATTCGGATACCAAGTCATCTACATATTGTTGAAGGAACTTAGGCCTTGAACAATAGAATAGATATTTCTTTATACGTTGGCGTTGAGAACCACGGAGCTCAATGTAATGATAGTATAATTAATGTACTTTAAAAGTGCCCAAAGGATCTATATCTATTAAGTTGGTCACTAAGGGAAATAAATTTGCCATGGAAACAACATTACAACCTGGACTTTCACGTAGAATACATTATTAGTCACATGCAAAAGATCTATCAAAATATTGTATGAACTCGTGATAGGCTTTTTTTTTTTATAAAGATTTGGACTACATTAGGTTGAGTCAATAGTAGATGACAATGGTGGAATAGGGACAAATTGGTCACAATAAAAATCATCTTTTTTAGTATAGTGTAAATCATGTGCTTAAAAAAACACTCTTTAGAAGTCAATTTACTGGGCAAGACCTTTCCTTTTGTATAAAATTCCAAAGATGAACATCTATACTTTTCTCTTAAGGTCTGTTCCCACCTGGCGTTTGCAAACTGCAGGTGTTAAAAGATAAAACCTGCGCATAAGAAGGAAATAATCTTTTTTAATGGGAGTTCAGGTTTGGAACAGCTGTAATTGTTTTTTACTTAGGTGCAGTTTTCACAGGGCTCGTAAGTTACTTTCTTCAGTCGTTCTGACGGACCTCAACCCCCTTGCACATCCAATTACCATAGCTGGAGGTTACACTTGACAAAAATTAATCAAAATTTCAAACTCTGAAATTTTGAAAAATAACAAGTAGCCTTGCCAATTCGAAGGAAAATTGATTTAAAAAAAATTCCAAGTCTTGGAAAAGATTTCTATACAATTAAATGCCAACCCATGCCCTCTAAACAGTAGGTGGAGAGATCATTTTTATAATGAAATCCATTGTCCATCATGAATCTTCAAAAGGTATGGGACAATTTGAATATGAGAGCTTGACTACTTATTGTCAAAACGCAGGAATTGTGCTTAATGTAGAACTTCAAACCTCATTTATGCATAGTGGAATAACTTTTCCAAGAAACTTTGAACTAAGAAAAATTAGTAAATCAATCTATCTTCATCTCCAAAACTCCGTTTGAGATTTAGAGCCTCCACTCAAAAGTTAGGGACAAAATTCAGAGAGGATGTTTGAAAATGTCCAAAAAAATGTTCCTCCCAACCCCTCTCTAAATTTTGTTCAAAACTTATGATTGGAGTCTCTAATTGCTTTTTGGAGATGAAAGGTAGCTTGATTTAACAAATTTTTTTAGTTCAAAGTTTATAAAAGAAATTATTCTACTATGAAAAAATGAGGTCTAAAGTTCTCATTTTAACACAATTCCTACTTTTAACCAAACTAGGTATAAGTGGTTGAGCTTCTACTAATCCTAATTTACATATCCCACATGGGTTGTTCTACCTCCTATCACCCTACTTGTATAAAAATATTGCCTACACATCTTGCTCCACTCAAATCGACAGGGACTTTCAAATTAGTTTGAGGTGGTTGTTGAAAAACTTCAATAAACTTGAGTTTTTCACACGAATCCCACTAATTTTTGCTTTCAGCAGCCGTTGCTTTTATGTAATAGACTGTCCAGAGCTCCATTACATAAGAGCGGTTGAAAAATGGTGAAATCTTCATTTTCAGAAGATAGCCAAGCACTTATTACGCATTGCTTTTGCAGTGGTGGGCCAACAAAAAAAAATGATTAATGGTTGTAGGAGCGTTGTCAATTCCATGCAACCCTAGCTGCCATGTAGGTTCGGTGGATAGCTAAGCACTTAGGTGGGAATGCACTACAATTTACAGCTCTTTTAATACGCTTCCTTAAGGCTAGGTGGGAACAAACCTTTACACTAGAAGGACTCTCTATCAACCATTATACACTTAGTGCAATAGAAACTTTTGTCTTTCAAGTATAAATTCATCATAGAGAATGCATTTTTCAAACCTTCATGTTGCGGTTATATTAAGAAATATTCCACTCTAGGTGAAAAAGATGACCATTTTGGATACACTTTTTGCTAATTTTAGGATATCCAAACAACTCATTTTGGCCAATTGGGCATCACATTTAAAGATTCATAACAAATTCATACTTTATCAAATAAAATATAATAATAATTGCTATCCCCATTTCTCACATTTATCTTCACGTGAAATTTGTTAAAAAATTTCAACCATGCCAACAGGGCAAACTAGTCAAACTAGTCATTCTGCCCTGTGATGGACTGGTTTACCTTAAGACCTCCAGGAAAATATTCACAATCAGATCATTTTCACACGTTACAAGACAGAAATTCATCTTAATCAAGACACTCCTTCCATAGTTGCAATACAATATACAAAGACCTGAAACGGGTTAAGGTAATCGACATAAAACTCTGATTACATGAATTACATAAAGACCTGCCTAGAAATGGCAATTGAACCCTTTAGAAATCAGCAAAATTCAAGTGCACTATCCATGGCACAAAAGGAAACTAAATCAGCACACGACTACTAAAAGGGCTGCTTGCAAATGCAGGCACGGCAAGTAGGCATGACCCTTTCGCAACACAACACTAGTTTCTACTTCTTTTGCCTGTACTGATACTCGAATATGTACTGCACATCTTTCCTCTGTTACATCTGGTATTTTCCAATGATCAGTGTTCTTTGCACATGAACAATCTTGAAAATATGCTCTGCCACATGACAAGACAGAATCTTGGGTCAAATTTCAACAGCACGATGAATTAGCAAGTACAGTGAATCACTGGTGCTTTGAGAGAAAGAACAAACAAATTGTCAGGTCCGCTGAACAACCAAACTATTCCATTACTCACATACTCGCTGCATCCTTTAGTAATCTCACTTTGGAGTTTTTTCATTTGTCCCAAATTACTTGTCACCTTTACTTTAGACTTGATTTTAGGGCTGAAGATATTTCTTTTGTATTTGACACTAACTACTGAAATGAAGGAGAAGAAGTCTAGTTTATTATCCAAATTACATGTCAAAAAAATTTAAAATTGGAAGTTTTATTAGCAATTTGAAGTTGATTGGGTCAATAAACAAAAGACAATGTTCGACCATTCAGTAAATTCCTTGTGCAAATCTAAACATACTGAGAGCGAAAGGTAGTTGTCTTCATTCTCTAAAAAGTCTATTCTTTGTTAATGTGTGGCACTTTCTATCTATTGCAACCTCATATTTTTTTAATCTTTCCTTGATTGCAATTAATAGTCATGCCCACTTGTTTGGCAGTAGAGGGAACACATTGCACATTCACTATAGAATGGTTGAATCGTAACATGCATTGAAAGCAAGTTGCCAAATCTTTAATAATTTCATGACTTAAAAAAAGGACTAGTATTATAGGACAGAGGGATCAGTTGAGTAGGAAAATGCTTGTCGATTGAGAGGATGTGGCTTCATCATCTGCTTTTGTGGGGTTCTTTTTCCATTTGTATAAGATTCATCAAGAAACCATCTTCCTATCTGGACACACACTATTAACACTTTGAAATGGCATTCAGAAAGTAAAATTATCTTGCTTACCACTTATTAACATCAGTGCTCATGACGCTTGTGGCGTTCTGAACGGTGTTGATTGTCCCCGTTACTGCACCGGAAACTAAGTTGCGAGCACGCTCTTTCAGGCCTGGACCTGCTTCCGTAATCACATCAGGATCCCTTTCTGGCTTCAACAACACCTGCATTCCCAAACCAAATTAAACTCTGTTTGTAATTTAAAATGAAATGATGGGGAGACCAATTCTCCAAGTGTATTTGGTATGTGTGTAGAGCCTCCGCGTTGCACACTTGCCCCTATTCTGGAATTTTTACTCTCAATGACAAAGCGTGTAAACTATTGGACAATAACTCAGGAAGCCAGGAAATATCAACTTCAGAATCACAAATTTAATATAATTTTCTCATTGAACGAATGAATCTACCCTACTAGACTGATCTTCGAGACCAATACCTTCACCCATCCATCCTCTTTCGCATTGAAACGTTTGTAAGCCTCTGGAGCATCGCCCAGGCCCAAGATTTGCGTGATGACTGTGGTTGGATCCAATTCTCCAGACTGGACAAGCGGCAATAATGTTGGCCTGCGTACACAATTGCTTGATACATATGAGCAAGTATGTATACAAGCCATTCCTTAAAGCACTGTGTCAGAAGTATTAAACTAAAGTTCAAGGGGCTAGGTACAACATTAGCTTCTTGTTGTCAAAATTTTCCTTCACGTAATTAAAAAGCTGATAATTCTAACTGAATTGCACACAGTAAAAGAAAAACAGTGAAGCTTAAAGCACAGTCAAAAAAGTTCTCTGTACAGGAGAAACACTTCCTGCAAATAGTATGAAACCATAATCTTTAACGTACCAGTATTTTTGTACAGGTGTTTGACCTGCTGCCATGGACATGCCCTTCTCCATGAAAGCTCCAATGTTGAAATGACTGTGAATGAAAAAAATTTAGGCGAAAAGTCTCACAATCGAAAAATTTAAATGATTTCCTCATAATAGAATGTAGATACCTAAAGACTTCATGAACTAGTGCAATGAGGATCATGAGGAACTAATTCACAACAACACAAGCATCAACTAAAATCATTTTTCGTCTTTTAATTAGCCACTTGTTTTTACTTTGCAATTTTAGAACTTAAACTTACTTTGCAAAACCAGCGTAAGCACCCACTACACCAATACGCCCTGCCTTGCGAACAGCATAAATAATCTCGTTTAAAACTTCAGTACTGTCGGTCTCCAATCCGATCATAACCTCCAACTTATGCAGCGGATTCTGTAAAGCAAATGACGCATATTAGATGTAAGGTAGCGAAATGCAAAAAAACTGATCTCATCTCCTAACTATTATTTTATTACCAACAGCAACACATCTAATCATACAGTATATTAGCCTTCAATTAGCAAGTTGGGTGTAAGAATGACTTGGCTAAGCGCCTATAGCCACTGATAATTTAATGGAAATGGAGTTGCCCACTTTGAATGGTTCACAAGAAAACATAAGACACCGAGTGATAAGGAAAGTTAATATCGAGAGAACATCCTCTCCCTCATTCATATCTCTGATAATCATAATGCAGCCATGCGGTGAGTAGTTACAAATGGGCCACTGGTCATCCAACAGAAGTGCATGTCATACTCACCGCTACATAATGGACGCCAACGGCATCAATGCCAACGTCTGGACCATGAGGAAACAATCTCCGAAGCTCAGCAATAGTCTTCTTCTCCTTGAAATTTATAGTCTCTATGCCTTTCACTTTCTTTGTTGCGAAGTCCAAGCGGAACTGTACTTCATCAATGATGACGACACGAGCTGCTCCTCGCACAAAAGCACATTGCGCGGCCAGAATGCCAACTGCATCCAAAAATCAGGAGCATTTTCAAAACATGACACTAGAATTAACGTTGAAAACACCGTGCATGACCAACAGAATCTTCAAGACCGTGCATGACCGTCAAAATTATAAATAGTAAGCCACTTCGAGCACCAAATTACTGAAGAACATGCTCACTTTTGAAGCAATATATTTCGTTACCAAGCATGCAATCATTTTCAGATGAGCTCATATGTTGACATGCCGACCGAGAAACGGATGAAAGGAAATAAATAATCTTAATGTAAATCACATTTGCGTTTTGTATCAATGTGCTTTCGTGCGAAATGTGGTTTAGGTAAAATCTAACCAAAGAATGCAAAATTTATGAGTCATATGTTCAATAAATATGTACCTGGTCCACTACCCCAAATGGCAACGTTATCTCCCTTACCAACCCGGCCCAACTCATTCGCGTGCCAAGCAGTGGGTAAAATATCAGACAACAGGATGGCGTGCTCATCATCCATATCTTCCGGCACCTTCAAGCAATTCAAGTCCGCTGCCATTTCACAATCACTTGTTTCAGGTTCATACAGTTGGCATGAGCATTCAACATCACTTTGAACTCAAAATGCAAAAAACAGCGCCATGCATAGATTCACCCAAAAATGGATGCACTGATTCACTGGCATTCACTCTGACCATGTATAATCTCACAAATAATTCACACTTCAAAAATGCTCCGAGCAGGATCAGTTTTAGTTTGAATAATTAAGGGGATTGATTTTACCAAAAGGAATGCGGACATACTCGGCTTGACCACCCTCCCATCCACCAGTTAAGTGGGAGTACCCAAACATGCCAGCAGTTCTGCAAACATAGTGAGATAAGACGCTGTTGTACGTGGAGACGAAGATCTTGAGAACAAGACCACACATTTAAAACTAGAATTGAACAAACAATTGCCAAATCTTCTAACATTCGGGATTTTAAATAATTATTTATACTCATACAATGTTTCGAGTAAAATAAGTCTGTCCCAAACAAATTATAAACATCATAGAAAGAATCGTCACCATGATTCATGGAAAGATCACCCAAATGGTCAAAGTGATCATATGGAAGCCTCTTGATTTTTAGTCGGGCCTCAAGATGGTCACTGTGACCATAGGGAGACCTCATGAATTATGAAGAGGCAAAAATTCCTAAAAGAGATCAACTCTCCTTGAAACCTTGATTGACAATTTCGCTACCAGAAGAAAAGTTAAATTCATATAAGTACATATCTACAAGCATAAGAAAGAATATCCATATGTTGTGAGGTTTCTTCTCGCACCTATCATTGTACATCAGGTCCTGCTCCATGGATGGGTTGGTGGAATCGCAGCCACTGAAGTCTTTCCTGTGGCAGGCAGAACACTGCCCGCACGCAATATCAAACGCACTGACAACACGATCACCTGCTCACGGCAATCAATAACCGAATTCTCAGCTTTCAATCACAGGAACAAACCACGCAAACCTGGAACCAATATGAAATCTCTCCACACAACCCTAGTTCATATCCAACGTCACATCAAAAATGAAGTGGCAAACATTCTAGTTAAACACACGATTGCTTTGAGCAAGGGATTCATGCAATGACTTGAACGGTGCGAAATTTTGTATCAGTGAAGAACAATGCCTCTGTTGATAAAAATCAAATGAAACCCCACTAAAGAAAGTCTCGGTATGAGCTAATGTGAAGTCTCCTTTCACCGTACAGTACGGGAGAGGTTTCATTCACCATACAGGTGAACTTAGATCCATTCCCTAAGACAATCTAGAAACGTGCACCATCTGAAATTTTGTGTTGAGCTAATAATCAAGTGAAAAAAACAGACGTGTCACTAGGTGTTTTCACAGTTAGCCCAAATCAAAGTTCAATTGTATGGTCAATCTATAAGAAAGTAACATAAGGTGCAATTCGAGTCTTCAATTCTAGTGCTTCAGCAAGATTTCATATCAATCTAAAAGGAAACTTGGATGTCCACTTGCCTTCTTTAATGTCCTTCACTTCTGGACCTACAGCTTCCACCACACCCATAAACTCATGCCCCACCACATCACCGCTCTTCATGCCAGGCATGGCGCCCATGTACATGTGCAGGTCGGAGCCACAGATGCAAGAAGTAGTAACACGAAGAATCACGTCTTTCTGCACAAGAATAAAAATTCCAATGCTCGATGATCAACGTTCAATGTCCTTTCCCGGTTATTCCGAGGTCCAATGTTCAATTTCCAATGTTCAGTGTTCAATTTGTTTTCATGCAAATGTCTAATTTCCATGCTCAATGCCCGATGTTCAAAATTTCAATGCCCTATCCCGGTCATTCTAATGTCCACTGTTCCAATGCCCATTATTCAATTTGTACTCGTGCAAATATTCAATTTCCCATGTTCAATTTTCAATACTCTATGCATTCAATGCCATAGCTACAGAACATATCAGGGTTTCTGTCTGTTCAAAAGGCCGTGAACATACCGGATCTGTGAGCATGGGTCGAGGTCGACTCTTGACCTTCATGTCCATTTTGCCGTGAAACTCCACTGCGCGCATGGGATGCGACGCATCTTTCTTGGACGTCACGGTGCAAGTCGGCGTCGCCACGTGGGTCAGTTCCGGATTCTTCAGCATGGTGGACAACGTGGGGACGTCCCGGGGTTCGATCACAGCCGACGCCATCGGAATTCGCACTTTGGAGTCAACACAAGCCGCTTCCGCTTACGAAATCTCAAAAATGCTCGTAAACCTAAGGATCAAAGGAGACATAGACTTTGACAACTTAGTTAGCTAATTCGAAACTGACCAAATTCACATATGAAAAATCTTAAGCAGAAATAGAGCTGCAACCCGAAATTGCGAAATCGTGAGAATTGTCATTGCTAGAGCATAGTGCAAAGTACCTAACAAAAATATGGGTCACGAAACAAGCCCAAGGATTGCAATTCAATGGAATGGAGCATGTACTAACGAAATCGTGCGACCTGAAGTAGAAGACTAATTAAAATGCAGAAATCGATGGAGACAAGTACAGACGTTGACAACTTAACCTACTACTTCGAAACCAAAGCCAATTCACAAATGACAAACCTGAAGCAGAAACAGACCTGCAATCGAGCGAATCACAATTGCAACGGCGTAGTGCAACAGTAAGCAATTCAACACAGATATGGGTCCCGAAACAAGCAAATGGGTTGCAATTTTATGGTATGGAGCACGTTCTGACAAATTGGTTTGAACTGAAGTCGAAGTTCAATTCCAGAGAACTAAATGCAGTGAGAAATGTTGAGGAAATTTGAGATTCAGGAATTAGGCTTCTGAGATCGGTTTCTCTACGGAACAATGATGTGCATGACAGAAGGTTTGCACCAGGATACACTTGTTTTGTATGCAGGAATGCAGAATGGGCGGTCAATCCACTTGGCAAGATGGCGACACCCCCCGCAGACGCCGATGGACGCCGAGAGACGCGTGGCGACAAGTGGCGACAAGTGGCGGTCCATCGGAGCTTCGACGTCACAAGAAAGAAAGGGGGACTTCAACCGCCATGAAGGACCAGGTGTTCAAATTTCGAGAAATGGATGAACGGAATCGCATCCCAAGTACACAGAAATGCACTTCTTTCATCCACGGATTGTTTTGAAGATTTTAGTATTAGTTTTTTAACATTTTTACAAAATAGATTATGAAGGCTTTTGATTTGCAAATATTCTATAAATCAAAAGGCACTAGTAGGTCAAAAGGTACTAGTAGGTCTGACTTAAAAAAAAAAAAAATATATATATATATATATATATATGATCCTTCAAAAATGACTCGAAGAAAAAATGAAAATGAAAATCTTAAAAAATCAATATGATTAGTAATCAATATTTTGAACTTAAAGGAATAAAATTCCTGTGAAAATTACAAATATTTAATACACAATCAATTTAATAAGAAATTTCTAATTTTTGACTTTAAATTTGATTGAAAAAATTTGATTTCACTACGAGAAAAAATAGTATTTTAAGTGAGTTTTTAAGTATAGTCCTAGGCATAAGATTATAAGTATTGACCTTTAAAGAGATTTTCAATAAAAATTTACTAGAAATACATGTCCATTTTAGATACATGTAGTCAATATCCGCCAACACTACTGGATGGTACTATCACTTAATTTGCATTAGATTGAGAACTATGTAAATATTTTAGGCTCACTAGTAAAGAAATTCCTAGTGATTTATATTTAATTTGTACAACCATGCAGTAATACTATTTGCATATTTACTACCTCAAATGGTGTGATTTTCATCCAAGTTTTATTTAAATTTTATTTGATTCATTGAACTTTCATTGAACTTTCAGTCTTCTAAATTAGTGAGAAGGAGTTCTAAACATTTGAATTAGTTTGCACTGGTGTGCCTTGTACCATTGCCACAACCAAAATAAAAGTAAAAATATTTTTTTGAATGTTTAAATTTGAAATAGCTTCAAAATTCAATATCTTTTATACATGCACAAGTGCTAGGGCTTGTTGAGGTGTGAGCAGTTGCGTTCTTGACACAAATAGAAAGCTTTTTGCACCAAGGAGTGCAAGCGCTTTGTTTCATGGCATTTGAAGATGTAATGTCAAAATAATGTTTTTTTCAAATAAAGATAATTTAATTCAATTTTATAAATTAACCCCTAAAGGACTATTTGTCCTCTTGAAGGACAATTTGGGTCTGGGTAGGTTCCTATTGTTTCAATTTGTAGTGAATTTTTTTGAAGTTGTGTGGTTTGTTGAGAATTAGGTAGATATATAATTTTTGTTTCAATCGATTATCAAGAAAAAAAGTTATGGCACAATAGACCAGAAATAGAGGTTGGCAGGCAATACCAAAAAAATCACAAGAAGTCAAAATAATTATTTTCAATTTTTTTCCTAAAATATTGTGTTTTGTCTATATGTGAAGCTTTTATTCATTCTAATTGGACTATGGAATGAGAAAATTATAGACAATCTTGTTTTTGTCCAACTTTGAATGCTAATGTCTTCCAATCCGTATGGTCAAATTTGATAAAAAAAATTTATTACATGATCTTAACAAATTAGGTACAAGATTCTACGATTACATTCCAAAACAATTATTCTTTTGGTTTTCTTGGATGAATACAACAAAAGTGACAATTTTGAGTGGGTTTTTTTTGGATGAACACACACTTGGGGCTTTAGGGATTCAAAATAAATTTAAAAATCTATAATTTTCACAATGTAGGTCCATTTGACACAAAACAAAGTCCATGCCCCCCTCTTCGCAAAGAGCTTTCCAATGGTATCAAAAATGCTAACGTGGGACTTATAGTTTCTTACATTTCAACGTATCAAACAATTAAAATTAAAATTAAAATAATTAATGTACAGGTCTTGTAAATTTCAAATATACTAATGTATCCTCTATTGGTGGCACAGCCAAAAGAGAAAAAAATATTCTAATTTTTTAATTTGAAAAAAACTTTGAATTCAATCTCTTTTGTACACAAAGGAATGCATGGGCTTTGTTGATGTGTGAGAGTCTGCGTTCTTGATATGACTAGAAAGATTCATATACAAAGGAGTGCAAGGCTTTGTTTTGCGGCTTTTGGACATACAATGCCAAACTTATTGTTTTTCCAAAATAAAAGATAATTTAATTCAATTTTTGAAATCATAAAAACTTTGAAATTCAATAACTTTCACACTATAGAAAAAAATGCCACGAAACTCACACAAATTATAGAAAGCACTATGCATGGAGTACAAGGGCTTTGTTTTGTAATGTTTGGACATGTGATGTGAAAGTTATGTTTTTTTCAAAATAAAAGATAATTTAATTTAATCTTTTATCTTAAAAAATCCATAACTTTCACACTCTAGGTCCAAACGCCACAAAACTTGGTACAAATAAAAGTTTTATGCACCACATAAGCTTAGTGCAACTTTGTTTGTGGCGTTTGGACTTGCATGTAAACTTATTGAATTTTGCAAAACCATAACTCTGGAAAAAACATAACTTTCACATCATAGGTCCAAAGGCTACGATACAAAGTTCATGCACAATTCCTTGTAAAGAGCTTTCCAACAGTACCAAGAACACTATTAGATGCCTTATGGGTTCTTAGATTTTAGTGTATCAAACAAACAAAGCAAACAAACATTCTAACTTAACCCCTGAATGTCACAGGGGACAAAAAACGTTTTCACAACCTAAAAGTCAAGTTCAAAGGGTTGTAACTTTTGCATCCAATGTCCAAATTCAATAAAACTTGTTGGAGAAGTCTTGCATACTAGTCTATTTTGTGTGATAAAATTTTCAAATCAATACAAGATGTATAATAGTTTTGGGAGCCAATCAAAGTTCATAGGTTCAATTTGAGCTCACCAAACTGCATTTGATGGCTGCAACTTTGGGGGCTTGTATCTTTGTAATCTAATGCTTTTTTTCATTAAAATTTGTTGTATTTTGTTTCCACTGAAGTCTAATTTTTGTGGTAAAGTTTTCATGTCAATCCGAGTTGTTTCGAATGATTGGGAGCAATTCAAAGTTCAAAATCCAGACATTGGTGGATTGCAGTGAACTTTGGCAGCCTATAACTTCTTCATACAATGTCCAAATCTAATAATACTTGTTGTTGAAGTTGCGCATACTAGTCTAGTTTGTGTGGTTAAAATTTTATATCAATCCAAGTAGTTATGAGTGATTGAGAAGCATTTTAGTAGAAGGAGGTTCAGTCATAGATGTGATTTTTTGTTACTTTTTCACTGTTTTCTGACATTTCAAATCCGTTTTGCGGACACAATGATTCATTTGAATGATATTTTTTTTCCACCAAAGTGTATATATTCTGTTTTTGAATCACTTTGTACCTTAAAAAAATTTCATTTGAGTAGGTTTAGAAATCGAATTTCACCTCCAAATGTGTTTTTAAGAAAATTTCAGCACCTTTTTTCAACACTAAAACATTATAATCTTTTATCTATACGGTCAAATGACCCCTGCCAGATTTGTTCCACACCATCTACAACATGCACAATACAATATTGTACAGTTGAGATCTTCATACCTTACTCTAATTTTGACTTTTCAAACTTGCAAAGGTAGGCAGTTTTTAAGCCTGGTTGGACCTCTGACGTTTAGGGGTTAACTAGCAATGTGCCGTGTGTTGTTGCCACAACCAAAATAAAAGTAAAAATAATTTTTCTAATTTTTAATTTATAAAAAATTTGAAATTCAATATTTTTTCAATCATGAGTTGGAACACCACAAAGCAAAGCTTGTGCACCAACGGTGCTAGTATGTAAGTCAAAGAATGTGAGCTTGTGAGCATTGAGCCTACAATATAGGTACCAATAATATGTATATATCACACACTATAGAAGGTGTACGTATCATAAACACCTATAATATGGATATTTGTAACATGTATATCCTATAATCATAGACGGTTTCTATAGTATATATACCTATAACATAGGTGTGTAGTATTCTAGATTCATGGGCTCACACTCCTATACTCACATAATAGCACCCCTCCTTGTTGAAGCGTTGAAGATTTGCCAGCAATACCCAAAACATGGCTAGAGGACACACAGTCAAAAAGATCTCACGATAACAAAAAAACCAAAAACCAAACCTAAAAAACCTAGTAAGGATAGACTAGTATTGATGATAGTAATTTCATTCAATTTGGTGAAATGTTCAAGTTAAAGGGAACTCACTCCGGCTACTTAAATCCCCATATTTGCTCCCCGTTCCCTTCTTCCACATGGGGAAGGGGTGGGGAACACCTGGTGGGGACTCAGTCCTTTCTGTGATTCTGTGTGGCGATATCGGAATGCCAGTTCATATGAGTCCGTCCGCATCTACGAAAACAAAGTCTGATCACCGTCAACTTATGGTCAAATTGAACTCCAAGTTCCCAAAATCTACGCTTTTCAAACCCAATCTACATATCTCCGCGGTGCTGCCTGCTCACGTTCAGAGAGGACTTGCTGGACCTCCGGATCTACCGATTTATGAATGAACGTCCGATAGATTTCAATTGTTTCCTGTAAATCAGTACGCTTTTCAACTGACGCTCAATCCACGTATGCAACCAACTAGAGCAAGTACCAATGTGCCATGTGTCTTGCCACAATCGAAATAAAAGTAAAAATAATTTTATAATTTATATAAAAACTTTGAAATTCAATATCTTTTATGCACAAGCTTTGTTGAAGTGTGAGAAGTTGCGTTATTGGTACAAATCAAAAGTTTTATGCACAAAGGAGTGCAAGGGCTTTGTTGCAGTATGCATTCTTAATACAAATAGAAAGCTTTATGCACAAAAAAATGCAGAAGCTTTCTTGCAATGTGAGAAGTTGCATTGTTGATACAAATAGAAAGTTGTATGCACAAAGGAGTACAAGGGACTTATTTTGTGTTGTGTGGATATGCTGTGTGGAGCTTATGTTTTTCCAAAATAAAAGATAATTTAATACAATTTTTATTTTAAGAAAATCCATAACATTCACACTGTAGGTCTTAATGCCACAAAATTGACACAAATAGAAAGCTCTATGCACAATGGAGTGCAAAGATTTGTTTTGTGGTGCTTAGACACGCGATGTGAAAGTTCTGGTTTTTCAAAAAAAGATAATTTAATTCAGTTTTTTAATTCATAAAAACTTTGAAATTCAGTAATTTCCCTCTGTATATCCAAATGTTATGAAAAAAAAGTCCGTGTATCTCTTCTTGCACAAAGCTTTCTAATGTTGCCAAGAACAATTTCGAACGCTTTATGGTTCGTTAGATCTCAACGTAGCAGACAAACGAATCAAACAATGGATCTTAAGGTATTTAAAGTATAGATACTAAAATTGGGACCAATTTTTTGTCCCTATTCCTTAATTGATGTAGGTGAGCCCATTTTGGGTTCTTTGAAAACTTAGGCAACCTCTATTGACATCATAATTTGAAATTTTTGCATTAAATGTTTAGGATGGATACAAATCATCCTGATTTGAACTTGAAGCTTTGTTTTACGTCATTCCAATAAATATTACAAATATAAGAAGGATTTTTATAATTTTCATGTCAAAGTGAGTAGATAAAAACATATATATATTCTAAAAAGAGATTGGTTAATTTTATTTAATTGTGTAGATTGATGCCTATTCAAAAGTATTAGAACCATTTAATTTCAAAATATAATGAGATGACATACATGTTTCCTTAAATGCTAAAAGAAAATACTTCACTTTTGAGAATGGCTATGAAAAAATTACTTTTTAAAGTTTAAGCACATTGAAATTATAATTGGTGGAAATGTCACTCTTAATTTAAAAAGTGTTTTCTTGAACAAACTAAAAAAAGATCCTACAATTGGATTTGTTAAAAAATAAATATAGATGAAGATTTTACCCTTGCTTTGGGTATGAGTATTTTAAAGTAGTTTTGGGCCTCATAATATTGAAGTAAATTATTTAGGAGGTTAACCAATGAAAATATGAAGTTCAAAGATTGTATTTTGATTGCAAATCCTATTCCATTCCTACAAAGTGCACCTTTATAATTCCTTTCAAATTTTTTTGATCCTAAATTCGAATGCATTGATTAATAAGATTTTTGTTTTTTAGTCATGTTTAGGCTTCTTGCGAGGTTGAATAAGAAGGTTAGTTATAGTTAAACATTCAATTTTGTTGTCTACATATTTTGAAGTGAATATAATAATTTTTTAAATTATATTGGATCAAAGTCAATCATTTGATGTCTTTTTTCTACTTGATATTTTTTTGAAGTGTGTGTTATACACTACTAGAAAAACAATGCCAAAATTAACAAAACATTAACAAATTTTTGTTGATTTGTATACTGCATCGTCCATTTCACAATTTTTTGTTGATTTTCGTAAAAACTGCCCAAATTAACAAAAAAATTGTTAATTTGGGTACTGCATTTTTAAATTAACAAAAAATCAACACTTTTTTGTTAATTTTGACTAAAAAATTCTCAAGTAAATTTTTTTATTTGAAAAAATGTGTAAATTATCATAGTTAGTATTCTATAAATAGTTTGTTTTTGGAAAAAATAAATACACCATTCCGAATTTGGTAATTTTCAAAGTCAGCAGGCTTCAGAGACCATTTAGGCATAGCAAAACAAATTTTTTTCTTAAAACTTTGAACTAAGAAAAATTGCTAAATACAAGTACCTTTCATTTCCAAAAATCCGTTTGCAATTTTAAGTCTCCAGTCAAAAGTTATGACTAAATTTCAGAGAGGGGTTCCATTAAATTTTTTTTGACATTATGAAAGACCATGGTTTGGCCATTTTTAGCAATTATTTAGGTTATTTTTTTTCAAACTAGGGCTTACTTGCCCTTGTTTAAAAATTACCATGAAAATTTGCCTAGAACCTTTTTGTGGTATGATGAAGATTATTTCAATGATTTTATAAAAATAGAAATTTCCATCTTTTCACAATTAAGACTATGTAAATTTATAAATTTACCTAAATGCATATGTATCAAATCCACATTTAAAATATTTTAGTTAGAATCCAATTTATGGATTTACTTGCTTAAATCAAAATCTCACTATAATTCTTCTTAGTGATGGTTTCTCTCCAAATTAGAATGAGCTAAAAATCCAATTTACTTTGGTACCTCTACCATGGAGATTTAACTTTAAATCATAACATGATTGTACCCACTTTTCACAAACTGGTAGTCACATCATGGTAGTCTACAAATTTATTTGATGAAAGGCGGGAATGGCACCTAGGGCCACCCACCCACCCACTATGGGTGGCGCCTAAATTCAAAATCATGTAGACTAAATTCAAAAGCATGTAGTGAGTAATCATGTCTCACCTACCTCTTTATTGCCCACTAAGGTGGTTTCCCTCCCACTGTTGGAGTTTATATTAGCCCGCCATTCTCCCATGTCACTCCTCTTTGGTTGTGATTGTGGCGGTTCACTGTGGTGTGATTTTCAAAGATACAAGTTTTGTGCAACTCTTGAGCTTCCAAAGTGAAGGAAGAATGGCAAAGGTCACTGGCTATGTGAAGTTTGTTTTAGATTTTGTTGCTTTGTTGTGGCCATGGATGTGATGTTGTGATTTTGCTCCTTTTTTGATTTGCTGGATTTGTGACATAGATAGCAATTGGCTTTCAGCTGTAAACACCTGATGCATCCTCACTCACTTTACATTGGCTTGTTTTGTGTTTGGGACGGGTACAAGTGAGGCTAAGCCTTCAAATCCGACTCTTCCGATTTGGAATTTATGCAACTATTTATTTTCAAGCACATGGAGATCCATTTTGGACTTCTTCCTTACTATGCTTGTTTTTTAGTGATTAGACAAGGATGAGTGGTTACACTTGTGAATCTTTTATAATCTTTGGACTTATATATATCCAAGAGTGCTTTTTAGTATCGATTAGTGCAATATTTTAAACATATGCCTTTGATGTGACTTGAATCTCCATAACTTAGTTATGGAAAAATACTATTAACCTCAGTTTGCTAAAAGTTGAGTTTTGACAAGAGTGAAGCCCTGTTTCAGGGGTGTTTCAGTCTTAGTCCCTTCTTTTTTCTCTAACCATACAAGGGTGGTGAGCCCTTGTCTCCACTTTTGGATTTACTTAACCTTATGCTTAAAACTGAGTATGACGCTTCATCTGTCTAAAACGTCAGAATGTTTTTTCTTCAGGAAACACAAAGCGGATGGTTACACGAGCTTATAGCTCTTGGCTACAATGATCCGCTCCCTTCTCCATCGCCGGCTGTTCAATCTGTAATCAGCACGATTGGTGAGAATGAGGTTCATCAATTCATACAAGCAACGGACAATGCAGCGCTTCAAGATCGGGATGAGGAGGGTGAGCATGCACCACTGCTACTCACCACTTTAGATCTGTCCCACTGGACAGCGATTATGATGGCTGCAATTGACGATAAGGACAAAGGCCTCGTAAGACTACATGAGGCCCACCAAGCTTTGGTCCCACTACTGGAACGGGACGAGCTGGAGTTCGTGGAAGCAGCTGGTAACACACGGCGAGTAGAAGTAGCTCTCCGGGCTGCAAATCCTCACGAAGAATGGGCGGACCTTCCAACTGTCGACCTCACACAAGCAGGCCCGACAGCAACGAACGGCATGCATCTTCTTTTAGCAAAGCTAAATATTGCCCCAGCTCATAAGGCAACCATTGAAGATTTATCGGACTCTATCACCACTACACAATCGGAGCTGGAAATGTCCACACTTGATGCGGTTGGTAAGGGCCCTTCCATACCTTTCCTTCCTCCACGTGCCGTAGAAGAGCAATTGGTATCCCGGGCTCACCGAACCTGGTGTCTGTCCAATATCAATCTTTTGTCTCCAATCACTGTCCATATGTGGAAACTATGGGCTGATTTGTCTGAGCAAGAGGTCAAGCTCTGTGAAGAAAAATCTTTGAGTTGCACTGGGCTGCTTGAAAAGCCCACTGAAATGGTTAATGCCTTTCCTATCGCATTATATGACCATCACAAGTGCACTACCAATAGCATAAATATTCATACAAAGTTGGATATCTTGACTTGTGCACCTAAGAGTCCCAAGTTTACTTCCCAACTTTGGAATTGCCAGAGGCCCTACATTAGGTGCAAGTGCAGTCAAAATGCCAAATCTGGTTGCAAAGGCAACATGTTGTGGTTTGACCATAGTGTTTGGTTTATGATCAACAATTTGCCTAAATTCTTCCCTGACAGCACATATCCTTAGCTTCCATCCAAATATGGTGCTTTTCTAACCTGGATGAAAGGAGCGGCAAAACTTGCGGTGAAACAGCAGATCACATTTATAGCAGTCCGAAGGCTCATGGAGACCGCAGCTTTGGAGTTTGCCACTGATGCCTCACAAAAATTGCTAGCTAAACACTATGAGGCCCCTGGTGCAAGAAAGGTGGAACGACTGTTTAAACCAGCCTCTTTCTCCATCGATGTTGCGCCTACACCCCCGCAGAAGAAACGACGTCTGAACATGAACGTCTCTGCAAACGAGATTGTACCTGCTCAGAATCAGAGAACCCCGCCTTCATATCCAAATCGGAATGGTGGACGCAGTGGTGGCAGGACGAATGGGGGTCGCGGCAATTACAATCGTAACTACAGGTCCCCTGGAGGGTTTCAGATTTTTGGTAGTAACCAACGCCGGTCTGAAATTTCTCCATCTACTTCAGCACGCTCCGAGTTTCATCGCTCAGACTTAACACCGTCGGCGATAAGCTCTGGAGAATCCCGCCCAAAGCCAAAACCTGCCATCCAAGGCAGAATCCTTAACTGGGATAATGTTTGAAACTTCTGTCCTAGTGATTTAGATAACTTGTATGAGCCACTTATGAGTTACAAACTAGTCTTGTTAGTATACCACCGACTTATTTAGGTTTCCTATTATTACAGTTTTGGTTAAAACTTGTCAATTGATCTGTCCTACAGATGATGGACGTATTTTGATTACGGATAGTTACGGACGATCTAAAGTCCGCTGCACTTCTTCTCGCAAGAAGATTGGTTTCATAAAACTAAAATATTGTAACCGAGCCCTTGAATGGATCAATTTAAGGAAAATTTTCCAAGACCTATTGATCTTCTATCATTTTGACCATCTTTGTCCCATCCTCGAGGACGTAGTATTTGCATGGTCTTATATTGAAAACATAGCCACGATGCTATACAGACCATCGGCAGTTTTCAAGCAGTTCTCGTTTGTCCAACTTCTGGACGTAGCAGATCATTGTGCATGTCTGACTACAACACGATTTCGTAAATTCCTTGATCCTTTAACGCTCAATGAGACCTCTGCATACGCAAAAAGCACCGTGCATGTCCGATCCACAGACTTGTCGATCATTCAGCATTCTGGTTTAAGAGACGCAGTGGCCCAGGGTCTCAATCACATCCCTTTAAGGCCTACAAATATATCACATGCCATTGCCACGGCACTTGATGCTTTTGAGCAGCTTACTTCCATTTTACAATTAGACTCCACAGATTTTCCCATCCGCGAAGCTCATGACTGTTTACGGCATATATGCGTGACAACTCTTAAACTGGCGTCTAAAACAAACAAGTACGGTTTGAGGTTTTCGGGGCCTTTAGTCTTCGACATCCCAGCTGTCCAGAATGAATTACAATGGTTGTCGAAGCATTTATATTGCTCTGGTTTGGATAAAGCGTCCAACAACGCGTGTTTCTTGTGCATCAAGCACATTCGATTGCGGGCTTTGGAACGACTTAATGGAGATGATTTCACCCCATGTAAGACTAATGGAGTTTGGTCGCTACCGACTGGTATTCTTGATGATGTAAAATCGGAATTAGTCCAAATTTTACCCGAATGCCCTCCAATTTATCAAGCTCTCCCTTATCTGATGGCTAACTTCAAACAGCATAAAGGAAAATATCGTTGGCTAACCAACGCCTTTCGCACTGTTTTCTCTAACATTGCCACACTACTTACCCTGACATCCAGTGTCACGCTTGAAACCATCAAGCAATGGGCCGTAGTGACAGAGAACGGATACGAAAATTTCTTAAAAACCAATACAAGCATGTATTGGGCTATCGATTCCGTTCTTGATGCTACGTTAAACTTACCAGGAGAAGTTCACAACATATATGTCGCGGACATCACGCGGTGCTATGAATCCATACCTCTGCAGGGGTTGGATAACCTCCTAGATGCCATCAAGTTCATTACAAGAACTGCATTCAGACACTGTAGTTGCTTACATCCTCGTGCTACCACATCCATGTGGGTCCGCATCGACACAAGTGGAATACCAGCAGTAGCAAGATGGGCCACGTCACAGCCATCTAGTGCGAATTGGATTTGCTTGAACTCGGAACGCCTCATACAGCTACATTCATGGCTAATGGACCATTGTTTCATTACGCTGGGAGATCGTGTCTGGCAACAGTGCATGGGTATCCCGATGGGATTTTCTTGCTCCCCTGTTTGGTGCAATATGTACCTTATGTCTTACGAAATCAGATTTATTCAACGCCTAGCCAAGCTAGGACGCAAGGATATTCTTTCCCAGTTTCAAAATGCCTTTCGATACATAGATGACTTATGTCTT